>JBBHKE010001993.1:0-20240 GCA_037447655.1 Zygnema cylindricum
GATGGAATAGTGTTCGTTGGAGCGAGGAGGGGCTCACGCTCATTTGGGTTTGTAGTTATGGATCGAAGGGTACATGCGGGTAATGGTAAGGTGGGGAGGGAGAGAGTGATGGTCAGGGAGGGGTGTCGTGGAGGGGTAAAGGTATCATATGAGATTTCCAATCGAGATCGAGCACATTCCGAAGAAGATGGTGACGGGGAGCGCGACGCCCGCCGCTTGTGAGGCGACATAGTAGAAAAGAGAAAGGGGATGTCGAGAGGTCAAAATTTGCCCGAATTGGTAAGAAAAGAGTGAAATAAAAGAGGCTCGCTGAAAAACCCGGCGGCTAGCAACAAACACACAGAATTTGACGTTGGAAAATGAGAAGAAAACTGGAAACAACGAATCAAGGCGGTTGATGCCGGCAAGTACTATGGGCGCCACAGAAAAAAACAGTGTACCCAAGCTGAGTGGGAAGGAATAATAAAGGTACCACACCTCGTGGATGTATAAGAATGTTTACATCAACCAGATATGGACGACGTTCGTAACATCTAATGTGAAAATGTGTAGGCCCAGATTCAATTTATGATCAACGACTCGCTTTTGTCCTAATAATATCGTTTGTATGTCTCAGATAGGCAAGCATGGCGTCCGTACACATTTTGAAAATATGGCCCGCAAATAGTGTGACAGTGCAATGTCTCTTTTTGAAATTGTTCGTAGAATTACAATAAATCTTTGTACATATCCGTGCATATTTTGTTTAGTTTACAAAACAAAAAGTACAGATACGTGCATCGTATCTTTTTGTAAACTTACGTACAGTTCGCGTAAAAACTGTACAGTTAACGTAATTTGTTTATAGGTTTTCCGTAAATTTCCAGTTTCATTTTATAGGAGACGTTTTTTCACGATTTTTTCAAAAGTCACGTACAATACGTAGAAAAAAAAAATGAAAAAAACTGCGCGATTTGAACATTTAGGTTTTTTGAGTTTTTGTTGCAAATACTCAAACGATATTGAATTACAGACATACGAAAAAAATGGACGTCGAAAATCTTCAATTATTCTAATGGATTAAAAGTTGATAATTATTTAAAGGAATTGATCATGATAGTGACTGTTTTGGTTGCGCACAGTCATTTACGTCATTTTGTCAAAAAAATTACGTTTAAAGTACACATTGGTACAAACAAAGTACCGTTGAGTACAAATTTGACTGTTAATCGGTTGGACAATTTTGACTTTGATAATATTGTTTCAACCGCTTAAAATTTTGCCGCGCTTGCGAACGTCGACCGTCATAATAAAATTAGCAATTCAAACGGCTGGTGAACGTTTAGGGTAACAAAACTGCGGCGACCACATATAAATAAAAGTGTTACAGCCAGCCACTTTTTGTCGTTACCTGAGCTCCACAGTGTGAGCACTTAGCATCAAAATTGAAATTTAATCGTCTAAGCGTTACGTTGAATTTAGACGCAAAGTTAAACGAAACGTGTTTAAAATGAAGTACTATATGTCTTGTACGAAAATACTAAAACGCACGAAATGAAATAAAATTTTTAAACTATAATAAAACGAACTGGTTTAAAATATCAATTGAAATTAAATGAAAAATATGCGCGTCGTCATGCGCGAGGAAGTCGAGCCACACTATCTACGAATGACTATACTGACATTGACAGCGAATTGATAGTGATTCGTAACAGTGCAAATTTTCAACAGCAAGTTCAATCTACATGGGAAAAACTTAGACGAATGTAAGCTCATTTTTTTTTCACGAGGCACAAACCTCGTCAAAATTTCACATCAGTACAATTTGTCGTCAATATAAGGTACCCACATGCTGTTTTTGGTAGTTTGATGTTTTTTTCACCATTTTTTTGGCGAGCATTTTGGTGTAGGCTCTATAGTTTTGGATGTTTTAAAGTTTTTGCAACGCTTGAGTTCCATATGGTTGGGTGAGGTCGTTGTTATAGACAATAATGTACTTTATATTTTTTGAAAATATAAATGTGTTGAAAATGAAAAGATTTTACTTGAAACTCCACAATTTGGGTTAGAGTTGTGGTATAAATTTACAAGTTGGGGAAGGCTTAGAGTAAAAAGCTCTATGTGTGTTTTCATTTGCATTTGTTGCTTTTTTGTCATCTTTTTCTTTAAAGGATGTTGCCTATACCGGATGGGATTTTTGATTCAATGGAAGAGCTTCTTCGAACGGCCCGAAGATTTGCAATAGACACGGATATGCTATATCAATATCTTCTTCAAGAAAAAACTGGTTGTTCTCCAATGTGATAGAGGTGGTAGTTATAGAGATATTAAAAAGAAACAAATAGGACAAAAGGCAAACCCCCAATTTCTTCATCAAGAATCAACAAGTAGTAATCGACGAATATAATGACCATTTCGTGTTTGTGGGTACGAAAAAAATGGCAAATGGGAATTATCCACCAAAATACCACATCACAATCACAAAAAATCTCCACATATAATGGCACACCCGATGTGTCGACAGGTGGATAACAGTGATATTGAAAAAGTTACACATTTTTTTAAGTGTGGCGCAAAACCGAGGCAAGTTGTGAGCTCTTTAAGGTTAGGGGATAAACCATGTTACGCCACAGCTAGAGATATTTACAATTTACGGCGACAAATATTTACAATTTACAGCAACAAATACATAAACTTGAACTAAAAGGTAAATCATCTATTGTAGCTCTTCTAACTAAATTGGAAACTTCAAAAATGTTCAAAAGTGAGTATGAGCTAGATGATGAGCATCATATTACTCATCTTTTCATAGCTCTAAAAACATCGATTAATATGCTAAAGAGAAATCATACATGGATTTTGTTAGATTGCACATACAAAACAAATTGTTTAAAATGCCATTATTGCACGTAGTATGGTTGTCTCCGAATAATAAAACTTTTAGCATATGTTTTGTCATTTTGAGTTTAAAAAAACCAAAGGATTATAAGTGGGCCTTGTAGCAATTAGTAAAATTGTTTCAAAAAGACTGTCTTCCACAAGTGTTGCACACACACACATTGACCGTGAACTAGCTTTAAACAATGCTTTGGAAATAGTATTTCCTAATGCCCAAAAACTCCTTTGTCAATGGCACATCAATAAAAATGTCGTAGCTAAATGTAAACCTGATTTTAGTGGTTCGGACTAAAAATGGGGGACCTTTTATCAAACATAGAATGAAGTTATACAAAAAAAGTCCGTGGAAGAATTTGAGGTGGTGTGGGGAAAGTGTAGCAACTTACTTTATGACAATAAAAAGATATTGTAATATTTGGAGGATATATGGTTTCTTTGGAAAGAGCGTTTTGTGAGCACATGGGCGGACCGTTGTCTACACCTAGGTAGTCAATCCGCATCTCGGGTGGAGGGGGCTCATGCCACGTTGAAGTCTTATTGCAAATATCTACTGGTGAGTTTTTTGTTTTTGATATATCATTATTTTTTTACATTTTGTTTCTTCATTGTATGTTTAATTAGGTTGTGTCATCATTGGTTTTTTGAATTTTATTTTTTGATTTTATTCAAACAAGTTGATTATTCACGTGACAAGGACATGATCGTCAAGTGACCAATTAGTGTGGATTTTTACATATTTGGTCTTAAAATTCGATTTTGTTCTTCGTGATGATTAAATGAATGAATATTACGCACATTACTAATGGTGGTCAATCGAATGGAATTTTTATAAAACAATGGTTGAATGAATATTTTTTACATTAATCATGGTTGTTGATTTAAATAAAATCCACGCTACTCTTAGTGTTTGAAAAAATATCACCCACGTTGATAGTGGTAATTTAATGAATAAAATTTGTAGACAACATGGTGATGAAACAAATGTAAACCATTGGAGAGTATTGTTGTTCTATGGCCACAAGAGCAGGTGGAGCATCAGTAGTAGTAGTGGAAGCAAACAGAATCTCACTCATAGAAGCTTATCAAGAATCCTATGAAACAATTATTTTAGGCACAACACCAATTATGTCACAAAGATCCAAAACTTAACAAAACTATAACAAAGTATAGAGTACAACAAAAATGACAACTCCCACAGTATCAACTCACTTTAGCAAGCAGACACCAAGATAGATAACTCAGAAGTTTCCCAAAAACAATTTGCAGATTACACAGTCTGGAAATCTGGATGCATAAAATGTTTTACGCCCTAAGTTTTATACTCTACACTCAGTTGTCCTACTTCATAGTGCTGTACCGCCGATACAAGTGTCCCTAAGAGATACGTCCAAAGAACTAAACTTCCACTAAGGTCAAGTGCTCATAATCATGCTAAAACTAATCTATCACTGTACAATCAATATTACTGAGAATCCTATACAGGTGATTTGTTCACATACTTGTCGCCGTTTAGTGACATTATCTGGATACGTCCATCCAACTATTGCAGAGCACCTGTTAGCTAGTCACTTGTTTATCGTCTTACGAATCTCGTCCGTTGACTTGATTCATATCAACCGCAGCTGCGCAGTTCAATTCTTAATCATATTCAAATATCTGTAACTTTGTCGCAGCTGTGTTGTCCTATACCAAATTAACCGCAGCTGCGTTTTGTCTCGTTGCGTCGAAGCTATGTTGTCCGTACAGATCCTATCAAGGATTACCGCAGCAACGATTGTCCTGTCTGCGTTTCAGCTGCGTTGTTCCACTCTATGTGTGACACATACATGCTGGTGTCTCTACAATTCCAAAACATGCACTGTGTTTCAGACGACGACGCGTGTCCCTAGAGATCTATATTTCCACCGTCCTACTAATTTGCTGAGACTAAAAGCTTTCCAAAAACAACACTCCCCTAAAGCTTTAGACTTAGTATGCCGGCGCAGCTGCGATGACGAACTAGCGCGGCATCGCAACATAGCAACATAGCAATTTAGCAGGTCACCTAGTCCCACTACATCTCAATTTTCGACTATCGCAACATGGCAATATAGCAGTGCAGCAATTCAGCTATTCACTAAATCCCACTACGTCCCTACAATACTTCAGCCCCACTTCAGCTTAGGAGCAGGAAGAGCTTTAGTGAGCATATCAGCAATCATTTTTGCATATGGCAAAAATCATAACTTAATCACTCTAAAGAACACTTTTTCTCTTACAAAGTGTAATCTGACATTCATGTGATTGCTTTTGAAGTGGTGACTCGGGTTAGAAACAATGGCAATGGCAGCCTGGTTATCACACCATATCACTTGTGGACCAACTTGCATGTATCACAATTCTTGCAACATGGATTTCACCCATAATAGTTTTTTGAGGGACGAGCTTGCTGCCATATATTCTGACTCCATCGTCGATTGTGCCGTGACCTTTTGAAGTTTGCTGCTCCAACAGCAAGTCCTGTTCCCAATTTGTAGAGCGAATCCCGTGGTGGATTTTCGGTTTGGCATGTCGCCATATCTTGCATCACTCCATGTTTGCAGCTTCACTTCTCCTCCACCTAGTGTGAGTTTGAGGCCTTTGGTTCTTGTCAAGTATCTTAATACTCTTCTTGCTGCATCACAGTCAGATTTCCTCAGATTTTGTAGACTTTTGCTCAGTACCCCAACTGTTGCAACAATATCCGGACTGGTACAATTCATGAAATGTATTAAACTTCTAACTATCTGTCTGTAAGGTATCACTGTCATAGGATCATCCTATCTGTCTGTACGGTATCAGTGTCATAAGATCATCCTCCCCTGCCTCAAAAATTTCAGTGACAATAACACCCGGTTTTGTCTTTTCTGGGATAGGTCAAAGCTCACTTGTTCTCAAATAGTAGACTCATTTTCCTCCAATTTCGCCACAAAATGCTCAAGGAAGAGCCTTGTAGTTTCAACAAAGAATAATGTGGGGAATAAGTAAAAGCCAAAACAATTCAAAACTAGTTTAAAAAAATGACAAGTTCAGATAAAGACAAAAACAACTACAAAGGATTACAAAGGATTCTTAATCTCCTACATACATATTCCGTTTCACGTCACACAAACTAGCTACGTAAACAATGGCTCTTTTATATAATGAACCCTAACACTCGAGGGGAAAAAAACGAAGACGTGGATGGCTGAAATGCGTGCGGTTGAGTAAAAAACGTGCGGTGGAGTTAAAATATGCGCGGTGGAGAGCGGTGATAGTGCGATAAGAGAGAGTACGGAGAGTTCATATTTATTTTCGGAAAGACCAAAACGGCCAAATTGTTTTTGCAGCCACCAACGGGTAGGTTTTGGTAAAAAAATTGGCAGGGTGGAATTTTTTTTTTTTTATTGTCCCATACTGCATGGTTGATCAATTTGCGGCTTTTTTTAGTGTGGCTTTCAAAATTGCAAACGTTAATATGGAAAAAAAATCTATCGTAAGTTGTGTTAGGGGCTTTTCATGTGATTTTGTTAGATTGTTACTTTGATCAGCGACCGTCCGATCATCCAAATCTGACGGTTTAAATAAAAAAAACCTCAAAAATCACAGAAATATTTTTTTTTGTCCGAATGTTTTTTAAAATTTAGACTTGACGTTTAATTCACTATCGATCGATGTGCAACTTAACCCTGTTACTTTTTTTTTCATTTTTTGACCAACACAATATGGGTCTTAAGGTCATATTGTATGTTTTACATACAATAAGCACATTTTAGGGGCCTACTTTCACCTTCTTTTGAACTATGCGTTGGATATTAACTTCGTATAGTTGAATTCTAGTCGTATAAGCGCTACATTGAACTTAGACGCAAATTGAAACAATACATGTTTAAACAAAAGTATAGTAAGTCTTGTACGGAAATATTAAAACGCACGAAACGAAATTTTGTTGTTAATGTAAATATGTGGATTCGTAGATAGTGTGGCTCGATTTCGTCGCGCGTGACGACACGCATTTTTTTTCATTTAATTTCAATTGATATTTTTTCGCCTGTTCGTTTTGTTATAGTGTACAAAGTTTATTTCGTTTCGTGCGTTTTAATAATTCCTTACAAGAGTTACATTACTTCAGTTTAAAGAAGTTTCGTTTCAATTTGCGTCTTAATTCAATGTAACGCTTATACAACTAAATTTCAATTTCGCGGCTAAAATAATATCCAGCGTGCTCTCATTGTAGAGCTCACGCAACGATAAAAAGTCATTGTCTGCAACACTTTTATTTACATGTGGTTGCCGCAGTTTTGTTACCGTAAATGTTCGCCGGCCGTGTGAATTGCTAAGTTTATTATGACGGTCGACGTTCGCAAGCGCGGCAAAAGTTTAAGCGGTTGAAACAATGTTTTGAAAGTGAAAACTATCCAACCAATTGACCGTCAAATTTAGACTCAACGATACATTACTTGTACCAATGTGTACTTCAAGCGTACGATTTTTGACAAAATGCCGTTAGTGACTGTGAGCAACCAAAATAGTCACTGCCATGATCATTTCCCTTATTAAATTATGAAGCGCTGGAAACGTACAACTTGACAAATTGTGGAATTTTTGAACGAACACGAGGAAAACCGTACAGTATAGAAATTTGTGAAAGGTACACAATAAGAACTTAACCGTACACATTGAGTATCGTAAATTTTCCATTATACTATTTAAGGTAAGGTTTTAATTAGAGTGAAAATTTTTAATATAGGTTTGTTTTAAATAGAGTGGAGTACGGACAAGGTCCGACCGTACAGAATTGAACTTTTATAAGTAAAAAGGTACAAATAATGATTTTATAAAATCGTGCTCGCACGTGAAATCGCACTAAACAAAAAATCAATCACATCGAAAAAAATCCGCTCGCAAAACTCTCATCAGTCGAGAGCATCGTCGTCAATGTGAACATTAACTGACATTCAGTGCGACAAATAGTACTAACGTCATAATGACGTCAAAACTATATGGACTGACAGATTTTTTACTTTAACATAAATTAGTGTTCATAATTTCTGCGCGAATAATTATTGCCGACGTAACCCAACATAGAGAACTTAAAAAAATTAGAGTAAATTTTCTCTGTGAAAAGTTCGACCACACAAATTAGCGTTCATAACTCTAATTGTTTTTTTATGTTTTTTTACTCTGATTTTTTTTTTTTACTCTAATTACAATTTGCGGTGTGGCTATTATACTGTAAGTACATGCTGTACCAATTTTTTAAAAGGACAAACTGCGAACGACTTCTTTATGCAAACGCCACGATGATACTTATGTGAAGCTAGATCACCAATCGTTATAAGCGTTTTGTACGCTAATTTCGTCCCGCTTTTTTTTTTTCATAATTCTCAAATAGAATTATCCACACTATTTAAAAAACACCCTTATTCCTAATTAGAATAGACGATTTCTTCAAAAAAAATCAAATTCCCAATTAGCGTAAACCACGCTAATTATTTGTATACGCTAAAAAACTTACACGCAAATAACGATTGGCGGTGTACCGTACATCAATCGAACACTGTAGATTGAACCGACAGGAATTAGTAAAGAGGTACGATTTTCTAAAAAAAGTAAACGTGTTTGCTATTTTTAATGGACCTAACGCACCCGAACCGCATGTAAAACTTCCCGCACTCAGCGCTATTTCTATGTCGATAGTACACGTGTGCAGATTACACTTTGAGGTTTTTAACTGCCACGCGTCAATAAATATATTTATCAATTTCCGGGTTTTATCTGTTAGTTTGGTTTTCCGTGGGAATATGTGGGACAGTTTCAAACATGCTTTCATTTTTCTCGCCGGACGCTTCCAAAACCTTCGGCCATGGATTCCTGCTATAGTTTTTTGACCTTTTCCTTCCCCATTTGCTGCAAAATTTGGCGTGCTCAAACAACAAAATTTTTGCATGGCCTGTGTGCTTGCATCAAAATCAGCTCATTTACCTCTCTCTTTTTTTTGGCGCTCACGGAGCTCGTTATAACCGATCACCTTCCTTCATTTGTTTTTTTACATTTTTTTCTCAATTTTTGACGCAAAATTTTGCGTTTAAGTGGTCACAAGTATCCAAGACAGCTTGTTTATTTCACTCTTTTTGAATTGATTTGGTTTCGTCGGTTCGTTTTTTCGCTTTGTGGCCTTTTATCGGTTACCTTCTTTTATAAGTTTTTTGGTAGTTTCTACTCAAAATTCGACGCAAATTTGGAGTGCTAATAGTTAGAAAAAAGTATTTTCAAATACCTTTCATCTTTTAAACATTTCTTCTTGTATCAAAGACGACATGTTTACTTCACTCTTTTTGAATTAATCGGGTTCGCCAGCTTCAAAAACCTCCATTTTTTAGTCTTTTGGCCTTTATGTTTTGTATTTGTTGCGAACTTTACTGTGCAAAAATTCAACAAGTCAACAGAAAGGTTTCTCAAATACATTTCTGCAAGCCTTGCACTCAGCTTGTTTGTTTCCCTCTTGGCGAGCTAGTGGGGTGTGTAAATTTAGTCGCCTCCCTTATTTTGTCCATTTCACCCTCGATTTCATCTCAAATTGCGTGTTCGCTTGCCCACAAGCAAGCGCTCTTTCCAAAAGCGTCCATATTTCACACGTTTCCCACAACTTTTTTAACATGTTTGTCAAAATCCAAGTGGGAGATTTTAGGAAAAAAATTGCTTTTCCATCCAACGCCGCAAAACACCCACACTCAATATCCACTAGCTCTCCTATTATAGCCTTTCCAGGTGGGAGGTGTCACACTCTCCGTCCCCATCTTCATCAGATCACGAGTGACCGCATTTGAATACCTCAGATTATAGCCTTAAACCTCCAATGTACACCTCACATACTATCTTTGTCACTCTACCCACCTTACCACTATCTCCACACACCACCCTATCCCCAATTGTAAACTCTTGCACAAACCCATATGGTGATGTACATACACAAGAAATCAAGCCCTCACTACCTTTTTCGAACCTTATTCCATCTCCATTTTAAACCAGATGGCTTTCCTTGGACTTTGTTTATCCATATTGTACCCCCTTCCCCTCATTTTGGGGAGTTTCTCAAAACTCGTATTCAATCCTTCATTTTCAACCACCATCTTATTGCACCAAATCTCTTTGAGATGCTCATTCTCTTCGACCCTCTCATCGTTCTCACCACCCAACAATCAATCCATCCATGCGTTCTCATGTGACACATTCACTCTTTGAGCGTGCTTTATCTCCACAATTGAATACTTGTCCACCTAGGGTGTTGTGCCTTTAATATGGAAAGTTATACGTTGCAAGCAAGTTTTGTTAAGACATTTGAAATTATGTCATCTCATGCCTAAAGACCTTTCGCCCCCCAACAAAGGAAATCATGCTCCCTCAATTGCCTGACAACAATCGTCTCTTAGTGATTCGCACTAGGTTCGACGCCTCGACTTTTATAGGTGTTAATATCTAGGCTACCATTGCTCTAGGTTATATAATCGTCTCTGGAACCATGTTCGTGAATGTGCCCAAACAACTATTTGACTTCGTGTGACCTATTCGTTGAAAACATCACCAAAGAAGTGGCTTGGCACTTACTTTTTCAATTTCTTTTATGGGTTTTAGTTTTGCCACCGAGGGGGGCGCGATTAGGCTTGTGAGCCTAAGGCATATTGCCAATATTTTTTTCGGGGGGAGAGGGGGTCCTTGGAACCAGAGCACACAGATCACGTCATCAGGCTTTCTATGTCTCTCCCTCAACGCCGCACCCCGATACCGAGCTCCACGGTTAGATAGGAGCTGGTTGTCCATCTTCGTCGTTGTGGCGAGTGTTCTCTTATTGTTCGTGTTTTTCCGCCTTTCACACCGTCTTGAATTTTAGAGGCACCAGTTGAAGGTTAGCGTTTGATACACCGTCTTGCCCTTGAAGAGATCATTCATTTCGTAGAGGTGTATGATCCTCTCAAATTGTTCGATTTAGAGCGAGAGAACTTTATTAAAGCCTTTATTCGATCCCCTTATATTTTAACAAGGGGCACATATGCACGGTTGACGAACTCATTCGGGATGTATTTCATTTGACACCTACTCTTAAGGTTTTAATGTTTTGTTTAAGTTGGCTTCTAAGGTGGCTTAGAGACACGTTCCTCACCAAGTTATACATCATCTCTCTTTGGCACGTCTCATAGTTGTTTTTAAGTTTGTTTGCCATTGGCAAAGTCTTGTACTATTTTCTTGATTGTGTTATGTGCATTAAACCTCAAAAAACGTTCTATGATCATTTTTCACCACACTTGTTTGGTGTTGTGTCCATTAGGGGTTGCGAGGCGGTTGCTTATAGTCGTAGGCATGGTCCATCACATATAACAAAATTTTATCTTTTGTTTGTTTGTTTTAATCTCGTTTGAACTCCCTCATGTTTCCTTTTAGTTTTCCCTTTGGTGAAGTTGTCAACTTCGAATTTCCTACCACCTTCGAATTTGCGACCTTTGAATATGCGATTGACACTCGCAAGGGTGATCCTTTAAGGCATCTCTTTTTGCATAGGCCCACTTTCAAGCTTTGCAAGAATTTAGGACGGCTTTATGGGGTTGTTTTTTCCTTTTGATTTTCCATGATATCCATTTTATGAGTCATCGAGACCAAGTTTTGTTGCCTTTTAATCATTTTGCGGAGCAAATCTACATAAGATTAGTTAATCATTGAACCCATTTAAATGTGTGGCTTTAAGCTAGAAATATTTGCCATCCGACTTCGTCATCAGTATGTGTGTTAGAAATGCGTCCCTAATGGAGGGTGTATAAACTTTACGTTCCTCTATCGAATTACCAACTTTTATAAACGAAGTTCTGACTGACGTTTTGTTTGAGGACCTTTTGCAACTGTGATGATCTTCATAAAATCAGCTCCCAATTGTCATTTGTGCTCCTCGAACGCTGTTTTTCATATCCTCCTCTCTTTCTCGCTCGGTCATCACCACCAATCGCTCTATTTTTGTCTTTTTTTAAGGATTTCAACGATTAATGTGCTTTCTAATCCCATTGGGCATGGGTTTTTTGATTAACCAGAAGGTTTATTGCCCGCTTACAAGCTAGCCTTCTAATTTTTAATGGCGGTTAGGTGTCATTGTTGTCGCTTAAGTTGTTTTGTCGGCGTAATTGGGTGCTTGGGCTTTAGTGGCACGTACCATTCGTCTCGTTTTACTGTGGATGGTTTCTCTATTTTTGCCCAAAATTCCCTAAAATAAAAGCAATCCTATCTCCTTTCCATGAGGTTTTTTTCTCTATTTGTATGCTTTTGTCGCCTGATTCCCAAAACGTGGTCCACCTTTTTAAACTCCTACGGAAGGTAGAATATAAAACAAGAAGTTTCTCAAACACTTCTCTTTCGCTCCAAAGTGGTATTTGAAGTCGTCCGGTGTACTTATTTTTTTTTCACTGCGTTGAGAGGACCTTTGGTGATATCATCCTCATTGCCCCAACTAGACCCACGTTTATGCTTGTGCTACATCCTATACGAGCGTGGCTACTTGGGATGGAACCGCTTTTAATGAAAAATATGACACTCAGCGAGAGGCAATGGATCAGTTTGTCCCATTTGCTTCATAAATTTTCGGCACTTTGGACAAGCTTTTTTATGATTTTCTCCACAACTGTGCCAAGAAAACATTTAAGTCCAAAGTTCTAAATAGTCCTCCCTCGAGCCTTCTCGTTGATTTTTTTCGTCAATGTGTATCACTTGCTTTTGAATGAGTGCAATCCGCGGCCATTCTACAGAGAAGCACGATGGCAACTGACACTTGAGGCTTCCCTAATCTGCCTTAAAGGATCTATTCCAAATCCAAAATCTTCTAGGGTGTGGACTACAGTTTGTTAAGGTTGCGGAGCGTCATGTCTTGTAGGTTTCCCCTTTGTGAGGAATCATACATGTAGGTTTGTTTGCTTTTGACAAACCTCTTTTATTTATATTTGACTTCTTCATTTGTTTTCTTTTGCTTTAGTCTCTTTTTGCTTTGTAGTCTTTAATTCTTTTTTTTTTGTTTACCTCCTTCGTACTTTGACGGTTTTGCATATTGCATTTTCTACAATAAAACTCCCCCTTTTTATATGGACTTGAGAGATGACTGAAATGGATATTTGCGCTTCATATTTACTGATGTATACCAATAATACGTATCACCGGAGCTATGTTGATGTACCCTAAAGTCCTCAATTGGTTGCACCATACGTTACTACTGTCTTTGACCTACTGTTTTGACATGGGTAATTAGGTCTACTTTACGGTAAACTAGAGTAATAGACCGACGACCAAATCTTAAACAATCAATTTTTTTATTGAGTTAAATCTCTTAGTTGGTTGTTTATTTTCGGATAAAAAAAAATCAAACTTCACGATTTGTTTTCAGTATACCACATTACATGCTATATACCATGTTTATTGGCAAGAATTTCCAGCACTCATAAAATCCCATTACAACATTCCCTCTCATTCACTTATTCCATTTATAACAACCCACAAATTTACACATAAAAATCTCACAAATAAAGATTATCTTTATTTGAGGTAGTATATTGTCCATGTAACATTAGCTTAGTCTGTTGCCTTTTTGGCTCAACCCTTCTTTTAAAGTCTTTTTCCCCTTTCACTCCTCTCTAATGCAATTCTCACTCTTAACTATTATAAACACTAGTAGTTAGCAAGAGATTTCAAATTCAAAAATGTTATTGCTCTATTTTAAATTGATTCGATGAAGGTTGTTTTCGTCATAATTATCATAAATTTCCACAATTTTTCTCCCAACGAAAAAAAATGATAAACTTTTTTTTGGACAAACTAGATATCGCATCATCGCCCTAGACCAACCAATCCAAAATCAACGCTCTATTGAAAAAGTTATCACTTGGGCCAATCATCGATCAACATGGACTTAGACAGACCAATATAATTGCATGCATTTTTTTTCACTAACACTTTGCATTTTCTAACCAATCAGACGCTCGTTTTTACCACAAAACATTTTCGTGCAAAAAATTGCACTAATTAGTATAAGACCTCAAACAAACATGAGTCACAAATTGGCGCGTGAACCTACCACTGAAATCACATTAAATCCAAATGACGTTTCATAGGAAAAATTGTAGCAAATCAAACAACGCGTATTAAGTGGCTTAGTGATTCATTCAGTACTCTAAAAAGCGTACGTTTGAAATTTCGCCACTGATTTGGCCTTTAACGCGCTACAATTTACACCCGATTGTTTTTTTGGCGCTCTACATTCACTCAGGAACACCAATCACTAAATATTTTCGATGTTAGTACGATCTTTGTGGTTCTTTCGCCGAAGACAACAAACTAATGACTTTCATTAAACCGTAAAGATTTTGTAAAAAGTTTGATCGTAATAATATTACATCATTTATTTTTATTTTATTGACCCCACCAAAACATGTTACCTTTAAGGACCACAATGTTGTTACCTCTAAAAAACCTTTAAAAAAACTCACAAAAATCATATTTTAAACTTAGTTCCTCTATTGCTCTACCTAAGTATCAACTTACCAAAAATTGGTATTCCGCGCTTTAAACATTTGACCATCAAAATCTTTGATCCATCAATGAACCTCAACGTCTATAATTATTGAGAGATCCTTTCGGTTGGTCGAATGTTCACCAGTTTCAACTAACTGACATTAATCAGTGGATGATTGCAGGCGTAAAAATCCAATTTCGCAGCGATAGGTGATATCATCTCGATTATAATGATCGACCTAATTTACTTAAAACCAAAATTTCCTATTGGATCTAATTCTTCATCAATCGTGCACTTAAGAGCCAAATTTTGCACTTGAGAGCCAAACTCTGTCACTTGTACTCACCACCCCATCAACCTTTTTCTGATTAGCATGTAATTTTTCCATTATTTAAACCTCCTCTAATGCATCTCAAATAGTCTTCCAAACTGTTTGAAGTTATTCATGTAGCAGTAATAATGAATTAAGCCTATTTTTAAATTGATACTTAGAGGTTTAAAATACAAATTTATCAATTTAATTTTGTGAAAGAATCGCAAAAATCCAAATTATTTTTAAAAACCTTACAATAAAATTCATACTGATAAACTCTTTTGTTTTTTAGAATGATTTAAAATTGTTGGAGACTTGTAGGTTTTCATTAGTAGGTTTACTCTATTGACAAATAACACAACTTTCCATATGTTTGGACACCATTTTTGCAACTTTTCGCCAAAAAAATTGCTTTATAATCGACTTAAAGTTTTATCCTTACCCAAATGTTTTAGATTCTACATGCTTTATTGTAATATTAATACAAAATAAACTTATTTATAAAGGGTTTAGGATTTTAAGGCATGAATTTAGTTGACGTACACGAAAAAATCGTACAAATCGGTTATGTAATTAAAAAGTTATAGCAATTCGTGATTATTTTTTTATGTGTGGGAGGTCAAATGAACGAGCAAGTGTTTGTGAAGCGGGTTAGGGGTCAAATTTGTAGCGGAATTTCAAACGTACGATTTAAAAAGAATCAAAAAGTTTGTGTGAATTTGCATTTCTATTCGCACGCACTTTTGCACGAAAAATGTCACGCAGTGAAAAGAAACATCTGATTGGTTAGAAAATGCTAAGAGTTAGTCAAAGATTTCGCATACTTTTGCATTAGTCAATGGGATTCCAGACTGATCAATGATTGGTCTAAGTGGACACCTGTTGAAGACTTGGCGTGGCTAGTCTAGGACGATGACGGGTGAATAACGAAGTCAAAAGTAAATAGAACATATTTCCTTTTGGAAAACTTTGTGGAAATTCGTGACTGTGACTAAGCTTTCAACAAATCAATCTAAAATGGAGTAAGGAGATATTTGCATTGAATTTTTTATCTAACTTTTAGTGTTTTAGTCGTTGATTTTAACAATTACTTAAGAGAGGAGTGCAGTGGAAAGAGACTTTAAAGGAAGAATTCATCGAAGGGGAAAAGAGCCCAAACAAAATGTTATATGGACAAAAAATCTACTTCGAAATAAAAGTTGAGCTTATATGTGAGTGTTTTCAATGTGATTGTGTGGTTTCCCAATTGATGGAATGTTTCGTTGAGAGTGAATGTCATAATGAGATTTTGTGAGAGGTAAGAAATCTTGTTACATATAACTTTTTTTATTCTAGCTTTTCCAATAATTAACTCACCTTATACGGTTTTTTCTTTAACCATTGGATGTGAATGATTAAATTGAACTTTTTCAGTTTTGTCTTTCCCGCTTCCTATTTTTTAAGTTGCAGCTCAGCTAGGTATGAAGCAAAATCCTCTAGTGGATTTTTATTATTATCCTCTATACCGCCAATCGCTATTAGAGTAAATAACGCTAATTAAAAAAAATGTACCTAAAATACACTCCATAATTCTATTTTTTCCTTTACGCCATTTAAGGTTTTGTTTCAATCAGCGTTAATAACTGAACTACGATGCGATGTATATTGTGTTCCGTACGAACAATGTATCTCCGTACAAAATGGTACTTTTTGGAGTGCAAAGGTATAAAATTGTCATTTAACATATTTGCGCACGCATGTGAATGTGCAGGAAAAAAGAGATGCAAACTCGTCGACAAAAACCACGTTCGCATATGTTCGTCCGTCGACCGTGTGAACATCGAACAAGTTCCCGTGTGGAAATTCCTGTTGATTTGAGACTGTTGATTTGAGACAGCTGGTGCCACTGAAGAAGATGCCACTGAAGAAGATGAAGAAGCACCGACAGTTGTCATGACAATAAAATATGCAAAGAGGAAACTCTCAGGTAATCCCACAAAAGACCAGCTTCACAATGAAGCCCCAGGCAAACCATACACACACTTGGTCTGCAAATTTGCCACAATATAGAATATACAACAAGGAAACAACATGCACAATTTAACAAGGTTCTACCAAAATATCAGAATGATCTTACAATTCAAAAACACTCAAAACTACTTCGCAGTTTTCCATACATAGAAATCCTACTTTCCTAAAATAATCTAAATCCTATATAGACAAGTGAGCCTACAGCTGATCACGCGTACCACAACTACTGTGGTCGATCGGTACACTACTCTTCATCAACAAACTCACACCGTCGAATGTACATAAATGTTTTCACCAATCAGACGACCGCTAAAATGATAATAGTACGCGGTCAAAGTTTGTCCGCTGAAATGACGTTACAGTCAATATTTCACTTCCAAAAATGATGGCGCACTTCGTCCGCCTTCCACGTATTCTTGCATCACAAAAGATGAACCTCCACGTGTAAGTTCGGTCCTCAATTGAAACTATACTTTTTCTTCTAGAACAATCAATCTTGACTTCCTCACGGATCGACACGTGTGACTGAAGTGCACCAAAACTGTGTACTCCCTTTGAAGTTACATACTCACTAAATCATGTCTTCGTCAATTTATCTTCACACAAACTGACTAAAGTTCAAAACACCTGTCTTGCGCAGACTGCTATAGCTGCTATGACTCATAACACCTTTCTTGCGCAGACTGATATAACTGCTATGACTCTGTTGTGATTGTTATGATTATTGTTACTGCTATGACTACTATGACGTGTTAGCACAGCTTTGATATTAGAGCAGCGCAGCTGCGATGTCAGATCACCGCAGCATATCAGCATGCGTAGTACTCAAGGTTTCCATCCGCGATGTCAAATCACCGTAGCATAGCAGCTTGCGTAGTACTCAAGGTTTCTAGCTACGATGTCAGACTTAGCGGAGCATGGCAGTATAGCAGCAAGATATAGAGAGGACTCAAGGTTTCCAAAACAATACTCCCCGAAACCTTTAGACTCTCTCAGCTAGTAAGTCCACATTCCTCCCTACAAAACTTCAACTTAGGAGCTGGTAAATGCTTAGTCATCATATCTGCTACCATCTTCTTATCCAGAAGATAACTGAGTTTCAAAATTCTGTTCATCACATTTTCTCTTACAAAATGCAGCTTGATGTTAATGTGTTTGCTTTTGAAGTGATGACTTGGATAGGATACAATTGCAATAGCTGCGTGGTTGTCACACCACACTATTTGAGGTCCAGATTGCTTAAAATGAAGTTTTTGGAGGAGTGACGTCACCCATAGTAATCCTTGACAGGTGAGCTTGCTGCCATATATGTAGCTTTCCTTGTAGACTGAGCTATTACCTATTGGAGCTTGCTGCTCCTGCAGCATGTTTCACTTCCAATCTTAAAAATGAATCTAGTGGTGGATTGGCGGCTTGGCATGTCTCTATAGCTAGCATCGCTCCACGTCTATATTTTGACTTCATTTCCACCGAGAGCAAGTCGAAGATTTTGTGTTCCTGCAAGGTACTGAAGAACCCTCTTTGCCGCCTCCCAATCTGTTTTTCTCGGATTCTGCAAACTTCAGTTCAAACCACCAACTGCTGTCGCAATATCCGGCCTCGTGCAGTTCATGAAGTAAATTAGGCTACCAACAATCTGTCGATATGGAATGGTGGCCATAAAATTTGCCTTCCCTGACTCCAAGGTATCGTAAAAAATAATTCCTCCATCAGTCTCCATGCCTTCCACTTTCAGCTTAAATTCCATGGGAGTGGCACTTTCTTTCGCCTCTGCCGTGGCAAACTTTTTAAGCACATTTCCTATCGCTTCATGCTGCGTTAGATGAATTGTTCTCCTATCTCTATCCCTTTCTACTTGAATTCCATGAATATACTTTGTCTCACCTAAGTCCTTCATCTCAAATCTTGAATTTAAGGCTTCCTTTATTTTGATAATCTTATTTAATGAATTGCTTAAGAACAACAAATCATCTATATATACCGCAATATACATAATCCCATCTTTCCCTTCCATAACATAGACTGAGTGATCTGAGCTAATCCCAACGAATCCTAGACCGGTTAGAAACTCATCTAGTTTTAGGTTCCACTGACGTGGAGCCTGGTTCAAACCATACAAGGATTTCAACAGCTTACAGACCAGATTTTCTTTTCTATACAAGGATAACAACCGCTTACAGACTTGATTTTCTTTTCCAGTCTCTTCATACATTTCAGGCTGCTTCATATACATTACTTCCTCTAAATCTCCATTCAAGAAAGTTGTCTTAACATCCATTTGAAGTAGTTCCATATTCTCAATGGCCGCTAAGGATAACAAAATTCTAACAGTTGGAAATCAGACAACCGGAGAGAAATTCTCTTTATAGTCAATTCCCTCCTTCTCACTATAGCCTTATGCAACAAGCCTAGCCTTATATCTTTCAATAGAGTTATGTGGATTCAACTTTACTTTAAAGACCCACTTACAGCCAATGGCTTTTCGGTCTGATGGAAGGTCCACAAGCTCTCAAGTTTGAGCCTCTATAATCGATTGCATTTCATCGTTAGCCGCGACGATCCATTGATCTTTTTCTGGAGCTAAAAAAGCTTCCTATATTGTGACCGAATCTATCATGTTGGCAAATAATAGGGCAGTTTCGCAGCTTCGCAATTTTTGACCGGTTCCATCATGCTGGCAGATAATAGAGCAGTTTCGCAGCTTCGCAATTTTGCAGCGTCGCAGCTTTGCAGCTTCACAGCATCGCAGCTTCTCAGTTTCGCAGCGTTGTAGTTTTGCACCATCACATCATCGCAGCTTTGCAGTTTCGCAGCCTTGCAGTTTTCATTCGGATCCAACGTACCGATAGATAATAGAGCAGCTTCGCAGTTTCGTAGCCTGCTGCTTTGCCTTCTTCTCCCTGGAAAATCTGAGGCTGGAATTGTTCGATCCGTAGATTGTCGCCAAGGAGGAGGTGGAGGAGGAGGAGGAGGTTTCTCCACACGTGGACCACCCGGAGGTTAGAAAGTGGGACAAGAAGAAGTGAGAGGAACACTTTCAAAAATAACATTTTCATTGATTTTGGAATCTTTTTCAAAATCCATCATACCAAAAACATCTATCGATCGACTCTCTTCCTTAACTTGAATATTTCTAGCAGTCTGAAGAGTATTTCTATCAGTATTAAATACTCTATAGCCTATGGATTCATCATCATAGCCCATCAAAATCCCGGGGACTGATTTTGGGCTAAACTTAGAAATGGGGAGATTATCCAAAATAAAACATTTACTCCCAAAAACTCGGAAGTGACTAACATTCGGTTTTCTTCCTGACGTTTTTCCTTTTACCACTCTAGTCTCTATTCTATTTCTAATATACGACGCATACGAGAAAGCTGTTGTTTTTGAAAAGTTAGTTTCGTGCGAACACATCGTTTCGTGCGTACGCGATGTTTCGTGCGTACGCATTTACGCGATATATTGTGGAGGTTCGAAAGGATTTATGGATTGGGGAATTAAATG
>JBBHKE010001994.1:0-38694 GCA_037447655.1 Zygnema cylindricum
TATCAGTAAAAATAGTAAATATTTGGGAAAAATGACAGCTCACAGTTCAGACCCCGAACTAGTTCTAAGTTGAACGCGAACTAGTTCTCTGCCCTCTTACAGGAAAAGTTACAGTTTCCTAAGGTTGTTTTTTTTTTGTGCAGTTTTAGAGAATCTAAGCGAGCGTAAAACTGGTAGAGCTCTAAATGCTTAGCTCCTCTGGCCCGGTCAGGAACAAAGAGATGCTTTCTAAAAATATAATTCATTATTAATATTACAGCATGTGACGTCACCTGTCGCATCAGCTAAATAAGTGTCCCGCATAGTAAAATCGGCAGAAAATTTTGATATTGACACATCCTCCGCATCAATATATTGTTACCATCGGTAGACCTTCGAAAAGAAAAACCATCGGCAACATCGGTAAACATCACTCTTTTAAAAAAGGCCTATTCTTAAAAAAAAAAAACTTAAAGATTAGTAGATTTCTTGCTGCCAAATCATTCAACTGGTATTGTATCCATGAACAGATTCGAATATTGACAAAATCATGATATTGATATCCATAATTTTCTGACAATCAGCAAATCGATGTGTCATTTCAATTATAGTATATCAAGACGTCTAATATGTTGTATATAACATACAGCCAAAACTTTCTTGACATAAAACACTAGTGAATGCTGTGTGGGATTGTACTCTAAATACAGTGATTTTACTGTAAATAGTGACTACTTTCAGTGAATACTGAGATTGTACTGCTATTTATACTGTGGATTGTGTCATACTGTAAACAGTGATATTTCACTACAAATACTGTGGATTGCACAATAAATAATGAGATTGTATTGTTGATTGAATCGTACTGCAAATAGAGAACAAATAGTGAAAATTTTCTGTAAATACTGTGGATTGCATTCTACTGCAAATACCGAGATCGTCCTGAACATAGTGAGATTCTACAGTTGTAATTGGATTGGATTGTAGGTTAAAAAGTGAGATTCTACTGTAAATAATTTACTGTGAAGACTGTGGATGGTATTGTGTTGTCAATAATGAGATCAAACTGTAAAGACAGAGACTATATTATAAATAATGTGGATGGTATTGTACAGTAAATAGTGAGATTTTACAGAAACACTTAGATTGTACTATATATACTGTGGACTGTACCGCCAATTGTGCATTTAAAGGCAAGACTTCACTGTAAATAGTGTGGCTTCTACGTCATAGAAAATGTGGATATATCAGAATCTGTAAGAGAGTGCACACTCAACTCACACGCAGTAGGTTAAGAAGAAGTCCCTTTCCAAAAAGAAAAGGGAGATTTGAGTTTTTCTTACACGGGAAGTAGTGTGGTAGAGACTAATGAAAAGAGATGAAAAAATCCGTACAATTCCGGTACACAGAAAAGTACAAGGCACTGGTTTCTTTGTTTACTAGTGCATTGCATTTTCAAAACCATACTTTTACAGGTTTTTGTCATCTAGTGCCTTTGACTGTATTTACTGAGCTTTGACAGTTTTGTGGTATTTTGTCATCTAGTGCTGCATTAATTGAGCCCTGACTTCTTACACTATTTTGTCAGCTAGTACCTCAAACCGCTTCAACAGAACAAGCGTTACATAGAAACAGGAAAGTAAACAGACCATATTTTTGTGATGACAGATACAAAAAGAAAAGAAAAAAAAGGAGGGAGCAAAAAAGGGATAAAACTGGAACCAAATTAAGATAAGATCTTGAAAGATTTCTCAGCAAACAAAAACAAGTAAAAAGGGAGGGAGAGAGAGGGAGAGAGACAGGCATTTGTAACATATTTCACTGTATTGGTGAACCAGAGTTGTTTCAAAAGAAAGAAAACTTCCACCCAAGCGATGTTTAGTGTGGATAATATATGTTTCATTTTCCTTTTTTCTTTTTTTATTTTGAAAGGCATTGATTCTGTACCAACAAAAACAATAAGGGAGAGGGAGAGGGAGAGGGAGAGGGAGAGGGAGAGGGAGAGATAATTTTATGTGCTAAGACACAAACAACTTTATCGACTGAAAGCAAGTTTAAAAATGAGACCCATATCCACTTAAATTTCCCTCCTCTCTCCTTCCTCCCCACCTCCATTTCCCTCTCCCTCTCGCTCCCTCTCCCTCCTTACCTCCGGAAGTCTCTCCATCACCTCCCGTATCGCCACCTCCACCGCCTGCCTCAACTCCAACCACGGGATCCCATCTCCCTCCTCCTCCTCTCCCTCTCCTCCCTCTCCACCCCCTCTCTGCCCCACTAACCCTACCCCCTCCGCCCACCCCCTCAAACTCCTCAACACCGCCGTCTCCAGTCTCTCCGCCATCTCCTTCGGTATCCCTCCCCCCCATTGCATCCCTTTCCGTACAGCCTCTTTTGTCACATCTGCCAGCTGGCGCCTCTCTCTCCTGACGTCACAATGCATCGCCAGCTGGCAGAAGGAGACGACTTGGAGGAACTTTCCCAGAAGGAGGTGGGCTTTTCCCTTGGACCCTTTTCCTTCTCCTCCTCTCCCTCCTCCTACCCCTACCCCTAGTTCTCCACCTGGACCCACCACTACCTCCATCCCCTCCGGAGGGATAAAGTCCACACTATTTTTGGTGCGTCCCTTTTTTTTGTTCCTTTTTTTTTGGAAAGGAGCAGATTTGGGGGGGGGAGAGGGAGGGGATTTTCTTTGAAAGGATTTTACGAAGGGGAGGAGGGAGTCAGGGGCGTTTTTTGTGGGAGGGAGGGGTAGAGAGGAAGGAGGGGAAGAGGGAGAGGGAGAGAGAGAGGGAGGAGGGGGGAAATGCACATTTTTATTAATTTTGGAGTTAGTTTTTTCGTTAATTCCGTCGTTTCGGGAAAAAAAATCTCTCTCTCCCTCCTCCAATTCGACCGTTTTTGCTCGACTTTTCAAAAAAATCGACGGAAAAAATTCTCTCTCGCGTTCTTTCGCCGCACTCCTCTCCTCCTTTTCGTCGTTTTCCCCACAATTTGCTGACTGGCGTACGCTGACGCGGTCGTAATTCACCGACGAGACGTTCCGCTTTCCTGACGTGGCGCACTGATCTGCTGACGCATTGTGGTATGCTGACGTAAAACTTTCGCTGACGGCAAACTATCCGCTGGGTGGTTGGTGCGGCATTGGCAGGCCTACTGACGTGGCGTTGTGGCGCTGACCTGGCGGCTCGTCTGCTGACGTGGGCGTACCTGCTGATGTGGTACCATGGATTTGCTGCGGTATATCGTCCGGGCGCATGGCATTTGGTCTGCTGGGGCGCGGCAATGTGGTCTGTTGACGTGGCGGAGGGCCGGTGAGCGTCCAGAGACGGGGGGTCAGGTCCGGAAGATCGGGGGCGATCAGAGGATTTCTGGGAGCGAGGGTGCGGAAAAAGGAACGGGATAAAGGAGATGGTGGAGGAGGGAGGAGGGAGGGTGGAGGGAGGAAGGAGGAAGGAGGAAGGAAGGAAAGGAAGGAGGGCCTCATATGTTTTTGTTTCTTTTGTTTTTTTTTTTTCCCCTTTCCCTTTTCCTTTTCTGGAGTTTGTGTTTTCCAGATTTTGTCTTTTTCCGAGCTGTTTTTTTCGCGGCCTTTTGTCCTTTTGTATTTTTCAGTATTGCGGTGTGAAGCGGCGGGCGAATCTGTACGGACAAATCTGAACGAACGAATATGTACGGAGGTAGCTGTACGAGCGATTAAAGCATTCCGCAGAAATGCTAAAACTTGAGCAGTACAGTACTGTACAGTACACCGTGTATCGCTATTAGGGTTAACAATTTTTACGCCACCTAAAACATCTTTTTTCCGTACACACTTGTCGGATTTTTAATTGAGACCGCCAATCGGAAGCTGAGAATCCTACCTTTCAATCGCAACCGTCAGATCTACAATCCGACAAGTGTGTACGGAGAAAAGATGTTTTAAGTGGCAAAAAAAACATTAACACTAATAGCGATTCACGGAGTACTGTAATGACACTATCGAAGTCTAACCCTAATTTCGAGGGTACATCGTACGCGTCGTACAGTTGTCCAGTACGATATCCTCGAGATTGTACGGATCACCGAATGTAATTACCCTAACGAAAATGATTGGTCGAGGTTGTTTTCGTTTTTATTGTTGACAATAGCGCGAGATATTTAAGGACAGCGTGTCGTCTAGCAGGACAGATGGCGACAGAGATTATCCTCCTATCCGACGGAGAAATCTAGGACAAAATCTACCTAGAATGTACTTTTAGGGTGTACGAGCGGGACCTACAGAGGGCTACGAAAGAAACAAAAGAGGGAATTGCTATGCGGAGATCCCAAACTGCTAGGTCCGGCCCGAAAAGTTTTTTTTTTTTTTTGTTTTTGTTCGAAATGGACACCTGCTGAGTTTTTGGTGTGTGCACACACCCTGTCGAAAAATGTCGACGGCCGATGATGCCATCTCTGATAAAGCGCTTAGAGACACCGCCTAGGCCGGCGTTTAAAGGTTTTCACATTTAGACGCGCTAAGGGCGTTTAAACGTGTTTCAACAGCTTTATGTTTTCATCTTTCCGTACTATCGTCCGTACTGGAGGTACTGTAGGGAAATTTGAAAAATCTACAACTGTGTGCATCATTATAATAAATTAATAAATTGGAGTAAAAAAATGAAAAAAGCAAAACAAAAAGTAAAGGCATTAAAGATAAAAATTAAAAAGTGAAAAAAGGAGAATAAAAAAGGTTTTCAAGTATGTTTTACTTGAGAAAAAACTACATAGTTACCAATTGAAAAAAAACAGGATTCAAAACGGTTTGACTTGTATTTAAACGCTTGAACGTGGTTTTGACGTTTAGACTCTTGGTATCCAGCGTTTAAACTCAGCACTTTTCGCGATGTCTCCAGTGTTAATGCGCCGTCGGTACGGACGCTAAATATTCCGTACCACTTTTTTCCTCGGGGTGTCCACATGCAATTACCGTACAGAAAATAAAAAATAGACCAGAATTTTTACCGTACAAACAAAGGCCAGATTCCTGTCGCAAGTGACCGCTACTAGGTTTGGCGGAAACGGGAATCATGATTTAATAGGTCGGATGTACGGTTAGCAGAAAACGACAAACTTGTCCGGGATGTCGCGACAGTACAGTTAGAGTACGCGATTCCGTGCAGTCCTGGTCGGTCCAGTTTTTATTTTTTTTGTCTTTTAGCAATCTTGGTTAGGGCCAATATTTCCCTTGGCCTTAGGGTTGCGCCGTACGATAAGGACGAATTCCAGAAAAAAAAATGATAACGGAGAGGCCGTTCGCTAAGCTTGTCGTATGGGATATTAAAAAATTAAAAACGGACCGTTAAAGCACGTTTCAACAAATTAGAGGCTGCCACGTGTGTAAACCTAAATGTAGCGTGTCGCAATATCGAAAATCTCCGACAAATAACAAATGCAAATATTTTGTCGTTTATGGTGCGCTGTTCAAAGGAGCCCGTACGTTTTTTACAGTTTCATAAGAAATTGTCTTTAGTCTCCCGCCGTAATATCTGTTTGAGGATCCCGTTTATATTATATTATAGTATATTAAATTATTTATATAAATATAAAAAATAAAGTTGACACCGGGCTGATTATATGGTCAACCTAAAATTATTGCACTGTCATTGTCACATATAAAAAGTTAAATAACGGTATGTGTGCGACACTTTTCCTATATTTTTTTTGACTTTTTGTGAGTTTTCAACTTTTTTTTCATTCTCAGAATCGTGCGCTGCGATAAACTTAAAATATTCGCTGACCAGAACCGACAATATTTTTTGGACGCCTGCCAAGTATTCAAATTTTGTCGGTCGGTTCCCTAACGAAAAACGGGAAAAGTGAGGTATAAAGTTTTTGTTTGAGACGAAACGCGCTCGTTGGTCCGTCACTGTACCTTTCTGCGCTGACAAAGGGCAATCCGTACAATACGGACATTTTGACATTTTCGCCCAATGGGAAAAAAGCCGACCAATTCATTGCGGATACGAAAAGTAACGGGAAAATATTCGTATTTTGGCAAAGATAAATGAGAGATCCGATACGCGATATCGCCGCCGAAATTGTGTCGACTTTTGCGTCAACCTTGTGCTGAGTCATCCCACCGTCCGCGTGGTATTGTAATAATTTGATATTTTGCGTTCCTGCCGGCGCAAACGTCACTCGGTACTAAACTAGTATCATTTCCGTACATACGTGTACACTTTCCGTGCATAAAAGTACAATAACCTTAAAATCGTATCAAAACATGCCAGCAGACACAGTTTCTGACACAAATTATGACGTGTAAAACGTTTTCTCGAAGGCGAGGATTTGAAATTTGAATAGTTGCTTGGTACGGTTGAAGTACAGTACTTTTATGAAGTACTCGAGACTTCTGCTACGCTTCTATGACTGCAGCCAATCACTCGTGTGAAGGCGTGTCAGTAAGTGACCGTACACTCCAGAAAGTGCAGTTGAGTCATCGACGTGAAGAACTTCTACACATAAAGTACAGTTACACAGGGGAAATATGATCTCCAAAGTTTTTAACGACTGAAGAAGCCGGCGGCCTTCTACAAGCTTCGGCCATGGCTTCCTGCTAGGGTTTTTCTCGCTTCCCTTCGTGTATCCGGCGCCAAAATTGGCGTACGAGGGCTCCACAGAGATTATTTTCAACAACCTTTCCATCAGTGGGCAAATCAGCGCCATTATTTTTTTCGTTTTCTCTTAATCGGGTCTGTCAGTTTCGGCCGATTTTCTTTTTTCCTTTTACGGCCAACTCCTATCCCCTTTGCCGCCTAATTTGGTGTGCCTGTAGCTAGCCATCAGGATTTTGGCCCTTGCTGTATTTTTCCGTCAATTTCAGTTTTCCGTCAATTTCAGCTTGCGTTGCTCAGAATTGCTTCCTACCCGGAGGCCTTCCCTCGGCCATCGCTTCCTGTTAGGGTTTTTTGCCCTTCTCTTCGTGTATCCGGTGCCAAATTTGGCGTGCGGGTACTAAAAAGAAAGAAATATCCAAGACCTTTATATTGGTGGAAAAATCAGCCCCGTCCGTTTTCTCGTTTTTACTGGTTGGATCTGCCAATTTCGGCCGTTTTCCTTTCTTGCTTTTGTGACCGCGTTTGCCGCCCAATTCGGCGTGCCATCAATCAACCATCCATGTTTCTGCAATTTTTGTTTCCATGCGTCAACATCAGCTCGTTTTGTGAAGAATTGCTTTTTCGTCTACGACCTTCCGGCAACCTCGACCATGGCTCCTTGCTAAGCCTACTTCATTGGAGTTTTTCATCCTCTATTATCCTGGATCTCGTCCTCTATGGCCCCTCAAAAGCGGCATGCGTCTCGATCACCGTCTCCCTCTACTTCTAATCGCGCGCGACCTCGACTCGGCGACTCAGTTGAGCCCACTCCACCTCTCATGCCAAACTCCCAGGTTAAGCCTCTCCCTCACTTGTCTTCCCTTCCATTGGGTCATTTGCCAATTTTGCACGTGCATAAGGACCCTCCCAAAACTACATCCGCTGCCACTAACTCAACCACACATGGCCCCGTCAACCCACCACCCGCAACCACTCTTAATCCTATTCCATCTCCTTCCATTGAACATGCACTTTCACTTCCCCACACTAGCCCTTATCGCCCTCCTCAACTTCAGGCACAATCCCACCTTCCACTTTCTACCTCTATTTCACCATTGCCATCATCACAACCCCCCCATCCTCTTGGTGGTCCATTGGTCCCAAATGAGGGTCCATCAAGCCAAACATCACCTCCTCCACCTTCAACCCATTTATCTCCGACACCTCTCGTTGGGGAGATGACATTAACCCCCGTCCCCAGCACGGGGCCTTCTCGAGTCCCTTGCCTTCGGTGTGGCAAGTTGTACGCCGCAGGTGCGGGTGTCACACGACATTCGAAAGCTTGCCCGAGGACCAAGGCCAACATTCCCCCTTGTTCTCCTTAACATCCTACGCCCCCTTCGTTCGTCGTCAGCCATCTCCGTGTGATTGGCAGTTTGTTCGTCGCCTTGATATTCTTGGGAGCTATCACTTGGGTTACCCGCGTCCGCGTCTTTATACCCGTATTCCCCATCATCTTCGAGAATCTATTCAAACGACTTTGCGACTTCCTCTGGATTTATTGGCTAACAATGTTTACAATGAAGTCGCATGGCATCTTCTATTCATGTTTCCGCTTTGGGTTCTAATTTTGCCATCTCGAGGGGGAGCCAGTGTAGCTCGTGAGACGAGTGCTCGATGTCAACGTTTTCTTTGTAGTGACTGGGAGTCTTTACAACAAGAACACACAGATCAAGTTATTGGCCTTCGTGTCTCACCTCCTCGACGTCGCGCCCAATTACCACGTTCTACCGCTAGACTCCACCGAGCTGCCCTCCTTGGTCGTTCAGGGGAATTTTCTCGGGTTGCGCGAGCTCTTCGACCTTTCACGCCTTCTCCATCTTCGGAGGCAACTGTTGACGCATTGCGATTGCTGCACCCTCTTGCACCTAACGACATCCTCTCCTTTGTTGAAGGGCATGATCCTCTTGAATCATTTGATTTGGATCGTGAAGCCTTTACCAAGGCACTCATCAAGTCCCCTCACCTTTCGGCGGGCGGTCCCTTTGGGATGGATTATGAGTTACTTCGTGATATCTTTCCTCTTGAGACCCCCTACGAAGGATTCAACCTCCTCTTTAAGGTAGCCTCTGAGGTGGCTCGTGGACACGTTCCCCATAGTGTTGTCCCGCTTCTTTCTGTCCCTCGACTTGTGGTTGTTTCTAAGCTTGCTGGGGGGATCTGTCCAATCGCTATTGGTGAATTATTGTACAGCTTGGTGGCCCGTGCTATTTGCATTAAACTCTAAAGAGCGTTTCACGACCTTTTTTTGCCTCATCTATTTGGTGTTACTACGAAAGGGGGTTGTGAGGCGGTTTTCCATGGTTTGCGAACTGTTTTAGATCTTCATTCAAATTGGATGGTTCATCAAGTGGATGTGGCTAACGCCTTCAATTCCATTTATCGTAATGCCATTTTCCGAGAGCTACGACATACACCTTCACCTATCAACCAAATGTTCCCTTTTGTCCGAACTTTTTATGCTCGGCCCAGCTTGTTACTCTTTCCCTTTTGGGATCTTTTGGGTGATGTTGCCACTTCAGAGTCCGTAACCGGCACTCGCCATGGTGATCTTTTAGGGGCACCCCTTTTTGCTTTGGCCCATCTTCAAGCATTACGAGCGTCAGTTACAGCCTTCCCTAGTTGTTTATTCCCTTCAATTGCGGATGACACGCATATCGTGGATCCGCGCGATCAAGTTTTTTGTGCTTTCTCTCATTTTGTGGACCAACTACATCGAATCGGGCTCTCAGTTAAACCGTCTAAGTGTGTAGCTTGGTGCCCATGAGGTTTGCCATCGAATTCCGCGCTCCCCAGTTGAGGGTATAAAGGCTTTAGGTTGTCCTATTGGTGCTCATTTTTTTACCAACCAAGTCGTTCAGGATGCGATGTTGGAGGACCTTTCTCATAACGAGGACCTCCCTAAGCTGCCGGACTCACAAGTGGCGTTTTCGATCTTGATCCGTTGTTTTGCTCAACACCCTGTTTATCTTTCTCGGACTTTACCACCCACGGCTTCTTTTTTGTCTTCCCTTAAAGATTTTGATGAAAATCTTTGGGGAGTGCTTCACCACCTTGTTGGTCATGGGATTTTTGATCGTCCAGAGGGGCCACTTGCTCGTCAACAAGCTAGCCTCCCAATTTCCAACGGCAGGTTAGGTTTGATTTCTGTCGTCAAAGTTGAGCCATCGGCATATATGGGTAGTTGGGCCTTGGTGGTTCCTTCCATCACTTCTCGTTTCATTGTGGATGATGTCCCTATTTTGGCGCAAGTTCTCTCTAAGGTGGAAGATGGGCAATTTCCGTTTCAACAAGCTCTCCTTTCAGCTTGTGCGCTACTACCACCAGACGTTAAAAACCAAGTTCCACCTTTCCAATCTCTCATGTCCGACACTAACTTCCAACTTCAACACCGCATATCTGAGCAAGTGGTCGCCGCTGATTTCACAAACCTCTTGGAGGCGCTACTTTCTGCTCAAGCTCGTGCTCGTTTACGTTCTTGTTTTGGACCCGGGGCTGGTGCGTGGCTACAGGCGACACCAACCTTTTCGACACTCCGTCTATCATTTGACCAATATATTTCTGCTCTACGCTTGCGGTTGGGTTTGCCTCACCCTCCGCTTTTAGGTGGGCCTCGGTGCGTTTGCAACCAAACCATTGATGCTGAAGGAATCCATTTGCTTCGTTGCTCGCATGGGGGGGAAAGGACTGTCGCGCATGATTTGGTGCGAGATGCCATTGCTGCCATTGGCTTCGAGGCGGGCTATTTTGTCAAACGTGAGGTTTCTCATATTCTTCCACCTCGGCCTCAATTTAAGGGATGTCGGAGCCCTCAGGTTGACTTGGTTTTTCTTCATGGTACTGGGAGGATGCTTGGCGATGTTGTCCTCAAGGATCCGATTGGGTCACACATTTCATCTCGCGCGGCTTCGCATTTTGGTGTGGCCGCTCATGACGTAGCGGGTTCAAAGGAAAGAGACTATGCTCACCGCGATCTGTCGGACCAGTTTGTTCCTTTTGCAGTGGAGATTTTCGGTTTTTTGGATAAGTCCTTCGATGACTTCCTTCGTCAGTGTGGGCGACAAACGTTTGAATCTCGGGGTCCTGGGAGTCCTCCACCGAGTCTTTTAGTTGCGTTCTATCGTCAACGTGTCTCAATTGCACTTCAGCGTGCGCAAGCTGTGGCTCTCCTTCGCCGTAGCACACTTGTTGATGACAGGCGGGGTCTTCACGACCTTCCACCAAGGGACCCGGTTCACATCTATGATCTTCGTGGTTGTGGACCTTAGTTTGTTTATGAATAGACTAGTCTAGGTTTTTTCCTTTTGTAGGCGGTCTAACTCTGGTATTGTTTTGTTTTGGTTCTTTGCTCTTGTTACTATTGTTTTGTTTCATTTCAGTTTTTAGGTGTAGCTTACTTTATTGTGACTCTTTTAGTCTCCACAAGTTTTTTATTTCGTTTTACCCCTTTTGTACTCAGATGGTTTTAACATCGTAATTTTTTCAATAAAGGTCTCAAAACATTAAGTGGAAGAAATAAATTAATGTTCGTTTAAGCCTCTTTTCTCCATAAACGTATTTTTCCGTAGCTCGTGGAGCTTTACACAGGATGACATGAGCTCCTTTACGTCTAAATACTTTTGTAAGTTTTAAATTCAATTATTCATCTGGAAAAAAATGAAAATTCACCAACTGAGAAGATTTATTACCAAAAAGAATAAAACAATGTTTTTGAAACCTATTAACTAAACTGGACTTCTGAATTCCCAACAGTCTCAACTCAGTGTTGTTTTGTATGTCAATTAAATGAATAAAAATGATGTATATCATATACAGGATCCTCATACAAACGGGAGTAAACAATAACACTCCAACCATCTTCACATTACCGCAAAGAATAAATGTGTGAACAAAACCACATAGTTACCTAGTGTTGATTTTATATGTTTCCTTTTTACATTGAAGATGACACTCTAAACTTGGCGTCATGCATACGAGTGGCAACATAAAAAAAACTTGATAACGATACATCACCTACTGAATAAAACACACCACCAATACCCATGCTGCTCCTCCTACATCGGGACTATAATATAAGATGGCAACAATTTTGTCTTTTTCCCCCTTAACTTCTGATCTACTTTCACATATTAAAAAAAACATAACCACAAACTATAGTAACAGGGTGTTACATTCCATAACATCCTATTGCAAAAAAAAAAAAAATAATATTGAAAATTGAAATTTGAATTTGAATTGGATTTTTTTTTGTGTAGATAATCCTTTTGATCGATTTGACCTTTTCTTGTCTACAAGCCAAAGGCACTGAACATAAAGTAAAACCCTAAATACATCTGAACCTGCAAACCTATCACCAATAACTACTAATAATTACAAAAAAATAAATTTATTTCATAACTCGCGATGGGTAAAGTATACGATTGAAAGGAATAACTTAAAAGGACAAGAAAAGCACAATATGTGCATATTCAATGGAAAAACATAGGCAAAAATGTGCTCGAAAAAAAAATATCTACAGAGATATTCACTAACTACTAACTGAATAGCCATACGGCACCGTTGCTCTGTAATTTGTTCAATACAAAGAATGTAACACAGGTCAAAAATGAGATTTTATTTATAATCTTGTACACGCTGAAAAACAAAGGAACCGGCCGGTTGTAAAGCACGACCCACGAGCATATCCTCATCTAAATATGTGAGCTGGTAACGGGCTCCACTGAAAAACAAAAAATAATCAGAAAGCAAGTAAGAAATTTTGATGTTCGCAAAAACATTTGCAAACAGAGCTTCAGAGAGAGATAGGCGAGTATTAACAACAAAACGACAAAATAACGTGTTAACTGTCCTCACTAAAACATATCTTTAGTTATCACCAAGAATTCTTTTACTCACAGGGCCAACAGGCATGAATTGAGTTTAGTCGGTAATCCAAGGGGCATAATAACCACGGGATTATAAAATAATTAAGAAAAACTGTTTTGTTATCAGGTAGTATTCCTTCAAAATAAAAGGGGCGCTTAGAGTTGATTTCACACTTAAAGCAATTTCTAAAAAAAATCGAATTTGACGTAGAAGTTGAACCTACTCACTGATCAGTATAATAGGTTGAAGGAAAATGACAAAAAGACAAAGCAAAGGACATCATAACATCAGAGAAAAAATAAATTTGCCACATTTCAGACTGACCAATAAAATATTGGCAGTTAAAAAAAACAAAAAGTACACTAAAAAAAACTAAAATCCGTGAACTGCTTACAACACCCACATTTGCATCAGAAAAATATATACCAAAGAGAGCTTTGACAGCAAGGAAGAAGAAAAGAAACAATTTTCTTTCAAAACAGATAAGACTGTTGGATTGTGGAGAATCACACACACCGTGAAGAAGGGGAAGACGGAGAAGACGTCGAAGTTGCAGAAAATGACGAAGGTGTTCTCAAAGGAACTGTTAACTTCAGAGCACGAAGAGCTTGCAAAATCTCCATTGTAAATGTGCCACGTGGCAGTATAGCAGGAGCCAAAAGAGACTCCAATTCTGGACTTATGAGAACATCTCCTATTTCTGCTTCTTCAAATCGTAAAGCAATGCTTCGAGGACTACTCCGTTCAAAACCGGCGGTAACTGTCAAAGTGATTCCCTTGGATTCCTGAAAAAAACAAAAACCAAAACCATTTCCCAGTCAGATACCTCTGTCTGTTTTTCAAGTAAAAGTCGGCAAAGCCGGGAGTGTTTTTTCATTTTCTTATGTGAATAATATGATCCACACCGTTTTAAGCAATTGATATTTTACATCAGTTTGTATCCGTTTTAATGTCAAGTAGTTGCTAAAATACTCCATAGCGCGCAAATGAAGGTCAAAGCTTTGTCAAAAACGAAGAGCAAAAATGTGCAAAAAATAACTTAAACTTTGAAAAAAATGATGTCAGCTGTTAGTCTTTATACTCATAAACAAACCTTTCGGAAACCCCAGGTCCAATTCCGTACATACCACTTGTCCCAGGTACCAAATGCTTTTATTAAAGTGCACCAAATGATCACAGAAAAAATTATAACCACAAAATTATAATTAATTATTATAGGAAATTATAACTATTATTAATGATTTCCCCACGAATGCAACCTTTCCGAGCAACTCATGTGCGGATAAAGTCTCCAAGGGAAGCACAGGAACTACATGCAGCAATGCAGACAACTTTGACTGGATTTTTTTTGAATAAACGGAAAGAAAAGCTGCTCACCTCAAGGAGACCCGCAATGCTCCAACGAACCACGTTTTGGACCGTACCACCATCTCCTTGACCTCGACAAACAAAACGCTGATACACACTCCCAACCTGCCATACAAATCCTCCTTATCAAAGGCAAATCTTAAAACATGCTTCAGTAGAACATGCTAAAGTGATTACGTTGTCCAGTACAAAATGCTCCAATGAAACATGCTCTAGTAGAAAATGCTGGAGGAGAAATTTCTCCAGTAGAGAATGAGAATTTTTTCCAGAAGTTGAAAAATAATTTCTCCAATAGAGAATGCTCCAGTAGAAGATTCAAAATGCACTAGTATTAAATTCACGGATTTGAAATGCACCAGAAGAACATTTTCCAGAAGGAAATGCTGGAGTAGAAAATTCTCTAGCAGAAAATGTTTCAGTGGAAAATTCCCCAGTAGAAATGGCTCCAGTAGAAAATTCTCCAAAAGAAAATAGACAAGTAGAAAATGCTCCAGTAGAAAATGTTCAAGTAAAACTTGCTCCAGTAAAACAAAAAACTACAGCTTTCGCACTACTAAACACTGTTCATGATCATGACGGCAATCACCTTCCCAAACTCTCACAAGGAAAAGTTTCACTAAAAGGAAAATCACAGTAACTTCCTTGCTATCTGTTTTCGAAAAAAAAAAAGGGTGTGAAAATAGCAAAATCAGCACCAAGCACCTGCCCGAAGAAGAGGCTGTGGTAAGGCTAATGGATAACTGCTTCCTTTTAACAAACAGTAACTTCATATGCTGTCAGTATTTAAAAAATAAAGACTGAAAATAAGACTGACATCAGCACTAGCCACCTGCCTGAAGAAGAGGCAGTGGTAAGGCTAATGGAGCTTGAAGAAGTCCCACCACATCAGGAGCAGTCGTATACTCCAACTGTCCCCCCATTCGCCCTCCATAGACTAGAGAAGGAGTAAGAAGAAGGAAGAAGAAAGTAGGAAGAAAGAAGAATGAAGAAGGACGGAGGAAGAAGGAAGCAGGAAGAGGGAAGAAGGAAGAAAGAAGAAGGAAGAAGGAAGAAGGAAGAAGGAAGATGGAAGGCAGAGGCAAGAAGGATGACGGAGAAGGAAGAAGGAAGAAGTTAAGGAATGAAACTTCGGTTGCTAAAAATAAGCTAATTCCAATGGGTTTTCTGTGATTCGATGAACAGGTATGAACACATTTCTTCAGTTCGACTCCGACTAGGTTAGGGTTTCTTTAAATTAAAGACCGTCAAGAAGGTCAATCACGTCCAGGGCCTCTGCTCAAATTTTTTTTTTTTGCAGATCAGATCGAGAGGATCGAATAAGGCAAGGGCAAATGGCGCTGCGGCAGGATCAGGATCAAATGAAATCGAATCGGATCAGGCGGAGAAGATCAAGATCTTCAACTCGTTCTGTTGTTGGCACGCGTTCGCAGATTCTTTTTAGCCTCAGCTGCCACTGCCTGCCCATTCCCGAAATTGTCAAATTAAAACCCTAAAAAGCACCCTAAAATACCCTAAAACGCCCCAAAAAAAACCCTTTAAACAGAAAGTTTACTCTTCCACTGCACCGCCTATCGGTATTAGAGTTAGTGAATTATCAGCATAAACGCATTATTAGTATTAACTACTATTAATTATGTTTCGTTCATTATAGGCAACATAACTAACAGAGTTATTAAGATCAAATTTATAATTTTGCATAAAAAAATACTCACTAGAATTAGAGTGATTTGACACTAATAAGGATGGACAGTGTAGAAAACTATCGGAAAATGGACCAAAAATTGAGATTTTCAAAATGTAAAAAATTAAAGAACAAAGCAGGGCCATCATTGCAGTATTGCTGTAGGATATAAACGTTTAAACTTGCCCTAAGTGTTATAAGATGATTATAAGATCCATGGAATGGAAATAGCCGTCGCGACCGCAAGAAAAGCCAGAGTGAGGGCCTTTTCGCAAAATATAAATTAGTTAAATAATATTATAGAAATAATAACTGAGTAATTCAATCTTGTTTTTAGATAATGGTAGACAAATTATCAGCTTCAGGAAAAAACAAAAAGTACAAAATTCTGCTAAAAACAACAACAGCCAATCACACCTTTCCGGGAGATTCTGCCTGCGCACGTGGCTTAATGGATTGTACGGAAGATACAGCTTGCACAGATAGAGCAGCAGAGCTGAAAGAGACGGCCAGTGACGTCATCACCATGGCTGAAACGTCCACGTAGGAAACTTCTAGAAGGACAAATCGGTCCAAGTTCAGCTTTCCGGAAAGCCCGGAAGTACGGAAGTGGAAACTTTATTGAACGCGTGTCCTCATTTCTATCACGAATTACGAATCTTTATACAAAGAAGAAATTGCAAAATTCGTACTTTATGGTACCTTTTACATTTTTTTCCTCCTTATTTTAACGGTGAATAGTGTAGCTACGTTAGCAGCAGGAAGAAAGCGGGAAGTCATAGAAAAAGACAAACATTTACTTCAATAACTGATATAACGGCATCTTTGACCAATAACATGCCTACATAATTCAAAGTCCAGCACGTGGTGAAATCTGCACCGTAGATGAATCCAGTAATAAAAGGCAGCAAGCCGCCGGATTCTGGGCGCGTCGATTTTGCGTCACTAGAAAACTAAACGTACAGTTAAAAAATACGCAAAAAAAAATATTTCGGGACGACCGAAAAGTCCCTAAACCTTAAATTAGGCATACGGAACTTACCGCGAAAAAATCCCTGACATTCGATTTATGATAGGCACTTCCTGAACTATCCTGACAAAAAATTTGCTATTTCTGCAGCTTAAGACCACGCCGCCCTCTCTGATTATCTCTCTTTGTCCATTTTTTCCGGCGGCTGAGCCTGCCATCTCTCCTTCCATAAATCCTCACATCCTCGTCTTCTTCTTGTAGGCGCCATGAGTCCCATGAAGAGAATGTTTGCTCCAATGTTATCTCATCCTGTAGTAACAGGCGGAGTGATTCTTGTTGCTCTGTTCTGGCCAGTCCTCCCTGGTGACGTCCTTCTTTCTTTGGTTTCTTTAGGGTTACTGCTCACTCTTATGGTTTTGCGTTTTCAAAAGAAGCAGGATCCTGAGGAGGAGCAAGTGGTAGAAGGTTCTGTTGCAAAGGAATTACCAGCTGGCAAGGTTATTGCAGAAAAGGTTTTGGAGAAGAAATCTGGTAAGTCGAATACCACTGAATGCCATCAGGAAGAGAGAGAGGGAGAGGGAGAGGGAGAGAGGGGAGGAGAGAGGGGGGAGGGGCGAGGGAGGGAGAGAGTGTGAGAGAGAGAGAGGGGAAGTTTTGGTCCTCTTTATTTGCTTCAAAGAAGTGGTGTATGAGGAGAGTGCTTGTGTTTTGCTGTTTTTTTTAGGTTTTTACTTTTCTATCCTTTTTTTACTCTTCTGATCCGTGAATTGGTGAAGGACCGGTTTTGATGACATGTATATTTTTCAGCTGACTTTTTTATTTATTTTTCAAATATGATATGTTTTGTGACAGCTCCGAAGTCTGCTGCTCGCCGCCGACCCTCGCCACCAAACAAAGACAGTGAGCTGTTTTTTTTTTTTTTTTTCTGATATCGATACTTTGGAAGCTGTGAATACTGGACAGTATATTCAGTATATGATTACAAATTGATTTTTATTCCTTCATATATTGTCTGTCAGACCTCGTTAATGCTCTTGTAAATCCCGCAAAATCTACAGTTGTGTTTAGTCCTGGAAGAGCTGTTCGATCTGCCTTTACTTCTTGCACTATGCTGTTTCATGTATTGCCCATTGTTCAAATCTGAGGACAGTTGGAAGCCCTATATACGCATATTGTATGGTGTGATACGCGTATAGTATGGGGTAACTCCGTACAGCGTTTCCAGTTGTTTTCGCACATCCGAACTATGGTATTGCAGTTTGATCAGGCCTTCCCTTGACCTTAAGCTCTTATATTTGATGACAGGATTGTAATTTGCTCTGTTGTCGTTCCTTTCCCTGACTGCCTGATATGCTGATGGCATGCGTGATTCCTTACAAAGGTTGTAGAAAATGGTAGGGAATTAATTAGGTAGCTTGATACTTCCTTTATTATTTTGATAACAAGTGAACAAAATCCCTCGTTATATAGCAATGTTGCTTACAGGGTAAATTTACTGACGATCCTGGCCCAATCACCGTCATTGTCCATTTCACAAATCGTACAGTTATCTGTACTAATACCAGTTACACTGCTCGTATACTTCCCCTACTAGAAGTTGTGAAGGAGAACCTATCTTTTGCAAGGGTGTTGCTGCTAGAGTCGAGAATCACTTTTGTGCGCCATTCAGATGGCAGTAAGGCATTTTCTGTTAATTTTTGCTATGAAAGGTAATTGCTCTGACTTCAGGTTTTTATGATGTGGACTGTTTGTGTAACAGAACTTGGCGTTGCTCAGTTCCTCTGGGTCCATGGAGGCTCTTCAGTTGAAGTGGTAGGAAGTTTTTCAGATGGTAAGGCCATCCCCATGGTTCCGTCGAAGGTGGAGTCTGGTGCATTCTACCTGGATTATGCCTGTCCTCAGGGATCCATCAAATACAGGTGATTTCTTCTTAAAGTGCGGTCATAAACTTGTCAAGACAAATAGGATGTCTCACTTTGACTTCGTTTTTTGAACAAATAGAAGCTAATTCATGGCAGCAAGGCCTTTGTTCATCGTAGCATGTGGTGAGAGACAAGCGGAAATTGTCCTTTTTTGGTAGAGCTCAGTAGTATGTGTGGTCAAATTGAACCTAACATCCTTGAGGTGTATTTGTGTTCAAGTACTTCAATTTCTGTAACGTCTCTATGGCTTTTCATTGTTTCTTTTTGGCCACATCTGTTGCTTAGTTGTTAGTTAAGTTGTCCGGTGCTTAGTTTTTACAAATCTTCTCTTATGGTGGGTGGACAGGTACATTGTTGATGGGGAGACACGAGTTGATCCAGATGCTGAAACGATTGAAAATGAATGGAATGTGACAGAGGTGGGCCGTGACGCCTTTGTAATATTCGAACGATTGATGAAAAATCGTATTTTGATGATTGACGGAGGTATGGGCACTATGATCCAGCGACACAAGTTGCAAGAGGAGGATTTTCGTGGGGACCGTTATGTCAATCACCCTAGTGATTTAAAGGGAGACAATGATCTTTTAGTCATCACCCGTCCTGATGTGATTGAAGAGATCCACACACAGTATCTTGAAGCAGGTTCTGATATTGTGGAGACCGATACATTCAATGCCACGTCCATTTCCCAATTGGATTATGGACTCCAGGCCCATGAGGAGATAGTTCTTATTAACAAGGAGGCTGCAAAAGTAGCTCTTCGTGCTGCTGAAAAAGTGACAGCTAGAGATCCTACCCGCCCTCGATTTGTGGCCGGGGCTGTGGGACCCACCAGTAGAACACTCTCAGTCTCCCCAAGTGTTGAAAATCCAGCATACCGAGCATGCACATTTGATGAAATAGTGACCGCGTATAAGGAGCAGGTGATAGCTCTATTGGAAGGTGGAGTGGACATTTTGTTGGTGGAAACTATTTTCGACACTTTGAATGCAAAAGCTGCTCTTTTTGCTATCGATGAGGTATTTGACGAGGTTGGATATGAGATTCCAATGATGATTAGTGGTACCATTGTAGATCTTAGTGGGAGAACTCTTTCAGGACAAACAGGAGAAGCTTTTTGGATTAGTGTTCAACATGCTCGCCCATTGGCTGTGGGACTGAATTGTGCCCTTGGAGCTCGAGATATGCGACCTTATGTGGATGTGTTAAACAAAGTGAGGTTTTGAAACCCTTTCTGCAGCCGTGTGCTTTCTCTAAACATGCTGTTCTCAGGTTTATCATCCAATTTGGTTTTCTGTTTCTGAGTTTACAATGTAAGATTTGAATCTTTCGATGATGGCGTTTCTTTCTGTAAAAAGTTGCTGCTTAGTGTTTCTGTTGTTTGACTCATTGCATTATGTGGTATTGTGGGTTGTTAGATTGCAGATACTTATATACTTTGCTATCCGAATGCGGGTCTTCCCAACGCTATGGGAGGCTATGATGAAACTCCGGCCCAGTTTGCTGATAATGTGGCTGATTTTGCATCTGGAGGACTCATTAATCTGATTGGTGGATGTTGTGGAACAACTCCCGATCACATCGCAGCAGTGGCAAATCTTGTAAGAAGCATTCAGTCTTTAGTGGGACAGGAGAGGTTGGAAAGGAAGGAATAAAGGGAGGTAAAGGGAGAGATGTTGGTTGGATGAGAGGGAAGAGATAAAGTGAAAAGAAAGGGACGATAAGAGGGAACGAAGTAATACAGGCAGAGGATGGGAAATAGGAGAGTAAACAGAGGAAGAGAGGGAGAGAGGCGTATAATGGCATGTGAGGAGTGAGCCTGCCATCTAGCAAAAGCTACATAGAAAGGGGTTTTTATGTCTCTGTTTTGGATTGGGTGTTTGTAGGTACAACACAACAAACCAAGAGTCGTTCCTGAGGTTCGCAATTTGATGCGAATCAGTGGGTTGGAGCCTCTCATTTATGTTCCTGAGACCATTCCATTTATCAATATTGGTGAACGGTGCAATGTTGCTGGGTCTATTATTTTCAAAAAGGCAGTTATAAATGGTGATTGGGACAAGGCCTTAAGTATTGCTGTTGCACAAGTAGAGGCAGGAGCTCAGGTGATCGATATTAACTTCGACGAGGGACTGCTTGATTCAGTGGCTTGTATGACACGATTTGTCAATCTTCTTGTTTCAGAACCTGAGGTGAGAGACAATTTGTATCCCGTTAACACAGTCTGGGTTTTTGAGCTTTCCACATAAGTTATCTTTTGTTGTTGTGACTATGTTGTACTCTTCTTTTCATTGTTTGCGTAATAACTTGATGCTTTGTATCAATTTCTGAAATACAGCACTTTGTTTTTACTAAGATCCTGCTGCTGGGAACTTTTGCAGGTTGCAAAGGTACCATTTATGATTGACAGCAGTAAGTTCTCAGTAATAGAGGCAGGCCTCAAGTGTTCACAAGGGAAGAGTATAGTCAACTCCATTTCTCTTAAGGAGGGAGAAGAAACGTTCCGCAAACACGCTAAAATTGTGAAGCGTCATGGAGCAGCTGTCATTGTCATGGCCTTTGATGAGGATGGCCAAGCAGCCACAGCATTTGATAAGGTCCGTATTTGTTGCCGAGCATACAAAATTCTTGTGGAAGAAGTAGGTTTCAATCCGGAGGATATTATTTTTGACCCCAACATTTTGACAATTGCAACCGGATTGGAGGAGCACAACAATTACGCTGTGGACTTTATTAACGCTACACAAAAAATAAAGGAACTTTGCCCAGGTGCAAAGATCAGTGGTGGAGTCTCCAACATTTCATTTTCTTTCCGAGGCAATGAGCCGGTTCGTCGGGCTTTCCATTCTGCCTTCCTGTATCATGCCATTAAGGCTGGCATGGATATGGGAATTGTGAATGCTGGGCAAATCGATATTTATGATGATGTTGACAAAACTCTTTTGGAACATGTTGAAGACTGTCTATTAAACAGACGCCCCGATTCGACAGAACGCATGTTAGAGCTTGCGCAGAAAATAGATCCCAAGGGGGCTGGAGTCGATGCATCGCAGAAAAATGTTTGGCGTGAATTACCTGTACCAAAACGTCTGGCATATGCTTTGGTAAAGGGAATCGACCAGTTTGTTGTGGATGATGTGGAGGAGGCTCGTACATGTGGTTCGTATGTACGTCCTCTTCACATTATTGAGGGACCTCTCATGGACGGCATGAACGTAGTTGGGGATTTGTTTGGACAAGGGAAAATGTTCTTACCTCAAGTTATTAAGAGTGCTCGTGTCATGAAACGTGCTGTTGCCCACCTTATTCCATTTATGGAGAAGGAGAAGGAGCTCGCAAAATTGGAAAACCCAGACCTCGTCCAACAGGCTAATGCAGGCACAGTAGTTTTGGCCACAGTGAAGGGGGATGTCCACGATATTGGAAAAAACATTGTTGCTGTTGTACTGGGCTGTAACAATTACAAGGTTGTAGATCTAGGTGTCATGTGCTCTTTTCCCACCATTTTGGAGGCCTGTCGGGAACATAAGGCAGATGTTGTGGGATTATCGGGGCTTATCACTCCTTCTCTTGATGAAATGGTGACAGTTGCCCGGGAGCTCGAAAGGGAGGGCTTCAAAATCCCTCTTCTTATTGGTGGGGCAACCACTTCTCGAATGCACACCGCTGTGAAGGTGGAAACTAATTACAGTGGACCGGTGGTCCATGTCCTCGATGCTTCAAGAAGTGTTCCTGTGGTGTCTAGTCTCTTGGACCCAACTGCCCAGGAGGACTTTGTGGCCGATATTCGTGAGACTTATGCTCAATTACGAGAGGAACATTATGCTGGTTTGGAAGAGCGTAAGTATATCCCTTTAAATAAGGCTCGTGATTTACGTCTCAAGGTCGATTGGAAGCTTCCGGAAAATACTCCTGTTCGTCCAAAAATTCTTGGTACTAAGGTTTGGACCGGTTATCCTCTGGAAGATCTTGTGGATGCGATTGACTGGAACCCATTCTTCCAGGTGTGGCAACTCCGGGGCCGATATCCCAATCGTGGTTATCCTAAGATATTTGACGATGAAACTGTGGGATCCGAAGCGAAAAAACTGTTCAATGAGGCTCAGACGATGCTGGCCGATATTGTGAAAAACAAGACTCTTGAGGTTCGTGGAATTTGCGGTCTTTATGCTGCGAATTCCGTTGGAGACGATATTGAAGTTTATGGAGATGAGACAAGAGGAAATTGTGTTGCCACATTACGAACATTACGGCAGCAAGCAGAAAAGGAGTCGGATGATCCGTATTTGGCGTTATCTGACTTTATTGCTCCGAAAGAAAGTCAAGTGGGAGATTACATGGGAATGTTTGTGGTTTCCGCCGGTTTCGGTTTAGAGAAACTGGTAGCAAAACATAAAGCAGCAAATGATGATTATAGTTATATTATGGCAGAAGCTCTCGCAGATCGATTGGCCGAGGCAGCTGCCGAAGTATTACACAGGGAAGTACGAAAAGATTACTGGGGATATGCTCCGGAGGAGAATTTGAATGTCGAGGATCTCCTCAAGGTGAAGTACCAAGGTATTCGTCCAGCTCCAGGGTATCCCTCACAGCCAGACCATACAGAAAAACAAACTATGTGGGATCTTATGAAAGTGGAGGAAACCACAGGCATCACTCTTACTGAGTCTATGGCTATGCTCCCAGCTGCTTCTGTTTCGGGGCTTTATTTCGCAGGTCCCAAGAGCTCTTATTTTGCAGTGGGAAAAATTACCCAAGATCAGGTGGTGGACTATTCAACAAGGAAAAATATACCCGTTGATGTTTGTCAAAAATGGCTTGGTCCTGCCCTTAACTACGAGCCTTGAGAGTTCTTGTTTTATGGAAGAAAGTACTAGGAGGGGGAAAGTCCTAGGAGGAAGAAAGTACTAGGAGGAAGAAGACGGTGAAGCTTGTTATATAAGCTTTGTTGTGAAGCTGGCTCGAAAAAAATTGTCAAGAAGGAGAAAAGTCTTGTATGAAGCTTTACGGCTCAGAAGAAGGTGAAGCTTGTTATTATATAAGGTTGTTGTGAAACCGTTCAAGTTTTCAAGAAGGATAAAATTTTTATATGGTCTTGCGGCTCAGAAGATGGTAAAGCTTTGGGAATAGAAGCTTCTGGGAAGTTGGGTCAAAAAATTGTGCGATTGGCCGAGGTTCTACTCCAAAAAATCGTGGAAAGAAAAGTTTTATTTGAAGCTTATTTTTGTGGCTTTATTTTTTGACTGTCTTTAAGTATAGCTGGGAGTGGCGATTCTCTTTTTAGGCTGGGCAGGTCTATTATTAAAAATATTGTACCTGACTTTAGGTTTTTTTTTACTATTGGAGGTTGTTTCGGATGAAAAACTGGGATTTGGAAGGATGGTATCTCCATTAGTGGTTGTAGTTAACTCTTTGTTGCTTGGACTACTTGTTTTTGGTTGGGGAGAATTGTTATGATTATTAAGGAAGTATGTATTAAAATGATATGGAGGTTCTGTGTTTATCTTTGGGAAATGTCAAAATATTTCAACGGTGGTGAAGGTGGTACTTCTTTTTTATGTGTTTGTTTCTCCTTCGATATTTTTTTGGTTGTTTGTTTGTTTCTTTCCCCTGGTTTCCACTGGTAATTAGGCAGAGAATGGATAAGCAAATGACAAACACAGTGTTTATTTTTGTTTGTTTATTTCCTTGTAATGCTGGTAGTTAAGCAGAGATCTTGTTAAGCATTGTTTTTCAGACAAGATCGCAAAGTACCGATAGTGGTTATATATTTAAAACTTTGTGTAAGTTAATATGTGGAGTAAGCTTGCTTTTCTAATTGGTTTGCTAGTAAACCGAAATTCCCTAAGCTTTATCCTTTGTTTTAGAAGAATCATTGACAATACTTGTTAGTGGTGCTCCACTTGAAAAGACTTCTGGTGACATTATTAGTGCCGATATTCATGTAAGGAACTTGCTGATGATTGGTACGAAGAGAATCTCTGTTGCTTATTAGATATGGCTTTCTGCAAAACATATTTGGAAATATGAACTGAGTGTTTTGAAAACCAATTGACGAGGAGCAAGCAATCCCTACAGTTTTGGCTTGTCATGCTTTTGTGATTAAAAAATGTGCATGCAGGCTATCTGCAGCAACTGTACGATTTCCCAAACGATCTGTTGTTACACATGTACCAGGCTCCAACACGCTATTTGAATTCTAGTTGACAATACTATTGATAATATACCATCCAGTAACTAAACAAAGTACATTTCCCATGATAATGTTTTAAGAAAAAGTCATGTCCAAGTGTTCAAAAACTGACTCTCTCTCCTAGACTACCCATATTCATGCTACATATTTGCTGCACTATTACTGCTTCATTGTATTATTATTGCATTATTGTATATTTAAAGAGTGGACTCTGTGTTTATCTTTCCAAGTGTAAAAGATACATTAATAGGAGACACTTGTGAGAGCATATTATGCAGTTTCTGCAACTCATACCACAGAAAATATAGAAAGGTAAAGCACAAAAATGGATGTACGAGATACACATGTGCATGAATGGTAAACCGAAGAAAAAGCAACTCCAAGAATAACAAATATTTTTCAGATGACAGAAAAAGTAGAAAAGAAGCATAAAAATGTATTTAAAAGATCCAAATGTACATAAAATGGTAAACCTAAGGCAAAAGCAGCTCCAAAGAATGAATACTGTTCAAATAACAATTAAAGATAATCCTGTCCGCCTCCAGACAATCCTTCCTTCCTAGCCATTACTTTGCTGGGCATAAATACATGCTACATGTATAAAAGCTAACTTACAAGCTCCATAAAAACTTGAGCTAAGAAAGAATTTATGCACAATCTATTTTAGCAAAGAGTATGGCTGATTCGACTACTTCCTATCTCCACTTAATCACAAATTCCGAAATTGAGCTCCTTCTATACCTCCTACAGGTAAAAAACCCTAAAAAATCCACCACCATGTTAAGACTGACAAACAAACCTTTTCACAATGCCACTATTCTGGATCAATATACTCCAGCCTCATATACTACCAGGGAAGCAGCAGGAGCTATTTTTTCTACAACAATTTTGACTGTACTAGCAAATTGAATAGCTGCTCCTTCTTTCTCCACAAGAACTACCTCAACAATGTCGCTGTAGACCTCATCTCCTTGTGCTACCATTGCAATTATGGCTGCTTGTAGAGGAGGCAAACTAGGGTTATATGCCGCACATTCCATGTAAGAACCCTTGTAAATCCTTCCACCAGATGTCCTAAGGGCTACCCCGGACGGCGAATCACTGTAAGGTGAATAAGAAGCATTTGCCGCTTCTAGAGCTGCTGACACAAGTGCATCTTGATCTGCAGAATCCTTTTGAGCTGCTTTAAGAGAAACCAAAGATCCATTCGATCCAGAACGCAAAAGATTTAAACGATTATGGTTGCTCTCCATGAGCAGAGGAAAGTCATCATCTAGCAAGTCATGAGGCCCAAAGCGGTGTGGAAGAAACTCCGATAATTGACGTTCATCATTACTACTAACAATTCGTACTCGGAGGTCTCCGGCATTGCGGAGCTCAGAAAGAAACTGACGACAATGACCGCAGGGAGCGTGACTGACGAACAAGTTTTGGAGAAGAGTTTCCCCATGCTGTGTGGCATTTGCAACCATAAACTGCTCAGCATGGACAGAGTGGTGAAGAGGAAGTCCAGGAAACTCAAGATTGACGCCCACGTATGCCGAGCCACTGCCAGCAATACCAACAGCTGCCACGTGGAACCGCGAGATAGGAGGGCGAGCAAGAGCCATGGAAGATTTCACAACGGTAACAAGACACTCTTCTCTTGAAATTCCTCCCTGTTGACGCTGAATCACATCAAGATCCTCTGCCTGGTATTTGAAGGGATTTTTTTTTCTGCTCTCAGGAATTATTTGTTCTATTTCTTTATTTTCTGTAGTAATATCTGACGGAACTGCTGTTCCACTAGTTGAAGCTTTTGTAAGAAGAAATGCTCCATTATTGACACTCCATAGGTTCCTATACGGAAAATCAAACGTAGCTAACTTGTTTCCAGTCAAATATGAGCTCAAACCTAAATTTCTACTAACTGAACGATCAAAAGAGACACTGGAACGGAATATTCTTGCGCTATATTCTTTGGAGCATTCACAACCATAGATCCGTTTTCTGCTTGCTGATACAGGTGATGCTGAATCGAATCTATTACTTTTGACTGCACATAACGAGCAAGCAGCTGCTGATTCGACACGTGTCAACACGTGCCATGCGCGTCTCAAGGGCATCGTCAGGGCAGCCATGGCTTCAAGAAACCAAGCTGATGACGCAGGAGAGAACGTAACTGGACATTGTCAGCCGTTTCTTTGTAGCATAGCATAGTTCAACTGTACGGAAATGTTTGGAAACGCTACACCGTACATCGTACTCCGTACTGTACGCGTATCAATATGATTTTCCCCCCGAATATACGCATACAATACGGAAAAACCTCATATAGCTTTTTTAACTCTTTTTGCCATAGTTGTTCAAATCGAGCGATTTTTTCCTTTTTTCCGATTAAAACGTATAGTTCGTGACTTTTGAATAAATCGGAAAAACGCGATGTACTTTCTGTCCGGTAAACTGAACGGCTAATTCACGGAACTGTACGGTATTTTACGATAGCTGTACGGTTTTGTACGATAAATGTACGAAATTTGACGAAAAGATACGTTGCACTTCGTAATACTTTCTGTCCGGTAAACTGAACAGAAATTTTACGGAAATGTAAGGAATTGTACCAAAATGTACGGATTATTACGAAAAGATACGAAAAATGTACGAAAATGGTACAAACTGCGGTATATGTGAAATTTATTTTTGTTTACATGTACGGAATAGTACGGACGAAAATTCATTAACGATTTTTACGATTTTTTCAACGACAGACGTGAAGCAATAAACTTACGTGTGGCAATTGGAGTGTACCGTGTGACATAAAAGCCAGCCTGTTCGACGACAAAAAAAACTTGGTTGTAGGACATCCTGTGACGTCTCCTTCATAAATGTGCGATACAGCGATTCACGTACAAATGGTACATTCTTCGACATTTGTACAAACTTTAATTTTGCAACGGTTTTCGTGGCCGTTGATACCACAACAACCCTAAGAACGTTCAGATTGTACATTACCGTGACGCTACTAGATATTTTAATCGGCGTCTGCCCGTACACAAATGCAGTTGCGATTTTGTCTACGTGGTACCAATCGCAATCTAACACCTCATTCACTGGCACGACCTGATGGAAGGGTGTTACAATTATTACTGCCAGTAAACGTGTTCGTACGATTACTGGGAACGCCTGATGGAAGGTTACCCTTATTCATTTACTCATTTTGCACATTTTGCGACAACGTACTGTTTACGGAGAAACCTCGTACTGTACGCGTATCATATGGTTTTTTTTAAATGTACGCAATATAGTACGGAAAAGACGAAAAGTACAGTAGTAAAGTACAGATACATTAAACTGTTTTGGCTTTTTGCACATTTAGCGACAAAATACTGAAATAGTGTTTTCGCATATTAGTGAAAGTACAAATGTTGAATGCGGTAAAACTCGTCCAAACCCTAATTATTCGGTATTACGCGGTGGCGAGCTTTTGACGTTTTTACGAATCAACGATTGTTTTTGCTTTGAAAAAAACGTTCGATTGTTGGTTACTCGGGGTATACAAACCAGAGAAATGGAAAAAAGGGGTACGGAATTTATCAGCACAAAATGTGTGGATGAGATTCACTTTCACCTTTCGAGAGGGAGGAAGGGAGGGAGAGGGAAAAGGGGAGGAGGGAGAGCGAGAGGGAGAGGGAGAGGAGGGTCAGTGGGGGAAAGGGAGAGAGGGAGGAGGAAAGGGGAGGGGGAAGGGAAGGGGGAAGAAGGGGTAGGGGAAAGGGGGGTGGGGAGGGGGAGAGGGAGTGGGAGGGGAAGGAGGGGGGAGGGAACGGGAGAGGGAGAGGGAGAGGGAGGGTTAGAGGGACATGGAGAGGGGGGTGGAGACTGGAGGGGGGGAAGGGATAGGGGGAGGGAGCCGGTGGTGGAAGAGGGGGAGGGGGAGGGGAAGAGGGGGGTAGAGAGGGAGGGGGAAAGGAAAGTGGGAGAGAGAGGAAGAGGTAAGGGGAGAGAGAGACGGGGGTGTAGAGGGAGAGAGGGAGGGGGAGGGGAACGGGAAGGGAGAGGGGGGGCAGGGCGGGAGAAAGGGGAGGGGGGGGGAAGAGGGGGAGGAGGAGGGGAAGGGGCAGGGGAGGCGGTCAGGGAGGGTGAGGTGGAGAGGAAGGAAGGGGAGGGAGAGGGGGAGGACGAGGGCGAGAGCGAGGGAAAGGGTGAGGGAGAGGAAGAGTTGGAGGTGGAGGGTGGGGGGGAGGGTGAGGGAGAGAGGGGGAGGAAGAGGGGGAGAGGGAGGGCGAGAGGGAGGGCAAGGGGACAAGGGGGACAGGGAGTGGGAGTGTCGGAGGAGATGGAGAGGCGAAAGGATGGTCGGTGAGGGAGGGCGAGAGAGGTAGCGGCAGAGGGTAATGGATGGGGGAGGGAGATGGAGAGGGATTGGGAGTGGGAGAGGGGAAAGAAACGGGAAGGAAGAGAGAGGGGAAAAGGGGGAGGTAGAGTGGGATTGAGAGGGGAAGGGAGAATGGGAGGTAAGGAGATGGAGAAGGACAGGGAGAGGGAGAGGGAGGGGGAGGGGAAAGCAGAAGGTGAGAAGAGAAGGTAGACGGGAAGGGAGAGGAAGGGATGGGGCCAAGGAGAGTGGCAGGGATAGGAGCAGAGAGAGGGCGGGCGGGAGAGCGGGGAAGGGGAAGCGAGAGGTTGGATTAAGGGAGTGGTAGGGGGAGGGGAGGGGGAGGTGGAGGAGAGAGAGAGGGAGGAGAGAGAAGGAGAGAGGGGGGGAGAGGTGGAGAGAAGTGGGGAGTGGTAGGGTGGAGATAAAGAGGGGGAAGAGGGAGAGAAAAGTATTTCTAACAATTTTATCAAATTCAAAGAAGTAACAATGTACACTCGAAAAAAAAAAATCCCCGTTGAAGGAAAACTAATTATTCCGATTGAATCTATTCTCACAGCAAAAGTATCTCAAAAACTGAAATCTACAGTCATCAAAAAAGTAACAATCCTAACCTAACAAAAAAGATATAACAGAAAAGAAAAGTAACAACATTTATGTTTTTTTTTTCATCAAAATTTTTTTTGACTTGATTTGAAAACTCGCGTATGATCCTCTTTTCGTGTCATTAAGCATCTCTATAGAGAAAAAGATAACAAAATAAAAATCAAACGAGAAGAATAAAATAATAAAATTAAAAATTAAGAAAGAAAAAAGTTTCAAGTTATTTTTATTTTTTAATTAAATAAAAAGCTAATCCTGGTTAAGCGAAAAGGGAAGTTGGAAGGAAGAGAGGAATAAGAAAGGTAGTTATGAGTGAAATTGGAAGAATAGGATAGTTGATCATGTTTGTGTAAATATATATATATATATAAGGTAGGATTGAGGAAAGAGGGAATGAGTCAGGAAAGGAGTAATGGAATGAGAAATAAAGTGACCAATTATATTCAAGGAGTTGCAACAGGCACTTCAGCTCTCCTCCCTCTCCCTCACCCTCTTTTTTCTCTCCCTCTCTCTTTTCCCCTCTCCCTCTGACAAATCTATATCAAACAAAAGGCATATATCTCACATTGAAATGAAAAGTTACCTATTTAAATTCACAGAGTGGCAACAGGCACTTCCTTCCCCTGAGGTGGAAAGATGCCAATCTCATAGCGGCTTCGTCGGGTATAATAGGCCTTATCCAAAATATCATCCGGAATATTCCACCCATTTTTCAAAACTGCCCGAGGAAGGGCGTGATAAAGAGAATTGAAGCCTGCTAAAAAAGCGGGCATTTCTATGTCCGTATTCGAAAATGTCACCCATGTAAGAGTGTCGTCTTCTTTAGCCCACTGTGAAAGAAGGGGAAATGTAAATTTATGGTAAAGGTGGATGCAATAGTGCTGCAGGTTTTTACAAATTTTACATGTTTTGATCATAAACTTAGTTTGCAAATTTTATTTACAACACATTTTTATCATCCACGGGCTTGGAGAAGATTGTACACATTCACAACAATAAACCCCAAACTTATTTCATAGCCTTTTGATAAACCACATTTTCTATTTTTTCAATACAAAATCACAAATAGCGTTGCATAGTTTGTTGGGAATTGAGATGATTATTGCATTATACCATTGTAACGGGGAACATGGGAGGGACAAGAACGGTGTCTCCCATTTTCACGTCCATTTGAAAAGCGGTACGGCCATCGGGATAAGTCATTTCCATGTGTCCATTTCCTCTAGTAAAATGTACCATTTGGGCACCATTGGTGAAGTGTGGGGCCATCATTGCTCCTTGCTGAATATCCAACACAAAAAGAATATCAAACTTTTAGGAACACGTGTATATCGAAAGTGAAGTTGTAAACCATTGAATTCTTCTACGGTAAGATGCAAACACAAAAGCAATACTCTGAATGATAAGAAATTGTTACTAAATGGTAAGAAGATAAAAAAGGATTGAGTGACATGGTAAAAAGACCTCACCTCCAGGTGTACGCGACAAAGAGACATGGCCATTGATCTCAAAATTGGCATCTTCATGGAGTTCATTGTCCTCACTGTTCCTCCATTCTTTACCATTATCTCCGCATCCGTGTTCTTCACATTATAAACAAAGTCACCAAGCATAGGACTGCTGGACTCCCACATGAGCTTCTCCGCGTCCTGACCGGAACAAGTATCAAACCAAGAACATTCAGTAATATTAATAATTCCAAATAATGAAATTAGTAAATCAAGAATTGTTCAGGGACTTGTAATAATAATGCCAAATAAGAAAACCAATGAAATTAGTAAATCAACAGTTGTTGTGTTTGTATTGATCCGCACCTCCTTGGGTACTTTCACAAAAGCTGTTTCCTTTGCCGCACTTCGAATTTGTTCGACTTCATCCTCCTTTATGTTCCAAGCTCTTGCCAAAGTCTCCTTGCTGCACAGCCAACCAAGAAGCTCTTTTTTATCCTCTGCATTCATTATTTGTTAGACACTAAATTTTACGTCAACAAATTCGACTACTCATTAAATACTCTATTTTTACCCTCTATTTCCATTATTTGTTATTGTTCACATTCACTATCTGTAGGAAATTCAGCTGTTATCTGTCGATCCTCTACATTCATTATTTGTCAGCAAATTCATTTCTTATTCGTTCGAATGCTCAATTCTATCTTGGAAGGGCCACAATTCCTGCCCGATGGTGGAGAAAATAGCTCTATTACCTGAAGCCATGGATGATCCCTCCCGCCTGTTCTTTCTGCGCTCCCATCAGGAAGAAGGCATTCCAAGTCTCTTTTTTGTGAGTCACGGACATCATCTTCAATGCCACTGTGTGGTTGTTCCAGATCCACCATGTCCAGCCATGTGGCACTGCCACCACATCACCTTCCATGATACACCTGTCGCACAACAGACAAAATCACAATCCCCGGTAAGAAAACCAGAGTAAAACATTTTCTTTCCAAAATAAATATGGTTATATGCCTGATTTCATCATTGTTGAGGACTTTTTGGCAAACAATAGTGCTTGAGAAAATGTTCATTTAGAAAAAATCTTCCACATTGTTTATTGAAGGAGTTAAGAGTATTTGACTGATTTCAGTAACAGCTGTTATTTCAATTGGTTATAGGTCCTTAGAGAACATACCAGACATTGGTAGACATTCCCATTGGAGAGACGAGACCCGCCATAGCCTGCCCTTGTAAAATATATTTGAGAGTGGGAGCATCAGAGTACATGGGCATGGACATGGCATCTGGTTCCACACTAATCATGGCGGCTCCCATTCCCGCATCCTATTCCGTTTCCGTACACAGTTACAAAAATAGCAAAATTAGTTCCATATCATGTTCCATTCCAAAATATACAGTTGCAAGACTTAGCATGATTACGTTTTTTTTCCATATTCACGATTACAGAAACGACAAAAAGACGAAGACATTATCGGTCGACGACATTCGAAACATTCACAAGTTTTGCAACAAAAAAATTTTTTTTTAATAAAAAGTAAGTAAACTTAGAAGAATGCAAAAACAAAAACCACCTTCATCTGCTGAAACTTCTCGGAAATGATATCCACTCTTCCTCCTTCTGTACGGATAAACTCCTCTGGTTGAGGAGCCATAAACTCTGACGGGTCAGCAGCTACGAACGTGACTGTAGCCAACATTAGCAGGAAAAAAGAACATGGAACTGCGTAGTTTGGAGCCATAGTGGCAGAATGATGACCAAAATTAAGAAAGAACTAAAAAAGATGATTATTCACTTCGCCGATCTCCAATACACGAAACAAACGCCTGGCAGAATAGACGCTTCAGATCTCTTTAAATACTTGTTCAGAAAAAGCTTCGGCCCTGAACCCTGAAACGCGATTGGTCGGACGGTCGCTAACACGGCGTTGGATGTTACGACGAGTTAGCATCGCCGACACGTGCGACCTGTCGTCGCCGGAGCGATATTTTCATGACTCGGCGTGCCCTTATTGGCTTAGATTTTACCCAGCCCGAGGTCGCATACAAGCGACTCGACACGTCCGAAAACTTTGTTAGAGTACGGAAACACGTATGAAAATCGGCCGCGGCTAAATAATGGTACTTCTCTGTACGTGCGACGACGGTCACCAAGTGGGTAAAGTATTTGTTGGAAACGAGCATGTGCGCGTCATGGTGGTCGATAATTGGCTGACGTTAAGGCGTAAGGCGGAGATGCATGCACTTCCATGCAAATATGGATCTGGAAAATTTCGAGTCGCTTATGTTGTTCTGGTATCCTTTCCATGAGAATGGGGAAAATTGTGGCGATGGTGGTATGGCCATGGTAACTAAAGGTTTGAGATGTATGCATTTTAAGAAGTAAAAATAACATTCTTTGTTTCCGGTATATAGTTCTAATTTAGTACAAATATGTGAAAAGAAAGAGATCTGTTGATTAATAATGTGCAAAATGATAGTTGATTTGCTTGTCATCTACAGTAGTAAAGTGTCCACGTTTTTTTTTTTTGCTAAATTTTTGTGAAATGTCTAAGACCATGGTTTGGTTATTCGTCTTTAGGAGAAACACCGATAAGATTTTACTAAGAAAGCACGATAGTAAAGTATTTGACGACATGGGAACAAAAGTTGAAAGGTAAAGACGAAACTGAACTGAACGGAAAAAAAGGCGTAAGGATTCTCTTCCCATATTCGGTCGTAAGATCAAACATTGGTAGGTTTAAAAGAAAAAATGGAAATAACAAAAACATAGGTGTTTATCCCATTGCGTGTCAAAAAATTGATTAGAAGAGAAAAAAGAACTGAAAATCATCGCATGCCTATGATGCAATCATTGCTTATTGGTAAATGTGTTTGCTTTCACACTATGTTGTTGAAGAAAAAATATTCTTACTGGATTTCGTAAAAGAAAGTTTTTTTCGAACATGACATTTCTTCACATTCAATTCTCAATTTTACCTTTCCATCCTCAAATAAAGATAAAGTTAATCAAACATACTTCCAAGAATAATAAAAAAAACAAAAAATAGAATTAGAAATGAATGCGAATGCATTCATAAAAACAAAAGAACTCAATAAATTTTCAAAACAAAATATCCTATGTGCGCTATACCTTTACCCTCATAAGTCGATTTAATCTACAACTCCTTTCCAAACACAAACATAAAATAAACTAATAAAAAATGAATAAAATTTATTAACTACACCGTCAATCGCTATTAGAGTATATAACGCCAATTCGGTGCCCTTTATTCAAAAAAAAAAACCCGAAATACAATCCATAATTTTATTTTTTCCATTATTCTAATTAGGTTTTTTTTTCAATTAGCGTTAATAAGGAAAGTACACTGCGATGGAAATAGTGTGGCGTACGGACAGGGAATATTCGTACGAAATGGTACTTTTTGAATTAGGAAAGCATAAAAAGACACTTAACATTATTGCGCACACATGTGAATGTGCACTGGAAGAAAGAGACGCAAACTCGTCGACAAAAATCACGTTCTCATATGTTCGTCCGTCGACCGTGTGAGCAGCGCGACGGCGTACGAATTGTCAGATTTTGTACGGCTACACAGATTAATGTAGACATCGAAAGGGCGGGCATTTATTATTCAGGACAACCCAAATTACAGTTAGGGATAAATTAGTATATATATTTTTTTTCAAAAAAAAATAATTCCCGATTAGTGTTAATAACACTAATTTTTTTTTTACGCTATTTATTCCTTTACTCTAATAGCGATTGACGGTGTAGTGTATTGCCTCCTATCAAATTCCGGCGATATTATCGCGATACGGTATGCATCGTGTACCGTTTTGAGAAGCCGTTTAGTCCATATCGCGATGGTTTTTGTAAACAATAAAAAAAATGATGCCAGCCTCTCCCTCTCCCTCTCCCTCCCCTTCTCCTAACTTTGAAGTGTGTTACCGATAATAGAATTGCCACACTTAAATCGAAATTTCAGTAATACTGGAAGCATGGAACTTTTACCCCACAGGTTCATTATCGCACCTTCAAGTAAAATACTATTGCTACAGTAAAATACTGAAGGCACAATAAAAAAGGAATAATAAAATACTGAAGGCACAGTAAAAATGGTACGATAAAATACTGAACGTACAGTAAAATACTGGAAGTTTTACTGGCTAAATACTTGCAGAATTACTGTATTTTCCTTCAGAGGTCAACAAAAGTTGAAGAATAAAAACAGTCTTTTTATTGGCCGGAAAAAGGGAAATTCAGTTAAAAACAAAATGTAGCCCATAATTATTTACACTGTCCACATCTAATCGAATGGCTATTAATCGACTCTCCCTCTCCCCCTCTCCCTCTCTCTCTCTCTTCCCCTCTTCCCTCTCTTCTCCTCTCTCCCCTCTCTCCCTATTGTCACTAAGCTACCTACTTTTTAAAGTGAACCGTATTGTATATCGAATTCGATACATAAACAAGTCGGTAATTTGTATAAAAAGCTTTCAAAAATCCGGTATAATTGACCTTGAAGGGATTAACTACAAATTATATAATTACCCGACATGGAAAAATGGGTTTGGTAGTTTAATGTTCGATTTCCCACAAAATTACCCTCGAGATCGCTCCATTGGTCCCCGATATTTCCCCAAATTTTAAAACCTTTTTTTTCAAAGATAGTAAAAATACTCATTCAAAGGTAAGAAAATTAGGATTTTTAGTAGATTTTTTTTCAAGTAATTTGAAAGATTTTTGAGATGTTTATGTCCTCAATTTCTTCCCTTTTCTTTCTTCTCTCACTAAGGAAACAATGAATAACAGGTAAACAATAGCTATTTTCTCTCCGTTTCTTCCGTTCGAAGAAAACACATAGAAAAATCTTTACACACACAAAACTTAACACACAAAAACTAATCGCACAAGGAAATTTGTATTTCTTATAAAAATAGTTTCACAAACTTCAAATTTACAAAGGGAGAGTAATCCTTCTTGACACCAAATTATAATACCAAAAGACCTTGAGAATTCCTTATATACTTGAGAGGCTTTCTATACCACCAAAAATATCAAAAAATTCCATGTAATAAATCCAAAAATCCACTAGTCACTACAAGAATTATTCACTTAATCATCTTTGTATTGTTAAGACTATTTTTTTAGATTCATTCTCATACGACCGTACACCTACAAAGTACCCAAATTCCTCCCCTCAATTCCTATACCAATAAGGGAAAGATATTTTGACAGCTCCAAAATATCAATTTCTACAGTATCCAGCATATAGCAACTTAGATTTTATTTCCTTTAGAAAGGGAGAGAGAGGGAGAGCAAGATATAAAGTTTCAATTGAACAAGGTGGGAGCTATTTTCGCCATATTATTTTTTTTCGCTATTTTCGCCTTTTTTTTTTCGCTACACTACACCGCGAATCGTTATTAGTGTCAAAGTCACTAATTTGGGTTCTTAAAATTTTGATTTTTTTTCTCAAATAGGATACATGATTTTATTTTTTCCTTGACGTTAATTTAAGGTACCGTACAAAATAGCGTAAAGCCCAAAAGTACAGTATAATCTAAATAGTGTGGTGTACGGTCGATGTCAGACCGTACATAAATGTACCTTTTCAAGTGAAAATTTATAAAAAATGAATTAAATTAGACGCGCACGCATAGGAGCGTGCGCTAAAAAAAACAGGATTTGTATTACGCGTAAATTAGTATGTCATGTACGGATATTTTAAATTCGCGACGGCGTACGATTTCCAATATTGTGTATGGATACATATATTAATGTATATAATCGTACGGAGAATATTCCATTTTTGCTGTTCCCAAATTAGCATTAACGCCGAAATTAGAATACACCTTTTTTTTGAAAAATTTCAAATTCTAATTAGCATCAATTACGGTAAATTTTCTTCAACACTATTTAAACTCTGACACTAATAACGATTCGCGGTGTACTTTCGCCTTCTTGTACTCTATGTACGTTACCGTACAAATATAGTGTGTGGAGTACGCAAAAGTACAAGTGTAAAGAAGGCGGAAATTAGCAAAAAAAAAAAGTAAAAAATAGCTCCGTCGTACTTTTTGAACAGCGACATGAACAGATCGTACAATTTTACACCGCCAAACTTTCTCGTACGGATGTACTTTGTTCAAGGATTCAGATGGTCCAATCATCCAATGCGGTAGGGGAATAGAACTAATTAAAAGCTTTGTACTTTTTGTAAAGCGTGCAAACAACTCGTACTTTATGTACGGCAAGCGAAGACGTTGGACAGTACACCGTATAGCCTATTAGTGCTGATAATTTTTTCGCCAATTAAAACATCTTTTCTCCGTGCACACTACACCACGAATCGTTATTAGCGTTGATAAATTATTAGTGTAAAGAAAAAATTAGCGTCATTCATTCTAATTTAGTGCCAGGAGACGTGGCAGATTATGGTCCACGTCCTTAAATAGTGTAGTTTATTCTATTTAAGGTATTAATGTCAAAATTTTGGGGTGCCGATATAGAGTTCATAACGCTAATAACGATTCCCGGTGTAGTTCTATTTTCATATGGAGACCGCCGATGGGAAGATGACAATCTTGGATTTTAATCTTAACCGTCAGATCCATAATCCGACAAGCGTGTACGGGTAAAATTTGTTTCAAGCGGCAAAAAAAACCTCAACACTAATAGCGATTCACGGTGTACTGTATTTTATGTACGTTCATGAAGTACTGTACTTTGTGAACGCTCATTGAACGAATCGTACTTTTGCAGAAAGGATTGCGTCACGGGCGTATTTTACTATTTTTGTTCAAATATTGAGCCCAAAAACGGAAATGGAGGGGAGGAAAGACGAAGAGAAAGCCATGGCTGCGAAGCTTTGTGGAGATGACACGTGTCAAAAACGATCTTTACTGGAGGCTGGAGCTTGCGAGCGGTGTTTTGTAAATGGTAATTTCTGTTGTCAGGTTTTATTTATCTGTTTATTGTATTTTTTTATTTTTTTTTCCCTTTTCTTTTCAGTATTTAGGAATGATTTTCCCTTGGGAATTCTCGTCAATTTTAAAAAGAAAAGAGATTTTTTTTGTAAATATGATCACATTTTCAAATTTAATAGAGTTTACAAAATGACAATTTACGAAAACCAATTAAATGACAAAAGAAAAAAATAAAATGATCGACGTTTTTAACAGAGATAGATTGAGAATAATAAATTTTCTATTTTTTTTTTGGTGCGGTAATTTTGATAAAATGCGTATTATACGATCCAAATTGTACAAAGTGGAAGTCAAAAAATTCATGCCTGTTGTTTCGTAATGTTCTTATTTCGCACTTTATTATTTATAAGAAAAAATGTTAACATAAGAACGGTTATGTTTTTTTTTTTGTTTTTTTTTCTTTTTTTTGAGGCGGCTCACAAATGTATATTATATGTTCACAGGAGCTTTGTTAGTTAAAGAATAAGAGAAAAGTACATACCGAAGGTTTATTACACCGTCTATTAGTGTTAATGTTTTTTTTGCCAACTTAAAACATATTTTCTTCGTACACACGTGTCCGATTTTCACATGGAGAAGGTGAGAATCTTATCTTTCAATCGCAACCGTCGGATTAAAAATCGGACACGTGTGCGCAGAGAAAAGATGTTTTAAGTGGCGAAAAAACATTAACACTAATAGCGGTACACGGTGTACTTTAG
>JBBHKE010001994.1:41464-66758 GCA_037447655.1 Zygnema cylindricum
GAGTTAGTCGTAATTATTGCCATTAATAAGAATATGCGATTTTTTTGAAGATGTGATTATTGCTAAGTGCCACATCTACATAAAAATTAATAAATTATTAGTAAAAAACAAAAATAAAGCTACCACAGAAAGTACGTACACATTTATTAAGGTGGTACCACATCAATTTTTGTCAACTTTTGTATATATGTCAATTTTTGTCAATATGTAGTTTTTGTCAATAGTTGACAATTTTTATCAATTTTGATTTATTTTTCATCACTATTATATCTATTTATTCAACAGGTTTTGGAGGACATGGTATTCACCGAAATCAATGATACTCATCAATACTCCGTAACTTAATTCAAAATAACACTAACTAAAAAAAAAATTTTCCAAAATTGAGTAGAAAAGTCATTAATTTAGTGAAAAAAAAAAATCAATCACAATAAAACTTAATTCAATGCCTCATAACTACTCATAGTAACTAAAGCCACTTATGGTACAGGAGGTTTTGGACAACTTATTTATCTATATTATCACTACTTTTTATTTAGTTTTAACTATTTTTAACAGTTGATAACTGTTTTTGATGTATAACTGTTTTTAACTGTATATATGTTTTCAACTGTTTTTAACTACACCATGGTGGAATTATTTACACATGCATGAAAGACACCATCGAAATAAAAACAAAAAATGATTATTAAATAATTAAAAATACATCTACACCGTGAATCGTTATTAGTGTAGAAGTTTTTTTAGCGTATAAGAATAATTACCGTTATTAATGCTGATTGAGAAGGTGAAAATTTTCAAAGAAATCGTTTACTCTAATTAGAAATTAGGGTTTTTTTAAACGAGTATGGATAATTATATTTGAGAATTTGGGAAAAATTTGGGGGAACCGAATTAACGTTCAATATGCTAATAGCGTTTCACGGTGTACTATATACATATACGTAGTACTAAAACAGAATAATGAAAATCAGTCTTGAAGATTAAATTGGATTATTGCTTTCAAAAAACGTTTCACAAATCAAAAAATTGGGCATTTTACTACAAAACAAGAAATAATGGTGATAAATCAACTCTATCATTACACAACTTAATTTGTCATTTTTAATTTCCATTACGATAGGCTTAGAAATTGAAATTTTTGGTCCTAGTTTTGCCTCCAAACTCACCTTTCCCGATATCTCCTCTCCCCCCCTCTCTCTCTCTCATCTCTCCCTCTCCCTCTCCCTCTCCATATCTCTCTCTCTCCCTCCCTCTCTCACTACTGACGCAACTGATTGTTTCTCGAAAAGTTTCTGACTATTGTAACTTTGTTACAAATTGTTTTTTATTAATTATTCTTTAATTTTTTTTATTCGATTTATTATTATAATTTCTATTTTTGCAGTAACCTCAATGGATCCAAAAGCACTTGAGATAAAAATTGATTTTCTTGAAGATAATTGATTATTTAAATTTCCTATTTAAGCTTTTTATCTAAGATTTTTTTTTATATATTTTATTTATTTACTTTTTCAGGTGATGAACAAGTGGCTCTCTCTCCGGTCCTCGGCTTCGATTCCCGGAAACGTAAAAGTTTGTCGCGAGCTTCTCTCTCATCCCGCATTTAATATTAGAGAACCAAACAAGGTAAACCCCAAAAATTGAAGTTTTTCTCTCCACTCCCTCCCGCCCTCCTTCCCTCCCTCCCTCCCTTCCTCCCTCCCTCCCTGTGTTTAAAATGTGCAAAAATTTCATACGGATTCAACACACAACAAATAATTTGTATAGTGAAACTGCCATATGGTTTATAGGAAATAAGTTTCAGAAGATTTCAATTAATTGCAGTATAGGATAGCTTCTGTGTAGTCTCCATATGAATTGTACGCACTTTCTGAAAATAGATTGTGAGTCGCGTATCAAATACGGCAATTTTAAATGAAATGGCATACGGAAATGTCAAACGTGATACGGAAATGTTAACATTGACACGGAAATGCTAAAATTGAGATGGAAATGTTGACGTTGATACGGAAATGTTCACGTTGATACGGAAATGTTGAAATTGATATGTTGACGTTGATACAGAAATGTCAAAATTGATACGAAAATGTTGAAATTGATACGGAAATGTTAACGTTAGTACAGAAATGTTAACGTTGATACAAAAATGTTGAAATTGATATGGAAATGTTAAAATTGATACGGAAATGTTAACATTGATACGAAAATCCATACATAATCTGTACCTGACGCAACAATATCTCGCCAGATCTTCACCAAATATTTGATTGGCTAGAAATTCTGCCTACAAATCCTGAAAAAAGAAAATCAAGGTACAAAGTTCAACAATTTGGTACAAATTGGTTACGGTACGGTACAGTGTAGCCTACCGTACTGAGAAACTTTTTTTCAGCCTTGACGGCTTATAAAATAAATGTTTACAGAGTACTGAAAAATGTTACGGATATCGACGAGATATCGATGTTATATAAGTATACATGATATATTTGACGAAATTGATATCAAAATATTGTCGATAAGATATATCGACACGATAGATCGATTATTATCGAGATCCCTCAAAAAGGTACATATCGATCATTGGCAAAACCTGCCTCAATATACAATATTACAATTCACCAAAAATACTCCAAGGAGGGTCCTTTTTTTCCCTTTCTTTTTATTTTTTTTGTTTATTTTTTCTTTTTCCCTTATTTGTTCCTTCTTTTCATTTTTTTAACCAGGTTTACGCCCTTTTGGGAGGATTTTGTTCCTGTCCTGTCAACTTCCATTCAAGCGACGGGAGTGGATACGAGTTTTTGGGAGACATGGTTTTGGAGCTCGACTCGTTGAATCCTCAGGTTTTTTTTTTTATTTTTTTTAAAGAGGGAGAGGGAGAGGGAGAGGGAGTGGGAGGGGGAGGGGGAGGAGTTTTTAGGATTTTGTTGTGGGGAGGTGGGGTAGAGAGAGAAGGAGAGGGAGGGGGGGAAACGGGAGAGGGAGAGGAGAGGAGAATGATAGGGAGAAGGAGAGTGGGGAGGGTGGATAGAGGAGAGGGAAAGGGAAAGGGTATCTCGGGCTTTCGATTTCTTGAAGCGGCGGTTTTTTAACAGAGAAAAAACGGAAGTGAGATTAGTATAGCAGTCGTTTTTGTAGTTCAAACGGGGTGAAACTGAGTATAAACGGGGAAGTTGAGCAAAAGGTTCAAAGTAGAGGAAAGCAGCTACGACATAGGAATGGCAAAACAATTTAAACGGTAAAGAAGTGGAGTGAAAATAGTAAAAAAATAGTGGGAAGTTAAAGCAGTAAGAATGGGCTTGAAATGCCGAAAGAATGTTGTTAAAGTTTAAGATAGGAGTTGAAAACAGGGATAGCATTATGAGAACAGAACGAAAGTGAGTAAAAAGAGGAAAAATAGTAAAAAACTTAGTATTAACATTGTACCGATGTTGTAAAATTGCAGTAAACACATTTCAAAAAGCGCTGTAAAATCGTTGGAAAACCATCGTATCACACTGTAAAAGCTTTCTTAAAACGGTGTAAAATTTTTGTAAAACCATAGTGAAAACATAGTTAGCATAGCAAAACATAGTAAATACATAGTAAAGCATAGTGAAAATATAGTAGAAATATAGTAAAACCTAGTTAAAACATATTAGAACATTGTAAATATATTATAGACATAGTAAAAACGTGGTAAACTGTAGTAAAAACGTAGTAAACTGTAGTAAAAACATATTCTGAGAGGGTAAAATCGTGTGTATTTTGGTTTTGACAGGTGGCTTCAAGAATGGTTTCTGCATTTACTCGATGGAGAAAATATGATTCTGAAAGACAAGCTCTCGCTAAGGTATATTAGACTAAAATCTTTTAACATTCTTTTTTTCTACTTTATTTCTTCGTTTTTTCTCCTTTTTTTCTTTTCTTCTTTTTATTTTCTATTATTTATTAAATGTGATGATGGAGAATTCGAATTTGTATCCACGATTTCGACCGTCCGATTGGAGTTCATTTTTTTGAAATTTTTTGAAACTTTTTGATTTTTTTTTTACATTTTTTTGTTGGATTCTCCATCAAGCTTAATTACCTTAGCATTATTTGTTACTTTTTTTTTTAAAATTTTTAAAAAAGGTAAATTTGGAAAGAATCGGTAGTTAACAAAAACACAAAATACTTCCGTCGAAGATTTCGAAAACTATCTTTATTTTTGATACAGAGGAGCGATAATATAAAATATCGTATTCCATATACCTTAACAAAAAAAAAAAAGTCTTACTATTAATTTTGTTTTCTTTCTTATTTTGTTTCCTTTCTTATTTTGTTTTCTTTCTTGTTTTGTTTCCTTTCTTTTTTTGTTTTCTTTCTTATTTGTTTCCTTTCTTATTTTGTTTTCTTTCTTATTTGTTTCCTTTCTTATTTTGTCTTATTTCTTATTTCGTTTCCTTTTTTTTGTTTTTTTTTTCCAGGTCCAATTAGAAAGGATAGTTTTGAAAGAAGGACTTTCTGCAAATGTCTTCGAAATCGCCTCCAAATGCCTCTCTTCATAGGAGGGGGAGAGGGAGAGAGAGGGAGGGAGACGGAGTGAGTGGGAGGGAGAGGGAGGGAGACGGAGGGAGTGGGAGAGGGAGCAGAGGGAGGAGAGAGGGAGACAGAGGAGAGGGAGGGAAGGGGAAGGAGAGGGAAGGGGAGAGAGGGAGAGAGGGAGGAGAGGACAGGCACGGAGAGGGAGAGAAAGAGGAGGAGACAGAATGCAGAGGGAGTGATTGAGAACAAAGAATGTGGTGCTTCCGTTATTGAAATTCATTATTTTGGTAAAATTAGATCATGAAGGGCTTAAGCGAAAGCCTTTTTTTTTTTCCCTTTGTTTTTTTTATGATTTTCATTCAAACATTTTATCAAACTCGGCTCTAAACTGATTTATACAAAAAAAAAAAAGGAGAGTTTAAGAAATTTAGCTTTTATTATTTTTTATTATTGTTTTTTTAGTCCAATATAGTTCAGAAATAGATGTTTACAAAAAAAAAAAAAAAAAAATCTCTGAATGAGTTCGCCTTTTTTTTTTTTTAAATATTATTCGGCTTTGTTTTGAACTTATTATTTGCGGGAAATTAACAAAAAAAATAAAAATATTAGAGGATAAGAAAAAAAAAAGTAATCCGAATTCCAATGCTTCTTCCAGTGATAAGGAGGGAGGGAGGGAGAGAGGGGAGGGGGGGAGGGGGACAAGAGAGAGAGGGGGAGAGAGTGGAGAGAAATATATATATTGTGGGAGAGGGAGGTATATTTAAATATACAGATATATATATTCACACAAGTGCTACAATATATTGTATACACGGCGTCGAGGACCTCCACACTATATTCGACACGGAGACGCTTTCACGGGGCCATCTTCATTCTGTCACACAGTATGTCATCATATTATGTATAAAGTATAGTTTCACATGGATGTAGTGCAAGGTGACAGTGACAAAGTACCATTCACCTCTCACCCAGCTTCTCAACCCTGCCTGTCCATCCTGGAGCGCGCCCTGCATGCCTTGTCCAAGAGGTGATGGTGACATTCGTCAAACATATGTCGCGTCACCCACATGTCACGTCAACCATATATATAATGTGATTTGCATGTGGTACAAGTATAAGGTAAAGGTTTTTTGAATTCTACACCGCTCATCGTTGTTAGTGTTGATAACACTAAGTTTGTCATGACTTTTCAAAATTAGAGTTATTAACATCGAAATAGAATTATCGCTACTATGGAAAGCTTTTATTTAATGTTAACACATTTATATTATGTTCGCAAAAATGGCATTATCTAGGACATTACGTATGCTTGGTTTCGAATTGAATGCCTAATCATTTCTAAATAAATTAAAATTTTATTACCTGGTAAATTTCTTTCATTACCTGGTAGCCGTCGGAAAGAGTGGGAACATTACTTAACATAAAGCATAAAATAACGTTAAGACCAAAGAGACTAGAATGACTTTCGAATTTTACTCTGATTTATATGTTTCGTACGATTTCCAAACCCCACAAGTATATCTCTCGGGCGAGTAATTTCAAGAAATTACACTTACACTTGAAATAGTGTTGATGTGAGATTTCGCTTAAACGCTACAAAGTCGACACACAAATTGGCATTAAGTGCCAAAATCATTGTTCATGTTTTTTTTTTTTTCGACTACAATACCCAAAATGACATTATTAACACTAAACTAGTGTTTACACTAATTTTTTTTCTTAACACTAATAACAACGAGCGGTATAGTCTTTGTCACATGAGAGAACATTGAAAAAGAGCACAAGGCCGTATGACCTTTGAAACGAGAAAACCATAACTTTGCTAAGCCTTGCGCCGACCGACCAATGGGACCAAGTGCAATATAGCCTTTCACACATCTACACCTAAGCTTCCATATAGAACTCAATATTGTCATTCAGATCTATTGGGACATGCAGATGAAGATGAAGCCCTCACAATTCTTGAAGGCTTGCGAGGAGTCCTATAGAAGGGGAAATGGCGCCTATAAGGTCCAGTCCATCCAACAAATCACCCACTAATCCTAGTGCATAATTTTTACCGGAATAAAATGGAACTCCTCTTCACACAAAAGAGACTTTTTATCACTGCGAATAACTACTATCAGTTTCAGAGTCTATTTCACAGCTTTATTCAAGCTTCTTTTCAAATTTCTCTCGCGATACTAGTTCGCTATCGGTCTTAGTTAATATTTAGTTTTAGAGGCTAATGACCCCCGTATTCATGCCATAACAAGAAGATTATCGAAGAAATCACCTTTGTTGGTGTTTTTTCTTCATTTCTAATTATTATTTCATTTTTGGTTTTTTTTCTTTACAATTTTGTCGAGTTTAGAATAATAGACATAAAAAGGTGTTTTTTTCTTTTTTTCTTTTCAATGCGGGTTAAACAGGCTTTTGTTTTCATTTTGATGTGTTTAGGATATCAAGCCAAGATTTTTTTTATAATTCTTACATACATACATACATAGTGCCGTTATTTATCATACCACAGGTCAAGAGTGATGTGGGACAATATGTGATGGGATTTTAGGATGTACTTAAAAAACATTTTTCACATTTTACAACTTGCCTCTCCCTCTTCCCTCTCCCCTCTACCCTCTCCCACTCCATTCCCCCTCTCCCTCCTCTCCCTCCCCCTCTCTCCCCCCCTCTCACTCTCTCTCCCTCTCTCTCCCTCCCCCCCTCAGATGTGGGCCACTACCGTAGTTTACAACGAGACTTACAATAAAGCGATCTCCACTGGATTTTATCGCTGTTTTTATTTTATTTCGGGGCAAAACGACAAAGAAGAAAAAATTGAAATGACGGCTCCAGTTTTAATTAAACCATTGAGAAACCACGCTTACGGAATCAGTTTTTTCGTACCGTCGAAGTACAACCAAAGTACGGTACCGCATCCTTCGGCGGATTACGTGACCATTGTCACACCGTCGCCTTCGACAAAAGCGGTTTTGGGACCGTTTGGAGGATTCCCGAACGAGAAAGTTTATTGGTCGAAATGGGAACAGTTAAAAGGTTTTTTGAAGAGAGACGGTCTCGCTTTTGACGAAAGTAGTGTGACTTTCTCGGGATATAGTAGTCCTTTTACGTTTCTTAATCGGAAACAAGAATTGTGGGTCGACGTATTTCCGTAAAAGAATAAAGTACGTACGCAACTTTTTTTATTTTTTTTGTGTTTTTTTTGTATGCGGTCGTATTTCGTTTTTAATCGGAAAAAACGAGACTCATGTGCTTCGGTAAAAACGGAAGTAAAATAGTTGATAGTTTTTTTTTTTATAAACTATTTTAAATCGGATCTTGGGACTTGTGGGTCGACGTATTTTGGGTGGAAAACAGAAATATGGTATTTGTTTTGTTTCGAATTCGTTTTGTTTTTCAAAAGTTTTCGAAAAGTTTGGGATAAAATGTGGAGGATTCTTGTATTTGTGTAAATTAAAAGTGGTTTTCGGTACTTCGATATTTTTTGAAATTGGGATTATAGTTTGTTCAGAAAGAGACAAAAAAGTTGATGGAAGAAATATATTGGATGTTTGTAATTTCAAAAAGCAAAAATAGTTTCTAGTTCATTTTTTTTGATAAGTTCGAAGTTTTTTAAGGAAGAAAAGAAAAGATGAATTTGTTTGGAGAGGGATTTGTCGATAAAAAACATATTAAGACTAATTATAAACTTTTTTTAAACTCTCTTTATTTCTTTGTGTCCTCTTTTGTTTTGGATATTTTTTTTTTTTTGAATTAGTCTTTGGCTTCAGGATGTTGAAGTATTGAAAATATAGGTTTTAAATTATAATTTTTGCGAAAACATGTATGTATAGGAGGGGAATAAAAGACAAACTAAAGGTGAAAATAAAACTTTCGAGGTAAAATTAACAAAAATTATAGGTACTATGAAGGACAAACGATGAATGGATAAAACAAAAAGACTCAGCAAAAACCCAAAAAAAATTACAAAAATCAAAAAATGGCGAAACTAGAAAAATGATAAACATATGTTTTTTGCTAATTTTAAAAATGATAAAAGTTAAACCAGCAGGACCTAGTAAATCTATTTATATGTATGTATGTCTATATTTTTAGATGCAGGAAATTAATATATTAAACTTTTTTCTAATTACTTTTTGAATTTTTACCCATCTTAAAACGTGTTTAAAGTTGTAAATCTCCCCAAAAGTAAAATTCGAAAGTTGGAAAGCTGAAATCTGAAATAAAAAAAAAAAAAAGCTGAAAAAAAAAAAAAAAAAAAAAATAAAAAAAGAAGAGGGATGTTACTATCATTTTTTTTTTTTTTATTTACTATTTCTACTTTTTCCCACCCCCGAAAAAAAAAAAAACAACAAAGAGAATTATATTGTCACGTCGAGGATGTCATTTTTGTCACTCCCAAGAGACTGTTTTTTTAAATCCAAAAGATAAATTTTCTTTCCCATTAAATAAGTTAAAGAGAAAAACCATTATTTTTTCTTTTTTAGAACGCCTGAAACTTCCTCCGACTTATCTATGTGAAGTTTTACTTTTCCAAAAACTTTTCCATAAACGTTTCCATGTCAATACTTTTCTTTTCCAAAACTTTTCCGTGTTAAATTTTCCGTATGCATACTGTAAATATTTTTACGATTCGAATTTCACGTGCCTTCCCCATTTAATGACCATGTCCCGTGAATAAGACGAAAAAGGAATTGAAAATAACATACTTCACAATATACGACTCGATCCCAACTCGATTTCCACAACACTATTCTCAAAAAATACCATTTCTTCTCTCCGGTCCCAAAAGAGTTTCTCGTTTACACTCCCGAAGGAAAAATTCGAACTCCCGAGTCTAAATATTCGTAAATATTTACCTGGGAGTCTCAATATTCCTAAACGGAGAAATCCTTCACTTTCACTCACTCCCTCCCTCCTTTCACTTCCTTCACTCTCTTTCACTTCCTTCCTGAAAATACTTCACTTTTCCCCAAGTTTTTCACGAGTTTTTGCTCATTTCATCCAAAATCTCGTACAAAAAAATACGAATATCAAATTTTGGTTTGATAACAATCGAAATAAGTTACTAACGTCTCGAACTTGGGAGCTTTCCAATAAATCCTGAGTTGTTTGAAAAACTGGAAATGGGAGAGAGACCTTTAGGAGAAGATAAATAGTATTGACTACCTTGGGATTCGGGCCAAGCGGAAGATTGAACGGAACGGGCTCTTGACGGAAGCATGGAATCACTTTCCCAATTGAGGAGGAAAATAAAGTCGGTGTTTTCTTGAAGCTCAGAAGGAGGTTCTACTTCGTCCACTTTTACTTCTGGTAATGTGCTCATCAAGTGTTCGAGATCAAATTCTTCTCTGTACAAAAAATTGAGACAAACTTTTTCAGACTTTCGGTTAATAATTGTGATAGAAATTAATAGAAATTAAGTTAGACATCATGTTATAAACTAGGCGTTTGAATTTAAATATCGATGCCATGAATCAGACAGTGAGTTGGGTATCATGTTATGAATTAGACATGGAGATAGAAAACATTTTATACATCAGACATATCAGTAGTTACAATCAATTAGACATGAAGAATCGAGCAGTTATTATTGTCTATAAGCATGATTCACAATCGAGAACAAGAATTCACATGGAAAATATTCCTTGGGAACCATCACAAATTAGAAATGAAACTGTTCACATCGGACATAAATGGATAATGTTTATGAATCAGACAAAATGACCGAATGAATGAATGTGACGATGTTGTAAGAAATATAATTTACCTCTCCTCCTCTTCTAGAACAAAATGCGATGGATCCTCCACAAGAGAGAACATCCTTTCGATTACTGATTTATCCACACCCGAAGTTCCGTATTTTTCATCTTCGTACCACAAACATATGCGGGCCAATTGGTTCATTGTCAAATTAGGGCAAAGCTCGCGGAGATTATCGACTGTTTTCTTGGATTTGCGCTCGCAAAGCTGCAAAAGAGAGAGAAAGTGGGAGGAGCAGAGAGAGGAGGGAGGCCGGGCCAGGAAGGGGGGAAGAGTGACGAACAACAACACTCAGGAAAATATCAATAAAGAAGCGTCAGAAATGAGACAAACCTTCAGAACCCTGAAAAAACTCTACAACACCAGTTAAAAACCTAAAAAACCAACTGTCTTACCAAAAACGCCACCGTATCTCCCAAGTGACAAAGTTCATCTGTCACCAAAGGAGTATCGGGACCAAGACAGTCGTCCAGCCATGTTTGGACTTCTTGCAACCATTTTACAATTCTCGCAAGTCCCTGTCCCATGATTTCTCCATTTTTGTAAGTGCACGGACACCACGGGCTCCGTAGTATAAGACTGCAAAAAAAAAGAAAAAAGAAAAAAGGAAATCTTATGGAAAGGAATTAGAATTTCAGTCGGAAAACTGTTGCAATTCCAGTTAGGAAACTGATACAATCTCGGCTAGCCAACTGCTTCAGTTTTAGTTAGCTAACATATAACAGTTTTAAATAACAAACAGTCACAATTTTGGCTGGAAAAATGTCAAAATTTCAGTTAGCAAACAGTTATGAATTCAGTCACCACACAATTCAGGGTATCTGGACAATGTTTTTTTAAGAATGGACTTGAAACTGAAGTTGGTGGATACATGTAAGTAATTTAGGACACTTTCTTTGTTCAGCGAAATTAAATAGGGAAAGAATACAAATAAACCTCCACAAGCTGCATAGTAAGTATGGTTTATTATATGTATACTTAAGGACGAGAAGTGCCAGAAAGGATTAAATCACTTTCAGAATGATAATAACGGTTCGTAAATAGAAAAGGTATTACGCGTGACACCAAAAGGTAAACAGACATGAGAAATAGCTTGGGCTAAGAGGATATAAAAAAAAAGCTACAAAGAGAAAATGATACAGCTTCGGGCTTCAAAGATTATAACCTATAACCTATTTGACGTATAGTTTTAATGTGCGAAAAAGAATGAAAAATATTATGTGGATACATTGTATCCACATATTAATAGCAAAGTCATTGAAACAAAGTTAGATAGTAGTATCCAGATTTAACTGAAAAAGGACGGAAACAACATATGTGGTTAGCTCTTTTTATAGACATTTCCTGAAAAAGTATGGAAAAAAACATATGCGATTAGCTCGGATGATGCACTTATTCAATCAAAATGAGTGTTGACATATAATATATATGCTAGGTCGTGTATTTAGGGTAGATATTATCAAAATATTCTTATATACACTGATAAGAGTTAACATTTGTCTTTAACGGAATACGTAAAAAAATATGGCCAATACGATATTCCCAGTTGGGTAAACCGCCGACTGTGAATCATTTAAAAAAATACATTATTATGATACAGGACTTGCATTCGTGTATTTACTTTCTCGCTGAGACATGAGGTCCCGTTGTGCTCTAGGCCACCCTCGCCTGGTAGGGAGAGGGAGAGGGAAAGGGTGACAGAAAGGGAGAGGGAGAGAGAGAGTGAGATTTCATTGATACGTCAAAAGGAGAAGAGTGCAACGCTTAAATAGTAGTTACGGCTAAAATCTGACACTACGTAAGGGGATGTTCCAATTACCCGCAATTTAGCATTAATCATTTGTCATGCAGAGAAGTTTTTTTGAACTTGCATTTTTAGACATGTCCTGATATCCCGTCATTTTGGCTGTTTAAAACTTAGCGCTAAAAAAAAAACTATAGTATTATTAATGCTAGTTTGTGGTCAGAGGGCAAAAAAAAAAACAAAAATAACGAGCACCAAATCAGTGTTATTAACGCAAATAATGATTCAGTGTAATCTGCTTGCAACCTATTTTAATGTGGACTTTCCACATAGGCCGGCCCCTCGTCACGTTACAGTTCCTAAAAAATCATGGAACCTAAAATCTTTCCTAAAATATTTTTTAGTACGAGCTAACCCATACATACAAAGTTTCCTTACTGTTTAAATGAAATATATGTATGATACGAGCTAACCACATATACTTTTCATTTTTTTCTGGTTAAACATGTGCAAGGTACAGGCTATCCACATATACAGTTTCCCTACATTTTTGCAATTGTAACTATAATATGGAAATAAGTTTTAACCTTAATATGGAAATAAATTGTAACCATAATATGGAAATAACTTTGACATCATTGAGACGAGAGGATAATGCTCGGTGATAAAACTACACCATGAATCTCTATTACAGTAAAGAAATGATAATTGTCAACAATGATGTAATTGATTTCTGGCCGTTTCTGGAATTAGTGTTGTTAAAGCTATTAAATGGTCAGACGAACCAAAAAAACACCCCAAAAAGAAATTGGCAAAAAATCAAAATCCACCTTAAAGCTCGAAATTCTACCTGTTAAAAATCGACACATCAATAAACGCCAAAAGTTGTACGAAAAGAGCGTGGATGAGGAGTGGAGGGACATAATTAAACTGCAAAGTTTGAAATAATTGTTTTAAAATGACCAAAACCCCTGTCCAATAAGAGGCGTTTGGCTTTTTGGAGACGGAACCAGACCGTGGGAAGGCAGCTTCCTGCAGAGGGAGAGGAATGGAGAGGGAGAAGAAAGGAGAGGGAGAAGAAAGGAGAGGGAGAAGAAAGAAGAGGGAGAAGAAAGGAGAGGGTGGAGATTGGGAGGGGGGGATTTCAGAAACCGTTCTGAAAACTGAAACAGAATTGAAGAACAGAAAAAGTAACCCTACAACCTCAAAAACATACAACAAAAACCTCATATAAAAATCTCAAAAAGAAAAAAAAAAACACAAAGGCAACAAAACAATGTAAGAAGAAATTGGCAAATAAGAACTTACCGGAGCTCCAGATAATAACTGCGAAATTTCCATTTTTATCGAATCTCGAATTAAAACATACAAAGTACTAATCAAAACTTCCAATTGACATTTAAACGCAGTCGTTGACATATTTTCTTCCGGTTCTTTCGCTACTTGTTTCTGAAAAAAGGGAAGAGATTGTTGAACCGGTTTCGGAGTTCGCCGATAATTTCTCGCGAGTTGGTATAAAACAACAGCATTTGTAAGCCAATAAGATTGCACATTCGTATTTCCGTCTCGATAAGCCGATTGGAAAGTCTCGACAACTTGATCGAAAGTATTTGTTCTTTCGGTTTCAAAAGATTTCCAATGAACTAGGGCTTTGTATACCATAACCGCTGCGATTGGAAATCCGTCTTTGCTGAAACCGAGATTATTTTCGCCTCCGATTATGCTGAGGAAAACTTCCTGCGAAAATGAAGTTGCAATTTAAATTATGGGAATCGAAACGTGGAAGAAAACGGGTTAGGAAAAATGTGACCTTCCTCCCTCCATACCTCCCTCCCTCCCGTCCCTCCCGTCCCTCCTGGTCCTCCCTTTGCTCCCCTCTCTCTCTCCCTCCCTCCCTCCCTCCCTCCCTCCCCCACTACCCAATTCAAAAGCTCTTTTTGTTCGTAAGACAGATTTATGTTAGATGGGTTTCTAATTTTTTTTCGACAGGGCATTTTACAAGTTATCAAGAGTTTTTGAAAGTCTTTACGGGCTCCTTTTAGGTTTTCTGCGTCTTTTTAAGCTCAATTTTATTTTTAGTTTTTTTAAGATCATTTTTTGTTTTCAAATGAGTTTGAAAGTTAGTGTCTTAAACTGACTCAAATGGTAAACTGATGTCCAAAAAGAAGTGTTTCAACCACTTCTGTTGGGGGATTTCATTTGTTTTTCACTTTCCTTCCTTTTGCAGCCTTAAAAAATGAAGCCCTAAAATTGAAGATGAAGCCTTAGTCACCGGTATTTGAAAGATTTCGAACATTAGGGTTTCATCCTATTGCGGACAAGAAAAACTTCTCGGTGAACAAATTACTTTTTTTTTTTCGTATAGCACTAAAGGTACCATGTAAATTGTACCTTTACACTATTTCACTAGTACAATGTTCAATTCAATTAATGATATCTTTTGATTCACTTTGATCGAACGATACACCGTAAATTGGTATTAGAGTTAATAATACTGATTCCGTCACAGTTTTTTCTGCCCTCTGAACATTTGGACCGCAAATAGAATTACAAACACTAGAAAAGTCCTCATAACAGTTATTTCTTCACGCCAATAGCGGTTCACAGTGTATTCTAATAGGATGTTAGTCAAGTACTAGGATGTTTCTTGATTTTTTTAAAATTTCTTGAATTAGGAGTTGGATTCTGGGTTTTTGTTTTGTATCCTGTGAACAATCAATAGATTTTACAAATAAATATACATGTATATACAATTTTGCATGAATAGTCGTTTTAAACCTTTTCATACACGAGAAAAAAAAAATCTAACTCTATGATGTCTACGGAAGCAAATGAAACGAAACTAAACTAAACAAAGAAACAAATGGAGTTTTGCATTTGACGAATATTCTTCTAGTATGATTGATGCCTAAAAAAAAGGGGCAAAAAAATTTATAAAAAAAGAAAAAAACTATCACTTATGACTTTTTTTTACTTATGCCTTTTTTTTTTAAGCCATAGAAAGCCTTCACTTCGGATCTCTCCTCATAAACCCCCAACAGCAACCCTGAAAAAGTTAGTGAAAAACTTTCAAAGAGCCTAAAGAAAAACCTTTAAGAAAAAACACTGGAAAAAACAAAAAAAAAACTCCAAAAACCCTAAAAGACCTTTAAAAAACACTGGAAAAAACTTTAAAAACAGACCTAGAAAAACCAACCCAAAAACAATTTACAAAAAAAAAACCCACCGGAGCTTTATTATGCGGTAATTCCGGACGATTGGCGGCAGTTAAAATTAAAAATTGGCGTCTCAAAGATTTCAATTCTTGATCCAAGCGGTCTTTTCTGCGAAACAGAATACGAAAAAAACAGTAGAAACAAGAAAGCAACAACAAGAAGAAAGTTATTATTATTTTTTCTTGTAGTAGAAGTTTTCGTTAAGTGTTTTTATAAGGCTCACATCAATCTATCAATCAGATGTGAAATCAGCCCAAAAGCTATAAATTGACATTAAAACAACTTCGAAAGTTAAAATTTCGGCTACAAAAATAAAAAGTTTGCATTTGTTTAAAGGTTAAACATTTTCCAAGTTACAAAAAAACAAACAAATTTAAAAAATGTTGCATGAGGAGATGCTAAGAAAGACCCAAAAATATAAAACAAAAAAAAATAGCTTTAACTTCTAACGTCTTTTTTTCTTTGTTTTTTTTCCATTTTCAAATTTTCATACATAGTCAAAGTTTACGGGTTTAAAAAATATCTTACTCTTTCAACCTGTCTTGTAAAACAACAATTTTTGCTTCAAGATCCTTAATTTTCGTATCTTTTGCAATCAAGATTTCTCCGTCTTTTACTCTCAGTTTCTTCATCTCCTCCAATTCTCCCTCTACCTCCTCTATCATGTCCTCTAACTCCTCCTTCGTTTCCCGAAGATCTTGCATTTCCAGTTTCAAATTCTTTGAATTTTCCAATTCCTTTTGCATCTTGCTCAACAAATTATTTACAATTTGAGTTTCAATCGAATTTTCCTTTTTCGAAACTTGTCTTGATAATTGTTTTGAGCCTCGAGTTTCGGCTACCGTAGCCGAACGAGGCATATATTCTCTAAAATTGTTTTGAATTGGAGTCAAAGAACTGTCTCGAATTTGAACTGACGACCATCTTCGGAAATCTCCGGGTGTCGGTTTTCCACGAGGACTGACTCGATTTGGAGGAACAATTTTTTCGACAAAAAACGAAACCGGATGAGTTTCAGATATATTGCCAAGAGGAGATCGAACAGGTGATTTGGAAAATGTGTTTCTGCGAGGAGTTGTTATGATAGGAATTTCTATGGATTGCAAAGAAGGGAGCGAGGGAGAGGGAGAGGGAGAAGATGAAACAACTGAGATATCTTTGGAAGGGGTAATGGGACAAGTTTCCAGGATTTGAGGAGAGGGAGAGGGAGAGGGAGAGACTACCAAAACGTCTCTGGACGACAGTGTGAGAGGAGGAATTTCCGGAATCTGAGAGACTACTGGGATGTCTTCCAAAGAAGGCAAGGAAGCAAAAATTTCCGAATTTTGAGAAGGACCGTGAGAGGGAGAAAGAGAGACTATTGGGATGTCTTCAGAAGGTAAGGGAGGAAGAGTTTCTGAAATTTGCGGAGAGGGAGAGTGAGAGCGAGAAGGAGAGACTATTGGGATATCTTCAGGATAAGGTCTGGAAGGAGGACATTGCGGTATTGGGATGTCTTCAGAAGGTAAGGGAGGAAGAGTTTCTGAAATTTGCGGAGAGGGAGAGTGAGAGCGAGAAGGAGAGATTATTGGGATATCTTCAGGATAAGGTCTGGAAGGACTTTGCGGTTTTCGAGACGCAGAGGGGAAGGGAGAGACTACCGAGATGATTTTGGAAGGACTTACGGGAGGAGGACTTGAAGGAGATAAAATAGGAGATGCCTTAACAACAGTTGTCTGCTGAGAAACATGAAAAAATAAAAAGGAAAATATAAAAAATGATATGAGAATGGGAAAAAAATTGAGGAGAAAAAAAAATGCTTCATTCCTAGAGAATTTGAACCAGCAAAAACTTTTTTTTACATGTGAATTTTCAACCCTTTTTAAGATTTTCTCCACGAGGAGAAATACAAACTGTAATTTAAATATTTCCCCCATATACATTTCACGGGGTTTCTAACAGAAAAAAATATTTTTTGGTTACTTCTCGTTAAGTTGTTTACATTAAACTAACCAAAAGTTTTCTTGTAATTGTATCCCGACAGTTTTTTAAGTTCAATATTTTGCCCCAAAAGATAAGAAATTTGATGGAAGTTTAAATACCTATGAATAACTCCCGAGGAAGTTAAATCCTTACAAAAAAATTGCAGAAAAGTTCACTACGGTATTAAAGCTCAAAATGATTTTCTGGAAAAGATAAACACTTACCTTTACCGAGATATATTTGGGTTCTCCAACGACATCTTCCACTTGTTGAGCTACCTTTTCCACCTGCATTTGGGCATCTTGCAAAATATTTTGAAGTTTCCGTATTTCTTCATCTTTTTGCAAAAGGGCCGAACGGAGATCTTCGTTCTCTTGCTGTGCTGCACTCAACTGCTGCAAAGCCAAATCTTTAGCTTTTTCTGCCCGATCCTGCAAACATCAAAAGTGAACAGAGAGAAAGAGAACGAAAGAGGAAGAGAGAGCGAGGGAGAGAGAGAGAGAGAGAGAGAGAGAGAGAGAGAGAGAGAGAGAGAGAGAACACAACACAAAATGGACAAATTAGTCGGAATTCATCCATAATAGGGAGAGTGAAAAGCACAAACTTTGAAACAACATTTTTGACATTTTCCAAGAGAAATGCTAAATTATGGAGCAAAATCGACAGGTAGTACGAGTCAAAAACCGACTAAGAAAATCTACCAAACTATTCCCAAATTCGAATGTTTCCTTTATCCGTTCAAAATTGTAGAAAAAAAATCGGTTTAAATAATAAACAATCTAAAAGCAAAAATGAGCGATCCAGAATTAAAATCGTCCAGAACAACGAACACCATCCTCTTCAATAAATAACCCAGTTTTTTTTGGCGAGGAAAAAAAAAAACTTACCAAAAAAGAAATATCTACTCCGAAAAAAAACACTTCCGAAAAATAAAAGAAAAAGGGGAGGGAGGGAGGGAGGGAGGGAGGGAGGGAGTTATATAAACAAAAAATGTACCCGCAATTCTTGCATAACTTTAAACCGTAGAGATCCCGCAAGAACTTGTGAATGGGCCTCAATCGCCTTCCTTTTCGCCTCCTCTGCCTGATACTGCAAATTGCTTCGAAGAGCCACTCCCTACAACAAACCCAAAAGAAAAAAAAAAATGAAACACGGAAAAACAGTTAAATTCAATAATCAAACATTGGATTCCCTCTCCCTCTCCCCCTCTCACTTCCCCTCTCGCTTCCCTCTCGCTCCCCGCCTCTCTCTTCTCCCCTCCCCCTCCCCCTCCCTCTCCCTCTCCCTCTCCCTCTCCCTCTCCCTCTTCCTCCCGACGACATTCTTATGCAGATTTGTTATCAGTTGAACTACAGAGAAGAAGTTTGGACATTCCCTAATTCCCCTAAAAGGGACACTAAAACCCAGCAAGTGAACAAAGGAAGGAAGTCTACTCTCTCCCCCTCCCCTTGCTCCCCTCCTTAAACAAATAACATGCCATTTGTCAAAGAAAGACCTGAGAGTTTTCACGATAAGTTTCTTAAACTTTCTACTTGAGCTTGAATAAGTAAAATGTCGAGAATGAAACCTTCTCAAAATATAGCCACGAGCATGGCTGAGAGCGCCAAATTTTAAAAGGAAGAGAGAGGGAGGGGGAGAGATCACAGGAGAGGAAGAGAGGACAAAGGAGATAGTCGGATCGGAGCAGGATAAAGTCAGAAATGGGACGGACAGAAAGAGTAAAACGAAAAAATGTCTGAGAATGAGGTGGTAGAGAGGAGGGTGAAAGATAGAAGGTGAGTGAGGCAAAATGTGAGACATCAAAGAGGGGACGGAGAAGGAGGTGAGGAGAGAAAAGGAAAGGGAGAACGAACCGAGACAGAATATCTTTCAATTCAAACAGAAATTATGAAATAGCATTTGCCTCGCAAATTCTTCACGCGAATTTCTCAGAAAGTAAGAGAAACCACAGCTTCCCATAATTCCGGTTTTCATTTCCGAACCGTAATGGTCACTTTTCCACTTATCCATTCCACTTCTACCCATTTTTTAGACTCATTTTTTTTTTTTTTAATTTATTTATTTATCTTTCCTGCGGTATTGTCCTGTCTGACTCACTTGAATTACAGTTGCGTAGTAATCCAATCGCATTTGTTTGTACTTTCTCATCGCAATTTTCGTCCGTACAAGCGACTGGCAGTAAATTATTGCATTTCGTAATCGAATAAATGCTTTACGTTTTTGCCATCCTCTCGCAAAAGTTTGAATTTTAATTGCCGCTTGGAGAGTTCGCAAATTTCCCAATTTACGACGTTCCAAAAATCCTGCATTAAGATATCCAATTGGTATTAGCTTATCAATTGATTGAAAAAATTTCATAATTAATCTCTCCCTCTCTCTCCCTCTCTCTCACACACACACTATCTCTCTATCCCCCTCTCCCTCTCTCTCCTCTTTCTCTTCATGCATATTTCTATCCCACTCTCTCTCCAGCTAAAACACACAAGTTTGAAGAATTTCATTTCCTCTGTCCTGGTTTTTTATGTGTACTGTTCTATGGTTTTTGTTTTCTGTCTATTTTTTTATGTTCGAGGTTCACGAGAAAATTCTGTAGCTCAAGGGTACCTTTTCTAAGGTTTCTGAAGAATGCTATAAAGCCCTAAAGGTTTTAAGCGATTCCATTCAGAACAAAACCTCTCAAACAATCGTTTTCAGGAAAAAAATTGAAGTCAAAAACACTAAGATTCAATAAATACTTACAAGGCATGAATATAAAAATGATTTTGCCTTGTACGATCAACATCAAAATGATTCAATTCAAAAGCAGACCTTCGAAGTGATTAACTATTGCTGAGACTTAACCTTCATAATAGTTAACCGCAGTAGAAAATAAGCTCAGAAATGGTTAACTGAAGTAGAAAATATAACTTAAATGGTTAACAGAGCGAGGTGGAGGAGAAATATATTTGTTTAGGGATATTCTATACACCTTTGCTGGAAACTACTTTTTTTTTAAATCAATTTTCCTAAAAAATGTGTGAGAAGAAAACATTAGAAGCTAGGGTTTAAGAAAAGTTTCAGAATGCTGGAGGATAAGATAATCTATAATGTTCAACCTTTGACACTAATTACAGTTATAGTCGACAGAATAAGTGATTAATGATCTACTATTAACTGGTTTAGAATTGACTTCCGGAATGGTTAATGCAATACAAGAGAGAAAGAAAGAAAGAAAGAAAGAAAGAGAGAAAGAAAACTTGCCGCGGAGCTATTGATCTTTCAAATTACCTCTCTAATGGTTAACCTTAAACAAAAATCTACCCCCAAAATGGATAGACTGTAGGAGAGATTAACCTTTCAAACTGTTAAAGGCAGTCAAATTTAAAACCTCAAATGGTTAGCTGTAGTAAAAACCAACACCAAAAGCCTAAAAAGCCAAAATGGAAAAACACAAACCTCGTCCACATGTTTGCAAAACAAGAGCGGCTCGAGAACGATTTAATCGGAAAAGATAAAGTCTCGTGTTTCTTTGAATGCATTTTGCGGCCGTATTCATTTTCTCGATTCGCATGGTTTCCAACAAAACCATTTGTCCTGCCCGTAAAAACACAGTTGTTAACCCGATCTGTAAAAATAAACAAAAAAAAAAATATGGAAATAGTTTTGTTATGTCACTTCAAAATCTCCCTTACGAAGCGCCTAAAATCAAACAAAATAAGCAAAGACAGACTGGACAAGTTCACAAAAAATTAAACAAAGGAAATACCAGAAATAAGTTTACCTGATAATTTTCCAGTTTAGTTTTCTTCAAAAGGCGATCGACATTTTCCCTTTCATCCAAACTGTATCGAAAAGTAAAATTCAAATACCCAAGGTCAAATAAAGAGCCAATCAATACATAATTTGATCCGATTCCTTCAAGTTCATTCAGAAAACTCCAACTAAAATTAGTCCTAAAATTTCTGAAACCAAAATTAGTCCTAAAATTACTGAACCTCCCCAAAATTCCTCAAAATACCTCAAAATTTGGATAAGCATCGCTTTCTCCGAACTATATAAAAAGCTTTTCTGATAGATGAAGCTCCTGAAAAAATATTAACATCCAAGACTAAAATAATTTGACAAAGACTATGCTGGGAAGCAGCAGATTTCTGTAAATAAAAAGTTATGTTTTGAAGCTTTTTAATTACCTGGGATCAACATCCATGGGGGCCAAAAGGGTAAATCGATCAAGAAAATCTTCGAAAGTTCGACGAGTCGGATATCCCGCGGAACACATTCGAACCGCTTCCAAAACACCCTACCATAAAAAAAATAAAAAAAAAATATATATATATATATATATATATAATATAGAAAAAATGATATTAAAAAACATACAGAGTATTAAAAAATATACCAGCTCATCAAAATATATAGCAAAATTTTGCGGAACACATTCAAACCAAAACACCCAACTATGAAAAGTGAATCAAAGTTCAGCAAAAATTCGGTAAAATTTTGATGACTAATAACTACTGGATAATTGAGAAAAATACATTGATCTAAAATTTGAATATTGATTGAATGACAGGAAACATAGACGCTTTTGAGCTTGTTAGGTTTAAATTTGACTTTCGAAGGGAAGTGAAGTGACTGGAATTGGCCTCTGTGTTATGATCAGCAGAAAATAGATTTACTGAAATATGAATTGATACTTAAAAACCATAAATGAAATTTTTGATGAAACTTGATGACTAAACATTGGATAATGGACATCGACCGCGATTTGGCTTCAGTCAAAAATACATCGTGTATCGTTATTAGCGTCAATGACACTATATTGGTGACCCTAAATTTTACCCCTCAAACCTAAAAGAGTATCAAAGACACTAATGTTTTTTCTTAACACTAATTCTTTAAACAGTTCAAAAATAGCCACGTAATGCGGAACTGAATTAGAGTAAATAACACTCATATAAACCCCACACTAGCAATTCCTTCAATAGCGTTTTACAATCTATTACTTCATATCTATCGTGAAAGTTAAAAATTGAAAATTAAAAATTATAGAATAAAAATTGCACATTGAGTCTTGAAAATTGAACATTTGAACATTCAACATTCAAAAAGTATTAATAAGTCAACAATAAGCATTGAATTTTGAAACATTCAACATTCAACATTCAAATTTGAGCAATGACCTTTGAGAATTGAACTTTGAACATTGAACATTTGAACATTAAGAATTGAAAATTTAACTTTGATCATCGAGTTAGGAGAATTAAACATTGAACACGGAACATTGAGATTTAAACTATTTTGACCATTGAACATTGGTCACTGAGCTTCAAAACTGAACATCAAACAGTGGACAGCACTAGTTCATATCTATTATGGCGGTTGAAAACTGAAGATTAAACATTCCACGCATTGAACGTTGAGGACTGACTATTGACCATTGAAACTTCAACTTTAAGCATTGAACTTTTGAGAATTGAACATTGAATTTCTAACATCCAAACTAAAAGTCGAGCATCAAAACAGTGAACATCAACATCGGACATATTGAATACCCAATATTGGCCACTCTTGTATGTTTTGCCTTTTAATGGACAAGAAAGCTTCACGGCGGTGATTATGACAATCGCATTTGACCGTTACACATTTATTTACAGTAAATACCCAAAGTTAAAATTTGAAGATTAAACTTCACAAAAAGAGATGTATAATCATAAGATATTTAATATCTCCAGTGGGACTTAAATATTTGAGCATGGAGTGGCAAACTCCATCTAGTTTTTTATTTATTTCCAACTTCAAATGGCAGAGAGATACAACAAGGTCGGCGCAGGTAAGACGAAAAACACTTCAAAAGTCAGGTTTTTTGCTGGAAACTGCACATTACTAAGTATCAATAATACTAATTTAAAGGTCCGGAGACATAGCCGATTTCAGTCCACTCCCTTAATTAGAGCTGTTAACACAATATGGATTTTTTACCAAAAAAAGGTGCGACCGAATTAGTGTTATTAACACTAATACCGGAACGGATCATTTGTCGCACCTGATATATAACAAGTATTATTACAAATCAGATCACAAACGTAAAAAGTTTGTATTTAAATAAAAGAGGAAAAGCAACTAGATTTGTGAGGACCAACCAATACACCCACCTTCAAAAATTACATATTTAAAATATTAAAAATATAAAAAACTCACCCCAGAACGGAGCTGAGTCATCACAAGCTGTTTCTCAAAAATTCTGGGCTTCAATTTGGTATTTGGTTTCACACACCGGATATAGTGTGGCTCCGTTTGACTCAATCGAAGCATCAATTCTCCCAATTGGGCCTGTTAAACCACAAATTATTCCAAAAAACCTGGAATTTTCAGAGCCTTGTCCTTAAATTGAAGTATTTAACATTCCCAAACGAATTTCGACTCGAAACTTTCGATTTTGATTCAAATTTAACAGGACTTTCTTCCACCGTCCCGTGAAATATCTTCGCTATAAAAAACTTCAAAACCACATAAAAAATCAGAGAAAATAGATAAACCTACACCATAAGTTGCTCCAACCGAGAAGGGAAAAGCAAAAATTGACTGAAACAAAAACGAAAAGAAAATAACAAAAAGGACAAAACAGAAAGACGAAAAAGAAAACAAAAAAAGAAAACGAATAACATAAGGATAAAAGGCGAAAAGCGGAAAAAAAAAGGGATGTGATTATTCACCTTAAACAGACTCCCAAGAGAAACAAACTTGTTTTTTTGTGTCGACTTATCTTCCGGAAAAAGAGAGGAAATAAAAGGATTCGAAGATTTCGAGAGAACTGAGTGATGTTCTGGAACCACCGCATCAATATTTTTGAGCAAAAATTCGACAGTTGAATATTTTACCTGTTTTATTATTTCCATTCAACCGAAACAAAAAGGGAATGGAAAAAAAATAAACATCAACAGTTAGACATAACAAAAACATGAAAAACATGAAACAAAAACCAACTGGGAAAAAGGAAAGGTGAGCAATAATCCAAATTAAAAATGGGATGCATTCAAAACAAAAACCAGGAGACTTAATTTAAAAGGGGACAAAACCTGTGACCTTTTTTTTTTTGACCTGCTATTCCCTCGCCTCCTACAGTTTCTTCCCTCTTCTCTGAAACCCTCAACTCCTCTTTTCTCCTCTCTTTCCTTTCTATTTTCCCATCACCCACCTCCCTCCTCTTTCTCTCCCCTCCCTCCAGTTTCCTCTTTTCTCTTCAAAAACTAATTTTCACAAAACCCACAAGACAGATTCCACTCCTTGTTTAAAAAAAAAAAAAAAAAAAAAAACCTTTCCAGCATAATGTTCAAGAATGAAGTCGGTTTTCGAAAATTTCGGTGCTGAAAATCTTTTATGAGAAGAAAACTTGTTATTTAAAGATCGAGAAAATCCTTCCGCAGTAGATGACTGCAATTTGCTGAACGTCACAAAAAAGAAAGAGAGGAGAGAGAGAGAGAGGGGGGGGGGGGAGAGAGAGGGGAGGAGAGGGAGAGGAGGGGAAAGAGGGCGTGAGAGAGTCAACCGTTATACTATCAACAAAACACATTTTGATGCCTGCACTTTACTGCATATCAAAAATCTAAGAGAGACAGGGAGAGAAAGCGAGAGAAAGAAGGAGAGGGAGAGAGACAGGAAGAAAGGCATCGAGGGAGAGAAAGAGAGGCAGAGAAAGAACGAGAGAGGAGCAGAGAGAGAGGGGAAGAAAAAGAGAGGTGGAGAGAAAGAGAGAGAAAGAGAAAGAGAGAGAAAAAAACTATGGCTACAAACTTCTTGTTTCTCGTTTTTCAACATTCTCTGACTGAATTGAAAATGACAAATTTTCGGCTTTCTATTTTCTTTTGACTACACTTTTTTCTTTTTATATTTGGGTTACTGCTTCTGTGTTTGATATGAAATCAAATTAACGGGTTTTTTTTGGAGAAAACAAATATCCCTCTTTTTTGATGGAGCAAGAAGAAACCTCATTTTTTTTCAATTTCTTATGTGTAATTTCACTTTTGCTGTTACCCGTGCTTCCACTTTTCTTTTTGCTACTCTTCGAGAGATTTCAATAGGAAAACAGTAGATTTGAAATAATAGGAAGGGTTGTAAAGGGGAG
>JBBHKE010001994.1:70424-83664 GCA_037447655.1 Zygnema cylindricum
TCCCTCTCTCGTTACGCTCCCTCATGTAGCTCTACCAACTGAGCTACCCGGCCGATGTGTACGCAAGCGCCAAATACCGAATTTATACGGCGATGAGCGGCGCACTGGCGAACCAGCTTACAGCGCGATACACACGTGTGGAGTCCAAAGTGGCCAATTCTCCAACACTCTCTTCCACTCCCTCTCCCCCCACCTGCTCCTCCTGAGTGAAGCCGAGCATGTCCATGGCCCTCTTTGTGTTCTCGTACTCCCTCGCATTGCTCTCTCCCTCCAATTCGAAACAAGTACTTTGGTTCAAATAATGGAAAAAATGGGCTCTTTTCGACGTCCCGGGAAGCTTGTACAATTCCACTTCCTACGAAGAATAGGGAGAGAGAGAGAGAGAGGGAGAGGGGAAGAGGAGGGGGGGAGAGAGGGAGAAAGAGAAAGAAAAAGAAAGAAAGAAAAAGAAAAAGAGAGAGAAAGAGAGGAAGAAAGAGAGAGTTGACGAGAAAATCACGGGAAAACACCGAGAAGAAACAAAGAAAAAACAAGATAAAAAACCGGAAAAAAACAGGAAAAAACGAGGGGAAAAAGCGGAGAAATCGAGGAAAAAAAGAGAAAGTCCGAGAAAAAACAAGATAAAAAAAAATAGGCAAGGGGGAGAACTGTGACTGCAACTTGAAATACCAAAAAAAAAAAAATCCACGCTAATTTCAGTGGGAAATGTGGCAGAATGTCACAACAGAAAATCCCCTTTAAAAAAAAGAAACAAAATTAAATGAAATTAAAAAAAGGAAAAAAAAAGTTGTTATCCGTCCCGATTCCGATGCGTGTGTGACTGAATGTCACCTCCGAGGAACCCATTAAAAGATGAATGGAAAAGGACCAAAAAAAAAAGAGGGGGAAAAAAAAAGGAAAGGGAATCTATGAAAAAGAAAAAAAAAGAGAATTTCTTTTCTTTTAAAAAAAAGAAGGATGATTTCTTTTTTTTTCCTCAAAGGAGAGGAATCCACACTGATTTTTGTATGTTCTCAGCAACAAAATCAGAAAAAACAAAGTTAAAAAATGAGGTAAACCAACAAATTTAACAAAATACAGAAAAGTAAAGCCACCAACTGTCACCATAAAAAAAAAATGGGTTCAATTTTCATCCACACTATATATAGTGCATCGCCTCAACAGAACCAGTGACTCCACCACTTCACCCTCCAAAAAAATACCAATATATATATATATATATATACAAAATAAGGGAAAACAAAATAGAAAAAACAGGCACAAACTAGAAAAGACAGGCTTTAAAATCCACAACGATTCCAGCTTCTGCATGAACAAAAAATAAATAAATCAATAAACACAAAAAAAAGATAAGATAAGAAAATAGAAAAAAAAAAACAGGCGATTATCCACACTGATATCCAAACTAATCCAGTTTCCCACTTCTGCAGAAAAAAAAAAAAAAAACACAAAAGACAAGGGAAAAGGAAGAGGAAAAGAAAAAAGCAGCCGTTTATCCACACTAATTCCGGTCCCTTACCTGAAAGCCCTCCCACAAATCTATTAAAAACACACGCAAAAAAAAGCAAAAAACGAAGAATCGTCCACACTAATTCTGGTGTCTCACCTCCGCGGAAGCCCCCTCACATAACTGATAAAAGCAGTGATAATTTCTTTCCGGATTCGAAATCTGTACCACTCTCGACCTCTCCAAAAGGTACGATTTAATGGCGGCTCCGGAAACTCGTCCCTTCTTGTCGAATTGGATTTCTATATATTTTCCAAACCGGCTGCGAAAAAGAGAGAGCGTGAAAGAGAGGGAGGGAGGGAGGGAGGGAGAGAAGCCGAGTGGAAAGGAACAAATGCAGAAAAAAAAAGAGACAGAGGAAGAAAGTCAGGGAAGAACATGTGGAGGCTTCGAAACATGTTTTTCTTGTTTATTTGAGAGTTTCTCTTTCCTTAGAATTATCACCTGAGTTGAAAGTATAAATAAAAGAAAAGGAAAGATATCCAACAGAATTGTATAAAATAAAATAAGTGGAAAATATAAACCTGGAGTTGTTGTTTCGAACAGTTTTTGCGTTTCCAAAAGCTTCGAGAATTGGATTAGACTGCAAAAAGTTGAGAGAAAAACAAAAACCAAAACCAAAAAGTTAAAAACTTGAAAATGCGAAAGGAAAACAATTTTTCTGGGAATATATTTTCAATTCAATGACACGACAAGAAATCGAAACCGTTTGATGAAACTTAACAACTGAAATTATGTTATTCGTATCCAATCACCTCACATAGATATGTTTTGACTCAGAAAAATTGTCTTTTACATTGACTTGAAAAGGTTTACATTGAAATATCCTTCATTAAATGACAAAAAAGTACATGATGGACAACCCAAAAAGATGTAAACTTTCAGTTTGCAAAAATTCTATATGGTTGCTGAGAAATTCAAAAAGAAAAAAAAAACCGGTAACTCTTTGCAGTTAAAAACAAGCGTTAACCACCTTGAACCTTTATTAGCTTTTTGTCTGTCTCCAACTTTTTTTAGTCTCCAACTTTTTTAGTCTCATCTCTTAAATTTTCGGTTGGACATAAACGATTCTTTTGGGCCAAAATAGGTTCCCAAAATTTATGTTGGAGGAATCTTATTCGAAGAAATTTGAACCAACAAAAAGAAAATAGGACGTCTTTTTCATATTGAAAAAAGCAGATGCCAGTCAAAAGATTGGAAATAGAACATGGGTGTCCTATCTTTCTAAAGATAAGCCTTAAAATATGGTTTCTTTTCTATGGTTCTCCATATAGAAAGATAGGAATCATCAAAGGAAAATGGTCATATTCAGCAGGCGAGAAAAAAATTGTATATTCTTTCGCAATCTTTTGGGACCTGGGATACATTGGTTTAAACCATGTCGTTTGACAAAAAAAATTGTCATACATAATTCTATTATGTATATGGTTACGTTCATTGTTAATTCAAAATTGTGAGATAATGGTAGTATGTTAGCCCTCCACCAGTGTTAAATCGTTCCCAAATCTCCCTCAATATACTGCCTATTGCTATTAGTTTTAACATTTTTCGGGCACTCGAAGTACTTTCTCTTGTCATACAGTTTCCTGGTTTTCAATCATGACGTCACGATCGGAAGGTAAGTCTGTTACTTTCCGATTTCTTGCCTCGGAAGAAAAATCCAGCAGTGAAGCAAAACTCCTTTGACTGCCAGAAAAATGTTTAACACTAAAACTATACTCAGTATTATTATTCTGTACAAATATCCCGAATAGGGTACAAAACCTATGCAGGCATAACGGTTTCCATGTACTCGTTCCCGTTGGGACCCCATCCTTGTGCCAGGTCACCTCTACGTGACAATATCTGCTCGTAATACTTCACCATTTATGAATTAAAGCCACGAGTTAAGATAATTGATTATTACAACACTTTGGCATAAATAAACACTTAGATTTCTTATAAGAAACTATAATGATTGTATTAATATAGAATATAAGAAATTTGGGTTGTTTTGGTACTGGCAAGGAACCAAAAATTCACTCGTAGCACAAACTAGGTTTGAGCTTTTTATGTATGTCGTTATTTTACAACCAGAGAGGTATTATATATGGGTCATACCTTCCAAAGATCATATTATCGCACGGTCAATGACTTTGTGAGAGAGAGGGAAGAGAAAAAAATAGAGAAAGAGAAAGAGAGGGAATGAGAAAAAGAGAGAGAGAGAAAGAGAGAGCGAGAGAGAGAGAGAGAGGAAGAGAAAAATAAAAAGAGAGAGAGAGAGAAGAGAAAGGAAATAAGAAAGAAAGAAGAAAGGAAGAAAGAAAGAAAGACAGAAAGAAAGAAGGAAAGAAAGAAACAAAGTGAGAGTGACACAGAGAGAGAGAGAAAGAAAGAGAAGCGCATTTACCTGGAGCACCTGCGACTCCACACTCCTGGCCTCTGGGTCGGTGGAGGTCCTTCCCCCCACCCCTGCCAGATACTCCATGACCAGCTTTGTCGTTTCTGTCTTGCCGGCGCCCGATTCGCCGGAAATCAGCACCGACTGGCTGCGCAAATCCTGTCGCATGGCGCTGGGAGGTAGAGGTAGGGAGAGGGAGGGAGCGGGAGGGAGAGAGCGAGGTGTGTTCATTCAATTTGGGGTGAATGATGGAAAGAGAGATACAGGGGTGTGTTTGGTGGGGAGAGAGGAGGGAGGGAGGGATCGCCAACCTCACCACATTTACCGTGGATAATAGGACTGACATAAGATATGATGGATTTACTGTGGATAGTAAACTTAAAATATGTTGTTAGCTCACCACATTTACTATGGACAGGACTGACATATGACAATATATGATGATGATGATGATGATGATGATGATGATGATGATACCATGTCATAATTTGTGAAGATAGTCCATACCATAAAACTAATAAAAAAAAACTGTTAAAATGATGCCCACCATACCATAACCTGTGTGGGCGACCGAGCGGAATAGAGAGTCTGGGAACAATACCCACCGTGATACAGGGCAACCCACATCATTTTCAACAGACTCTAAGAAAAAGACCTCGACCGTAATTAGTGTGGATGGTCGATACCAGAAACTCTTGAAATGATAACCCACCGTAACCCATCTGGATGGTTAACCAAAAATAGAGAGGCTGGGAATGGGTTTTTTATGTTTCCTGTCACCATAATTAGTGTGGGTAGCCAATCCAGCAAACTCCAAAAAAGTTACCTCACACTGACTGACCTCAAGTACTGACATACCCCAAACATCATGAGAGAGAGGGAGAGAGAGAGAGAGAGAAAAAAAGAGAAAGAGAGAGAGAGAGAGAGAGAAAGAGAGAAAGATTACCGATAAGCTTGATCGGCTATGGCGAAAACATGAGGGGCAAGATCTCCCAATCGAGCTCCCTGGTACTGAGCCTTCATAACGGAATTGTAAAGACCGGGAACTCTCATAAAGGGGTTTACGGCAATTAAAATGCTCCCAGTATATGTCTGCCGAGGAGAGGAAGGAGGAGAGAAAGAGGTGCCAGGGTATTATTATGGAGGCATAAAGATCAGGAAATCCCAGTGAACGTCTCCGAGAAGAGGAAGAGAGAGAGAGAGAGAGAGAGAGAGAGAGCAGGAGAGTAAGAGAGTAAGAGAGTAAGATAAAAATCAGGAAAGAGAGAAATAGAAAGAAAAGGAAAGAGTGAGACCAGAGAGTGAGCAAAGAAAGACAATATACGGAGACAAATAAAAACAAAAACTAAATTTTCCCACAACAGTTTAACAGTAACTCTTCCTCCCTCAACCTCTTCCCCTCCCTTTCCCATCAGGCCCCACATCTCACATACACCTGATAAAGCATATAGAGCTCATACAGTCCGCCCCTATCACTCTCCCTTGTCTCCCTGTCCTCTCTCACTTCCCCTCTGCCACCTCCCTTAGCTCTCCTCAAATACATCCGGTTCAGCATGTATTTCCCATACAGTCAGTCCGTCCCCCTTCTTCTCCCTCAATGCTCTCCCTCTTCCTCTCCCTTTCCCTCTCACTCCCCCACTCCCCCTTCCTCTCCCTCTCCCTCTCCCTCTCCCTCTCCCTCTCCCTCTCCCTCTCCCACTACTTCTCATACATATATATGGTTGAGCATATATCTCTCATGCAGGTCGTGAGGCGCTCCCTCTCCCTCTCCCTCTCCCTCCCTCTCCCTACATATATATGGTTGAGCATATATCTCACAGGCAGGTTGTGCAGCTCTCCCTCTCCCTCTCCTCTCGCTCCCTCTCCCTACATATATCTGGTTCAGCATATATCTCTCATGCAGATTGTGCAACATTTCCTCTCCCTCTCCCTCTCCCTCTCCCTCTCCCACTTCTTCTCCTACATATATCTGGTTGAGCATATATCTCTCATGCATGTTGTGAGGCAATCACTCTCCCACTCCCTCTCCTCTCTCTCCCGATTCCTCTCCCTCCCCTCGCCATCTCTCTAACTCCCTCTCCCTCTCCTTCTCCTTCTCCTTTTCCCTCTCCCTTCCCACCCTCTCTGCCTCTCCTTCTCCCTCTCGCTCTCCTCTCCCTTCCCCTCCCGGACTCCCCGTCCCTCCCCAGCTCCCTCTCCTTCCTCACCCTCTCCCCCTCTCCCTCTCCTCCCTCTCCTTCTCCCTTGTTACAATTCCGTAGAATTTTGCATGTCCCACACATGGGAAAACTAAGCCGGTCAGGACTCAAACCTGGGATCTTTTCCATTGTAGGAGCGAAGGCATACCATAAGCACATCAACATATACTAATTACATATACATATAACCATTAAGCCACCAACCCAATGATGGGTTTCGACGGGTCCGTACTCATATATTCTCATATATTTTGAGTCATTTCCAGTGTGGGCGAACCCACATTCTACCCCGATATTAAACAGCAATAATTTTCTTTTTGTGGAATCAAATCACAAAACATTTCCGGAATCGAATCACGACAAGTAGTATCGAATCACGGCAAGTGGTTTTCAGGATGTATTCATCTACTGTACATAAGTTGTTGAACTTGAAGTCAACTAAGCTTCAAAGATGAATAACAGCTAACAACACATAAGTTCTACAATGTTGTCATTAGATAAATCACCTTTTTTGACATTTCCTTCTAAAACTACTTCTCACAAAGGTTACAACGGAAGATCAATATGGTCATAACAAATGTAATATAAATAACTCATTTTTCCTTAGCTTTTCAATGGAGCTTCATCAATTTCGAGCGAGTGGGATTCCTCATCATCAATCTGTTCCTCAACCTTAAATTTGTGATGGTCGACCTTAGCTCTTGTTTAAGTCAACTGTGCATTGACGCTCGTTTCCTCCACTTTACTGTCAAAAACTGCATCATCTATCAGAGGTCAAGGCAAGAAACTTGAGCTATTTATTTTAAACTTGTTATCACCATTTTGATGTTTTGTTGTAATCCCTGAGAAGCAGGTTCAAAAAGAAATGTCAAATAATGTGATTGATCTAATAATAACATTGTAAATCTTATGTGGTGCTAAAGGTTATTCATTGTCAAAGCTTGATTGACCTCAAGTTGACGGTATATGTACAATAGATGAATATATCCTGTAAACTAGTTGCCGTAATTCCAAAAATTCATACGTTTAACACAAAAATAAAAAAATATATTCAATCGGCACGAAGATGCCATTCACTATCGGGGTAGAATGTGGTCCGTCCACACTCAAAATACAATCAAAATAAATGAATGCCGTCCCGCCACACTCAGTATCGGGCTGGTGCGCATTCCCAATTTAAGTGAGAGGTCCGAAGTTCGCCCTGGAGGCTCAATTTTCCCAAATGTGGGACATGTCGAATCTCGGATTCTACGGAATTCTAACTCGATATCAAAGCCAATGTATTGATGATTGAATGCATTGCGGATGTATTGAACGGCAATCTCGTGCCGATTTAATCTCCCTCTCCCTCTCCCTCTCTCTCCCTCTCCTTACATAGATCTATCAGGGTTGTACATCACTCCCTCTCCCTCTCCCTCTCCCTCCCTCTCCCTACATTTATCTGGTTGATGTAAGTGCAGGTTGTGCAGCACTCCCTCTCCCTTCCCCTCTCCCTCTCCCTCTCCCTCTCCCTTCCCCTCTCCCTTCCTCTCCTTACATATATCTGGCTGAGCATATATCTCTCATGCAGGTTGTGCAGCACTCCCGGCTCATGCAAATACGCCAGGCGAGTCATGTCATCCACGCCCTTCTTTATGTCCTCCTTCGCAAAACATTCCGAGGCATTTACCGTTACCTGCATTTTCATATTTTTCCCTCTGTTAATTTTGGTCTGGTTACAAATCGCTGAAAGAAACAATAAAAAATACCCGGAAAGTCAATGTCGTCCACTCCCTTCTTTACGTCCTCCTTTGAAAATCTTTCTTAAGAATAAACCTTTACCTGCAATTTCATATTTTTCTCTCTGTTAATTTTGGTCTGGTTACAAAATCCCTAAAAGAAACACTAAAAACGACCCGGAAAGTCAATGTCGTCTACTCCCTTCTTTATGTCCTCCTTCGCAAAACATTTCCGAAGAATTTACTGTCACCTGCAATTTCATATTGTCACCTGAAATTTCATATTTTCCCCTCTGTTAGTTTGTGTAAATAATCCTCACAAAAATCCTTCTTTATGTCCTCCTACGCAAAATATTTCAAAGCATTTACCATTACCTGCATTTTCATCTTTTTCCCTCTGTTAATTTTTGGTATGGTTACAAAACGCTAAAATAAACATTAAAAAAACAAGGAAAGTCAATGTCGTCAATATCCTTTTTCATGTCGTCTTTCACGAAACATCCGGGAAAATTTACCGTTACCTGGATTCCAATTTATCGCCTCTGTAATCCAGGTAAAAACCATAAAATAATTATAATAATTAACCTAAATTGGCCCTATTAAACTTAGATTTTCCATTAAAAGTAGCTGAAATCTTTCTGTGGGTATAACAAATATAAAACGGATATTCTTATCTAATTTGTCATTACCATACAAATATGGTTTTTAGTTAAAGCGTTTTGTCAATTAACCACAGGCTAGCATCAATTTCTTGTTCAAAATGTTTAAACATTGAATTCAATCATTTAAGTACCATTTAAACAGTGATTTTAACAGTCATAGAAACAGTCATTTAAACTGTTATTTACACAATCCTCTAACCAAACATACAAAAAGTTGTTTTTACAAACCATTTGAAAAGTGTTTGCAAAAAGGTTTAAACAATCGTAAGAATCATTTGAATGACAGTCAGTTAATCAATCATTTCAACAACCATTTCAACCAGCAATCACTTCAAGAATAGCTTAAAACAGTCATTTGATCAATCATTAAAACGACTGTTTAAATAAACGCTTAAAGACCCGCCTAACCAATCATTTAAACAATCATTTCAACACTCGTTTCAAACAACTGTATAAACAAATGTATAACAGCCCGACTGTTGTAAAAGATCCTTTAAACAACCATTGAATCCTTTCTGATTGCATCGACCCGTTTAATCACAGAACTGCATATCCTGTGGATAAAAAAGAAAACCAGCCTGATTGCCCGGACCTGTTTCTGATTAGGACCCATTAAAACACAGAACTGAAAATAGTGTGAATATAAAAAAAAAAAAAAAATACCTCGTTGGCGCTTTTCCCATTGCCAATTCGTATTTGGAACCCTTTAAGCACAGGATCACAAATAGTGTGGACACCAGGTTAATTAGCTAATCTCGTGTAAACACAGAACTACAAATAGTGTGGAAAAAACAAAAAACCTCACCTGATTTGAGTTTCTCCCTGAGCCGATTCTGATAAGGACCTCATCCTATAAACAGCGTGGATTAAAAAAAACTTCAAAACTTACCTTGTTCAAGTTTCTCCCGATGCCGGTTCTGACGACGAACTTATTCTCCAATTAGTATGAATGAAAAAAAAGCTTAAGAACTTACCTTGTTGAAGGTTTTCCAGGAGCCGATTCTGATTTGGAAACATTTTAACACAAAACCACAAGTACCAGGATTATGATCTAATCCCCTTTTAACACAGCACTACAGATAGTGTGGAAAAACTTACCTCCTTTCCCGGTCCGGTCTGAGAACGACCTTATCCAACAATTAGTGTGATTTAAACAAAAGACGAACTTAAGAACTTACTGCATTGGAGGTTTTCCCAGTGCCGATCCTTATTCGGAACCCATTTAAAACAGATTACAAATAACATGGATTTAAAAAAAACAAAAATTTACCTCGCTGGAAATTATCCTAGATGCCAATTCTGATGACAACCTACAAACAGTGTGGATAAAAAACAAACAGATAAAAAAGACTGGAAAAACTTGAAAACTTCAAAATCTTAAAAAACTTTCGAAACGCAAAAACCTACCTCGTTCGAGGTTTTTCCGGTGCTGATTCTGACGACAATTTTATCGTCGTTTTGTTGAACGACTTTTCCCTCGATCCAAGCCTCGCTCTCGTCCGGAATCCAAACAAAAGAATTGGGAGCGAAATTCTCCCAGGAAGTCGTCTGCGCAGGTAATAGATCAAAAATAATCAAATAATAATAAATAAATAATCAAATAGATAATAAATTTCTGGAAAGACAAAGTAGTATGAAAGCAAACAGAAAAATATGAAAGCGAAAAAAAGGGTGAGGGAAGGGGAGGGGAGGGGAAGGAAGGAGAAAAAGAAGGAAGTAAGAAGAAAAAAAGAAAAAGACAACGGGAAAAAGAGCAGAAAAAAAGAGGAAAAGAAAAAGTGAAAAGAAAGCGAGGAGACAAACAGACGGACAGAGACAGGGAGAGGAGAGAGAGGGTGAGAGACAGAGGAAGAGAGAGGGGGAGAGAGAGAGCGAGAGAGAGACAGAGAGAGGGCGGAAAACAAATTAAAAGGGAAAACGACATTGTCTCAGGCTCTCTTGGAAAAGAGAAGAATAACGAAAACAGAAAAGGAGGGTAAAAGAGTCATGCGTGCGAGTTTTGCGGTAAAATGTGGAGAAAAAGGATGATTTAAATAGATTATTTCCAAAATATTTTCGAACTTTGAAACTATAACTTCAAAAAAAAAATTAGGGCATTTTTACGAGCTTGCAAGTTTTTTTCCGAGCTTTAAGGGTTGTTAGAGTGCTTAAGGTTTTAGGGTTTAAAACCCTTTCGGGTTAAAGCTTTTGACTTTTCTGGAGTTTACTCAAAGGGAATGCAGTAGAAAAAGAGGGAAGAGAGGACAGAAGAGGAGAGAGGAGAAAGGAGAGGAGAGGGGAGAAAGGAGAGGAGAGAAGAGATGAGAGGGGAGAAGAGAGACGAGAGGAGAGGAGCGAGGAGAAGAGCGAGGAGAGGAGCGAGGAGAGGAGAGAGGAGAGGAGAGGAGAGAGGAAAGTAGGAGAGAGGAGAGGGGGGCGGGAGAAAGAGAAAATGTGAGGAATAGAGAGAGAGCATAAAAGAGAGAAAAGATTAAGGAAGAAGGAAGAGATAAAGAGGAAAAAAGTGAGGAAGGAAAGAGAGGAGAGAGGGAGGACTCAACAATAGAAGTATAACACATTTCCCCCTCTCTCTCTCTCTTTCTGTTTCCTGTCCCTCTCCTTCCCTGCCATTCTCTTCCCTTTTCCGTCTCCTTCCTCCCTTTCCTCTCCCTCCCCATCCTCTTCTCCCTCCCGTCCTCCCTCTACCTGCCTCACTCCCTCTCTCTACTCCTCCCTCCTTCCCCCAGCCGTTTCCTTTATCGCTTAACCACCTCTGCTAGACCGGCTTCGCACGTGTGAACATTTGCTTTCCACACGTGTACAAATCTCCACTCACCATTTTGGACGGCACTCAGGTGTCACTCCAGGAGTTGCCACGTGTCAAATAATCTTCAAGCCACGCCGATACTGCAGCAGGTCCTCCGTGAGCGGACGACTCCAGAGTGTACGGACAACTGCCACGTGTCACATGTTGAGAATGGGAGAGAGAGAGTTGGAGAGAGAGATTCAACCTTCCCAAAGTTTTGACTTTTTTGTCAGGCGTTCAGATTACTCTGTTCTTTGTCGTTTCTTCTTTGAAGTTTCCGTTTCTGACAAAGCATCACGTGGTCTCATTATAACATTATTGTACAATACCGTACAGTACAATACCGTACAGTATCATACCGTACAGTACAATACAGGCCTTTTCAACCAGGAACCCGGCAAAAACCCTAATGTAGAGTACAGTACTGTAGATAATACTAGGAATCCCAAAGGACTTTGAAACGCCACCAGGGCGGTGACACATGGATGGAAAACATTGAAATTGCTTCCCTATACACCTGCGAATCAGTTAGAGCTAAATATGTGGGCCGCGAATACTACACCGCCAATCGTTATTAGCGTTGTGTACACTAATTCCGTCCCACTTTTTTTTATATTATTCTCCATTAGTGTAGTTCATTCTATTTTTTTCTTTATTCTATTTAGGGTTATTTTCAGTGCGTTCTCTTAAATAGAGTTGTGTACGGTCAGTGTCAGACCGTACATAAATGTACCTTTTTAAGTTAAATATTACAATAAATTAGTTTTATTAACCGCAGACGCATGAGAATGTGCGTTCTAAAAAGGAAAAAAACCAGGTCGTAAGAAATCCCGTTCCCACATATTTGTCCGACAGCCACGTTTCGACTGTGTGAATGTACTATTTGTGTACGATTTGTCAGATTTTGTACGGATACCTATAATAGTGTAAGCATGTTTGCGACCTACATTCTTTTTTTCAAAGATCCAAATTACCATAATCAAACAATTAGAATGTGTGATTTTTTCCAAAATTTTCAAATTCTTAAATAGCGTACACCACTGTAATTATTATTATACGCCAATCAAACTCCCACGCTAATAACGATTGGCGGTGTAGTGTTGGGTATCAGAAAGTTTCATATCGCGATAATTTCGATACTCGATATATATAATATCGATCGAGGAAAGTTATCAATATATCGTACCGCGACCACCATAAACCATCGCGATATATATCGCGATATATTGTATATTATAAAATATTTTTTTTATTTAATATGTTGTTTTAGCGATAACGACAAATTTTATGAAACGCGACGTACGACGTGATTTTCGTTCCGTGACTTAAAAGGTAACGCCGCAAAATGTAACCGACAAAAACGTACTAATACTGTACGTACTACGGTACAAAACTTCACATATGAAAACTTGAAACCCTCACTAATTTAGTTAAAGTATGATATAAAAAAGAACATTGCAGACTGTTCGTTTCAGGCATGAATTTTTATTATTGTTTTTATTTATTAATTTTTGAAGTGTACAAAATGAGAATGCTTATTATTATTTTTATTCAATATTTTATGAAGTGTATAAAATGTGATATTTTATTTTTATTTTTATTAATCATTTTTTGAAGTGTACAAAATGTGGGTTTTATTTATTGTTTTTATTTATTATTTTTTAATATTCTTATTATCATTAATTATTTTTTGAAGTGTACAAATTGTAAAATCTTATTCATATTTTTATTAATTGGAGTAGGAGTAGCTAGTACTACCTGCTGCAGTAGCACTGTCAGCAGCTAGTACTACTGGCAGCAGTAGCTAGTACTAGCATCTACAGTAGCACTAGTTCTGTGTAACAGGATCTCCTACCTCTCAGAAAAATCCCATTACTACAAACAATTCCAACCACACATTCCACACATTGGAAAATACACATCCACATTGGAAAACACTCACATAAGGATAACTTTAAATTAGAAGAAGCTTTTGTCCACATAACATTAG
>JBBHKE010001996.1:0-28707 GCA_037447655.1 Zygnema cylindricum
AGTAGAGGGAGTAGAGGGAGTAGAGGGAGTAGAGGGAGTGGAGGGAGTGGGGGGAGTGGAGGGAGTGGAGGGAGTGGAGGGAGCCGGGAGAGTGGAGGGAGTGGAAGGAGTGGAAGGAGTGGAAGGAGAGAAGGTAGGACTGAGAGAAGGTTCGAGAGAAGGTATCTCTGGGGGAGGGGACCCAACCAGACGTTCATTTGAACTGGAACCTGGAGGGAGAGGGGGAGGAGAGGTAGAGGATGTGGGGCCATTTTGTAGTAGAATGGATCGCCTTAGTGGAGGACTAGAGGTAGGAAGAGAATCGTAAACCTGCATGGGTAAAGTGGGAGAGAGAGAGAGAGAGTGAGAAACAGTGGAAAGGGAAAGGGGGAGAGGGAGAGTGGGAGAGGGAGTGGAAAGGGGGAGAGGGAGAGTGGAAAGGGGAGAGGGGGAGAGGGAGAGGGGCAAGGGAGAGGGGTAGAGTGGGAGAGGGAGAACAGGAGAGAGGGAGAGGGAGGGTGGATGAAGAATCAGTAAAAAAACGAATTCTAATCGTGGATGAGAAAATTAAGAATTCGGTTACATTTGGAAAAGGAACAATTTCAGAAATGGAGATGAAAAATGTGATATATGAATGAACGAATAACCACAGTGAGACACCAACAAGAAAAAAAAAAAAAAAAAATGGTCGCTGATCGATGAAAAAGTTAAAGAATTAGGAAGCTCTTTAAGAATAAACACCTTCTGCATCATCATTAAAATTATTAACAGCAACGGGGCGCCTGATTTTTCTTGTCCTTTTTCCTAAACCTTGTCCACTTCTCAGCTTATCATCACTCTCCCGGGGTTAAATACTGCCCTTACAAAAAAAACCCAGAGTACTTACTCTCTGAACCCCTGATTCACCTGTCCCTTCCTCCATATGAGTTTCATCTTCTCTACTTTTTGGAAAGCCTCTCGAAAGAGGGATTATCTCAGTCAACAAATCGCGTCGAAGTAACTGCTCCGCCAACAGTAAATTCGCAACGGAATCCAAAACTTTTCCCAGTTTCATTGCGCTGATGTCATCTCTCACGAGAATCATCTTCGGCAACATGCTTTTTGACCTGCAAAAATTGTTTCCCAGTTTTTTCTTAGTTGTTTCCACTCTTATGAAAATAAACACAAATATCTGACATATTATCTGAGATATTGTTCCGTGGCTGTCTCAGGTCGCGGCAAGCTTCATTTGCAAATCAAACATCGGATTTCACTTTCCCTGCCTTCGACAAATAAAGGCCGATTTCTGATACAGGTAGCGCAGATAAATTTCCATAACTGTCCGGAGTCGAGGCAGATTCCATGTGCTAATCAGAAATACTTTATCATTCTTCTTATCCATTCAAACGTGGTTGTTTACTTTAGGAGACGAACAAATTACACAAAATAATTTACTGAAAATATCTTACCAACAGTCAGAATTGCTCTCCACTTCCTCGCATCGGTTGTTGCCACAAAATGGTCTAAACCAGAAACCAACCCACCGCTGAAAATAAATAAGTAAACACCAAAAACTGGAAAGAACCATTAACAGAAAGGAACAGAGGGATAGAGCCTTCGCTACAATTTGCAATATCAATCCCAATTTCCTTTTCTGACGCCACTTATTAATCTGCTTCCTCCTCCTGTTAATCTTTCCATAAAACGTAGGCAAAAAAGCGTAAAGAATACAGGGTGTAGAATTCTTCACCTGAAAGGCTTGTACTTTTTTATCATTGATGCGTTGAAATCCTTCGGTTTTGCTACTTCCGACAACTCTGTCGAATGTTTTAAGAGAAAGAGAAAACTCTCCGAACCGTCTCCTTGGATCAAACAACTCATACTAGAACACCATCTCAACTCCAAACTCCCTTCTGCAAACTTTTCCGCAATTTGTTTTCCAATACCTGTTCTACAAACTTTTTCATTTACAAACATTCCTACTTCTAATGAACTTTCCGGATTATTCGACGAATAATCCCGCTGGTCTTTCAAGTCCTGAACCAGCGATACATCTTCCGACACATTTAACCTATCAACAACTCTATTTCCAACTCTACTTCTGGTTCTATTCCTCGTTTTATTTCTAACTTTAGGAGCTAAACTTGTTTCCAGAAGAGCCAAACTTCTCCTCCAGTCCAATCCTGAAAGGCCCACCATCTGAGGAGTCCCAAAATGACCGATTGAAAAATGGGAAACCTTTTCAAAAACGTTTTTCTCACAGTCCGAAATGCCTTTCTCCTCACTGCAAACAAAACATCTCACAAAAAAGTATGCAATTACAGTGTTAAGTACCCCAGAATATTGACCTCTGAGCTGAACAATATTCCATAATCAGAAACTAGATCGAAAACAACAAAAGAAAACATAAAAACGATCTTTGACCTAAAATTTAACGATCCTGGTCTTTCATGATTAAAAGCATTATTGAAACCGATCTCGAGATCACAGAACGGATGAAGAAAAAAATAGTCGTATTCAAAATAAAGTGTCCATTCCATGGAGTGTAAATGATTGAACGGATGCGTAAGAAAACGAAAATAAGTAAACTGGAGAATGCCTCAAAGGGTTTAAAATCCATATTTTCCGATAAAAGTTAAAAAATAAAAGAAGCAAAATGATAAGTGTCAAGGAAGTCTATGTCGTTCTTGGGATACAAAAGAGGTTTTAAATGGTTATAAAAACCATGCTTTCTGAAAAAATCTAACGTCGACAGTGTCTAAAAGACTGAAAAATGACTGAGGGAGTCTAATGTGGTTTCTCGGGAACAAAAATGTTCCCAAAGGTTTAAAATTCACACGATTCAATAAAAGATAAAAGTACAAGAAGAAAAAAGTGAAAACAAAAACTCACCAAACCAATCTGATTGGACCACCGGCCCTCTGTACGGCGTCTGAGAGAGAGAGACAAAGATGAGGAGCCTCTCCTTCTGAACACCACATTATCTCTGAAGCAAAAGAAAAAGCAAAAGGAAAAACAGAAATTCATACAAAGATAATCAAGCTTAGGAAGAGAGCTACGCACTGGTTGAAAAGTAAAAGACAGAACAAGAGAGAGAGAGAGAGAGAGAGAGAGAGAGAGAGAGAGAGAGAGAGAGAGAGAGAGAGAGAGAGAGAGAGAGAGAGAGAGAGACAGAGGGGGGGGGAAGGAGAAAGGAAAAGATGTGAGATTAAGTAGATAGTCATGGTATTTAAACAGGACAAATGGGCAAATAAGTAGGAAAAAGAAATGGAAAAAGTGTCACATGACTTTATGAACTGACAGAGACGTGTGAAAACAAAGTGACAGTGAAAAACCAAAAAGTGACTCGGAAATATGGCAGTGATGGATAAGACACCAAGTTCTCATGAGAGATTAAGTTAAAAAAAAAGGCTTGAAATAGTGAAAAACAGCAAAACGTTTACAAAAAACAAACCTATGACAGAAAAGTTTGTACATAAGCAAATTAAAAAAAAAGGAAGGAAAGGGAGTAAGCAAGGGAGGGAGAGAGAGAGAGTAGAGGGGGGAGAGGGAGAGAGAGAGAGAGAGACGATCAGCTCATACACTAAACACGTATGTTTGAGAGATTAACGGGGAAAAAAGAAAAGTGAGGCTTATAAATCTAAAATAAAGTCGGATCAGAAGAGATACATAAATCAAAGATTCTTCAGATGAGGAAAAATGGACAAATCACTTTGTACTAGATTTAGGTTTTTCAAAACGTTATTTTCTGGATGTAAAACTTGAGTTTCTAGAATTACAAATCGAATCAACCATAGAAATTTCAAATATCTGGAAGTACCACTGCAATTAGGGTTTACTCTCCCTCCCTCCCTCCCCGCCAGCCACACCTCCCTCTATGCTTCTTCCCCTCCGACTCTCCTTCTGCTGCCAACCTCCCTCACTCACTCCTTCTCCTTATCACGCTCCCGCTCCCTCTCCCTCTTCCTGTCTCTCTCCCTCTCCCTCTATACGCCATCTTCACCATCCAGTTACATCTCCCCCCATTGCCTACTTCTGCCTCCTGTCGTCCTCTCTCCATTCCCTCCTCTGCCTCTCTCATTCCGACGACCCTCTCCCTTCGCTCGCTTCTCTCTCCCCTCCCACCCCCTTCACTCTCACTACTCTCTCTCTCTTCCCCGGCCTTCACCTGATCCAACGTCGCTCCCTCCCTGCACTCCACACGCGACTAAGAAAACAGCCATCTGTACGGACAGTTGTACTGTCATTCGTACGAATGGTCGTACGGGATTTGCAGCGTCCATACGCTCTGTCCGTGTGCTTCTGTACGGACGGCCTCTCTGCCAAACTACTCTTCCCATGATGTCCTCGCTCAGGCGGAAGCTCCGAGGAAGTGGACCAGCAAGTGCACGGCTTTGTACGGAAGGTACAGGCGTGTACGGAAATTGTACAAAGTCTTCCCATGACCTGGCAGGATGTCAAGGGAGGCCGCTGAGGTCATGGCTCATTAGCACGTGTGAAGGCGGAGCTTGATTGGAAGAGAAGTCAAGCAGCAAAAAATAAAGCAATTGCGAAAAGTGATTTTGGGCCGCATAAAATCCGAAAAAGAGAGAGAGAGAGAGAGAGAGAGGAGAAAAAGATGTAGCCTGTTATTTGTAACTATACTCCGTTAAAGCCTTAATGTTAACGTTTTTTTTTTCAGTTTTTTCTTTTTTTCCTTTTTTTTTCTTTTTTACTACATGAATGTTACTACGGTACTGTTACTGCCATGCCACCATTCCAGTACATCTGCATCATAAAAAGAGAAAGAAAATAAATAAGCAAAACAAAATAGGGTTTTCAGTTTCTACCACCGGGGAACAATACCACAACTGGTCACTGACAGTCCTCCTACCTTCTTTTCCTTTTTTTTTGGTTCTTTTTTATTTATTTTTTATAACTTTTTAGGTTGTACCTATCAAGAGTACAGTACACCGCCAATCGTTATTAGCGTGTAAGTTTTTTTAGCGTATAAAAATAATTACCGTGGTGTACGCTATTTAAGAATTTGAAAATTTTGGAAAAAATCATACATTCTAATTGTTTGGTTATGGTAATTTGGATCTTTGAAAAAAAAAATGTCGGTCGCAAACATGCTTACACTAGTATAGGTCTCCGTACAAAATATGACAAATCGTACACAAATCGTACATTCACACAATCGAAACGCGGCTGTCGGACGAATATGTGCGAGCGGGATTTTTTACAACCTGGTTTTTTTTCGTTTTTAGAACGCATATTCTCATGCGTCCACGTCTACTAAAACTAATTTATTGTACTTTTTAACTTAAAAGGTACATTTATGTACGGTATGACACTGACCGTACACCATTCTATTTAAGAGACAACGTACTAAAAATAACCCTAAATAGAATAAAGAAAAATATAGAATGAACTACACTAATGGAGAATAAAAAAAAAAAAAAGCGGGACGGAATTAGCGTACACAACGCTAATAACGATTGGCGGTGTACTGTACCGTACACTAGTAAATGGTCTTCTTCCTTGTGAGTACGGTACCCATTTTTAAAGCTCAGGCCAGATTTCTGGAGACGTGGCGGATAGTGAATGGCTCCCGGAATCATTTTGCATTACGGATTGGTTCGTATAGCCCCCCTGATTTGATTGCCGTGGATTCCGGGCCTTCAGATTCTGGCGGGAGCGTACCGCTGGGCGGGTCTTGCCGTGAGCCAAAAACGCCTCCCGAGAACAGCACTTCAATTAGGTCAATTCCCGGGTCAAGCAACAAGAGAATGGAATTCACGGACCGCCAGATTCACATTCGCCCGGAATCGGACGACCAAAAATCGAGTAAACGTGATTGTTTGACCCGAAACTAATGGAAGCGGGGGACTAAACGCCTCAATAGAAATCGAGGAGTGAATGCTGACGTGTACCTGTTCGGGTGCGTGCCAGAGGAGCATTCTTTGGAACTGCCCTGTGAAAGCCTGGCAGCCAAAAGGACAAAGGGCGTCATTGCTAGCATAACCGACATGTTCGATACGACATCGCGAGATGCGGACAAAATAGTGTACAAATAGAATCGACATGGAGCCAGAAGATCTCTTTTTCCTCCAAGTTGGAGAGTCAAGGGTTGAGAGCTGTAAAAAAGATAAAAGCTGGCCGCGGCAAGCTGCTTTGTCGCGAGGCCTTTTGAAGAGCAAAGTTCCATGATAACAAAAACCTTTTTGTTATGATTTATGTTGACACACCTTTATGTTGACAATTTACGGAATGCCACGTACATAACAGGACGTCACATGCTTCGGGACGAAGAATGCTTAAAATCGCGACAAAAGGATGGTGCACGCCTTGGGCAACCGACCTCGAAACGCTAAAAATAGTACACCGCGCATCGCTATTAGTCTCAACGACACTAATTTGGGTTCTTAAAATTTTGATTTTTTTCCTCAAATAGGATACATGATTTTAATTTTTCCTTGACGTTAATTAAGGTACCGTACAAAATAGCGTAAAGGACGAATTACAATTATATCTAAATAGTGTGGTGTACGGTCGATGTCAGACCGTACATAAATGTACCTTTTCAAGTGACAAAATTACATAAAATGAGTTAAATCAGACGCGCACGCATAGGATCGTGCGCTATAAAAACGGGATTGTTCTGACACGTAAATTAGTCTTACATGTACGGATATTTAAATTTCACGACGGCGTACGATTTTTAATATTTTGTACGGATACATATATTAACGTATATAATCGTACAACGAATATTCCATTTTTGCTGTTCCCAAATAGCAAAAACGCCAAAATTAGAATACACCTTTTTTTTTTTTTTTTTTTTTAAACTTAATTAGCGTCAATGACGGTATATTACTTCCACACTATTTAAACTTTGACACTAATAACGATGCGCGGTGTACCATCACCGACGCTTTTTCCGAAAAACATCGACCCGTCAATTTTCAATTAGGAAAAAATCCATGCTACGCAAGAGAAGCTAGAGGGGCTGCAGTACGGCACCAGTGTGGCGCGGACCGTACGGGATGGTCCGAATAGTTTGTCCGCTGCCCAGCGTACTTGCGGGACGTGTAGCTTGTACTTTCCGACGCCTTGACAGTTGACACAAGCTTCTGTACCTCTGGAACCTCCCTACCACTCCACGCTGTTAAGATCGCATGAAACTCGCAAACAAGTGTCGGTTGGTCAGACTTCAGCCACAAGATTTGGACTATGAAAATAGTGTGTCCATAGTAAATCCCAATCCGTCAAATTTACGGAATAACCACAGTAATACTTCAAGTATCTAGCCGGTAAAACGAATCCAGTACACCGCGAATCGTAATTAGAGTAATGAAAAAATTAGAGTACAAAAACTGAAAAAAACAATTAGAGTAATTAACGCTAATTTATGTGATAGAGCCTTTTTAACTATGAAGTTTACTCTAATTTATTCAAGTACTCTAATTTGGCACGCTAATATCCTCTACTGTAAATAAGGTATCCGTACAAAATTTGGCAAAACATACAGTTTATCGTCACTATGACGTTTGCACTACACGGTTTGTTATAAAGCATATACATGATAACGGCCTGTATTTAATCATTATTTGTACTTTTTTACTTAATAAAGTACAATTTTGCACAGTCTGACACCGTCCGTACTCCACACCATTTAAAACGAACCTATAATAGAATTAAAAACGCTAATTAAACTTTACCTTAAATAGAATAATGAAAAAAATAGAATCGTTTACTCTATTTCATGTGATAGAGTCGAAATTTTGAGCGACCGAATTAGAGTAATTTACTCTAATTACGATGCGCGGTGTACTGTACCTTACAGTATTAGACTGCACTTCCATTACTACAGTAGTAAGTTCACAGTCGCATACTTCCAGTGTTGCAGCAATTTCGGTTCCAGTGCGGCAGCTCCAATGAGGCAATTAAAGAAACGCGATTGTTGGCGCCGGTAATTGTGTACGGATAATTGCCCTATAACACTGGGACGTACGTTACAATAATGACGGAAGTATCTAGCCGGCAGACAGGTACGGTACCGTACCTCCAAAAATGAACTTTTAGGCCGTGTCCCCATGTAATCGATACTTGATAAATTATTTTGGATTGTAGCGAAGATTTTACGTACTACTCTGAAAAAAAAAAAAAATCCAAGAACGAGATGGTAATACCATCAAAGTACAAAACATGATTGTCACTAAAAAGTATTGATGACCAACAAAGGTTAAAGCATAGTTCAAAAGTAGGTGAAAGTAGGCCCATACAATATGCCTATTGTATGTAAAACATACAATATGACCTTAAGACCCATATTGTATTGGTCGCAAAATGAAAAAAAATAGTAACACGGTTGAGTTGCACATCGATCGATAGAGAATTAAACGTCATGTCTAAATTTTGAAAAACATTCGGACAAATAAAATAAAATATGTGAGTTTTGAGGCATTTTTTATTTAAACCGTCAGATTTGGACGATCGGACGGTCGCCAATCAAAGTAGCGATGTAAGAAGATCACTTGAAAAGCCCATAACACAACTCATCCTACGCTGGGTCAGTTCGCTGAAATTCCGTCCAGCGGGGTGCGCTGTACTATGATCATACGTCAAATTCGTATGTTCGTACAAAAGTGTGCACAAACGCACACACATACATTATGCCTACTATGCGCGAGTTTTGTGCCAAGTTTCGTGCGCCTACCAAAGGCCTACCATAAAAACGCCTACTTTTGAACTATGGGTTAAAGACCAAAATCGTGAAGGACTAAAAACACAACAAAAATGCGTAATAAGCCTAAAAGGAAAGAAAGAAAGCAAGTACAACAAAACCAAACTATTGAAACACTACAAACTAACCTAGACGCTAAAGCCTCAAACTGATCCCAACTAAAGATTAAAACTATGGATGTCGTTTTTATGCGTCGGGTGGCACAATGAAGAGCGTCACAATGTGCGAAAAATGACATCGGAACTTTGACATGTGACGGTTGTAGACGTATAGATTTTTGTAATTTTGTGACATTGTCGATGTTTAGGGTTTTGTGACGCCATGCTCACTTGTGACAACGTCGACGTCACAAATTCAAGAACTTTCCGCCATGGCTATCCGATTTTGGTTTTTCGACTTTTCTTACTCGACTTGCCATAAATATATACATAAAGGTATTCAAAAGAATTAGATTTCAAATATCTTTCATTTAATACCAGTGTTGTTGTGCTTCAATCCAAAAGTGTGAGGTAAAAGCGATAATGTGAGAGGGAGAGGGGAGAGGCGACGACGGCGCAAGATTCTGCAAAGGACCCATGAAAGTGGAGGTCCGGGACCCCTGCAGATTTATTCCGTACATGCTCGTGACGGGCAGGGAGAAAAATAGCGAGTACTCTCCCTCGTTCCAAAAAGTTTCCCACTCGTGTGGCGCGTGCGTAGGCCGTTTTTCATTCGTTGTTGGGCGATACTTTCCCTGAAATCCAGTCGCGAGGCGATTTCTGATGAAGTTTTTGACGGGCTGAATTCTTTTGCCCTTGGGTCAAAAAAAAAACAAAACGCCAAAATGCATTCACATGACGACAATTATGAAGTACATTGAAAGTCTCGACTTGACGTTCGCTGTACTTTGGTAAAATTTATATTTTCGTACGGCAAAAGCTTTTCTCGTTCGAGACTGCGTTTTGTGGGAAAACGACAGGAAAAAGTCGATACTTTAATACATGGGGATACACCCTTAGTCTAAAATGACTGCAATCTGGATTGAAGTGTGGCAACCCTATCGAAATGGCTGACACGATTGGGTGTACGAATGTCAGTGTCCAGTCGGGCTGTCGGACAGTGGCGAGAAGCGAGTGGTCAATCATTTTAAGCTGTTTTTCATAAATGTGAACTGTACGGCTATCATGGTGCATGCTGAAAACTTGAAAGGCGAAGAAAAAAACAATCTACGTCGAGATTTTAGACTTTAACGTGTCATTTTGTACACGAAAATCCTCCCCGCCCTGGGAATTTTTAAAATCAAAGAGACCATTTGTTTACTGAGGGTTCGGGCTCAAGCCAACAGCGCGTCATCGCCCCCTTGTACTGCAGAGACGATCGCGGCCGCCCGATCGCGTTTTTGGCGTTCGCGTAAACACCGGTATCTCACCGGGCGGTACGGTATGGTATGGTATAGTACGGTAAAAAACGGTACGGTACAGTACACGGAAAAATCGCTATTAGCGTAGAAGTTTCTTAAGCGTATAATAATAATTACAGTGGTGTACGCTTATCAAGAATCTGAAATTTTTGAAAAATAACATACATTCTAATTGTTCAATAATGCTAATTTGGGTCTTTGAAAAAAAAAAATGTCGGTCGCAAACATGCTTAGGGTGTGTCCCCATGTGCATAAGTAAGGGTTTTTTCTTGTCGTTTTGCTGTAAAACTTAGTGCCGTACTGCCTAAGTTGCAACCGTACGAAGAAATCGCAAATTTGTAGAGTACAATTTGCGTCATCCCTGAACTTAGGATGTACGAAAAGTTGTCGTCTTGTGCTTTTCGACCCACTTCGACGACAAAAGACGTCATCTTCAACCTTATCTTTAAAACACATGCGCGATGTGATTTAAAATTAGGTTTTTTCGATTGACAAATAGGAACATACTTTCGCACGTGCCGTAAATTTCGACAAAAATCCTACGATTTCCAAGGACAAAGAAAAGTACATAGTTCGCTATGTTTTGTCCGTTTGCGTTCTAATACGACAAATACAAGTACACAATTTGTTTGGATTTGTCCGTTTTCGTCTAGTACGGATTTCTTTTTTTGCAGGGGTCTTCAAATTCCGATGCCATTTCACGTCGAGCGGACAGGCGACGCGAAGACAAAGCGCATCTTCTTCGACCGTGAAATTGCACAGGCTGGAAGGCGCTACGTCTACAATGTCACGGTAAGACATGCGACGTGACACGCAGGTAGAAAAAACAACGTGCGACCACAGATTGTAGACGTTGACAACCGTCACAGGTACTGTCGACGTATACAATCGTCACAAGCGTAAGTTACGATTTCGTCTTACAGACATAGGGACACTTGAACACCGGGTCCGGCGGATCCGCGCTAAAATACAAAGTAATTTCGCTAAGTTACAAGTACATGGGGACACACCCTTACACTAATATAGGTATTATACCAAATCTTACAAATCGTACACATATCGTAAGTTCACACAGTCGAAACGTGGTTGCTGGACGAATATGTGCGAACGTGATATTTGACAGCCCGGTTTCATCCCCTTTTTAGAGCGCATATTCTCATGCGTCCGCAGTTACTAAAACTCATTAATTATACTTTTCACTAAAAAAGGTACGATTTTATACGGTCTGACACTGATCGTACATCATACTATTTAAACGACAACGTACTTTCATTTTGTACGGTACTTGGAAAATAAGCCTAAATGGCGTAAAGAAAAAAATAGAATAAGCTACGCTAATGGAGAATAATAAAAAAAAAAGCGGGAAAGAATTAGAGTACACTACGCTAATAGCGATTGGCGGTGCACTGTACACCTTGAATCGTTATTAGTAGTGTTGGGTATCGGGTAGTTTCATATCGCGATAATTTCGATATTCGATATATCGAATATCGATCGAATAGATTCCTCGATATATCGTACCGGGACCAACATAAATTATCGCGATATATATCGCAAAAATCGCTTGTCCGTACAGTTAGAGTACGGAAGATTGTACGGACAACCGTACGAAAAACGCACACAACCCCCCCCCCCCCCCCCCCCCCCCGGGGGCCGGGGGGGGGGGGGTTTGAAAAAAAAAAAAAAAAATCATTTTCGATATATCGTCGATACGATATATTGGTAATATATCGCGATATTTCGATAATCGATATGCCATGAGACGTGGCAGATTATGGTCCACGTCCTTAAATAGTGTAATCTATTATATTTAAGGTATCGATGACAAAATTTTGGGGTGCCGATATAGCGTACATAAGGCTAATAACGATTCACGGTGTAGTGCATAGCGTGCACGGCATGTTTTGGGCATTCGGGGGCTACGACCCTTGAACTTAATTATATAATTGATATAATTTCCTTTACGCTACACCGCCAATCGCTATTGGCGTATCGAACGCTAATTCGGTCCCGCTTTTTTTTTCTCAAATTATCAAATAGAATTATCCATACTATTTAAAAAAAAACCCTAATTTAAAATTAGAGTAGACGATTTCTCTCAAAATTTTCAAATTCCTAATTAGCTTAAATCACTGTAATTATTCATACACGCTAAAGAAACTTGTACGCTAATAGCGATTGACGGTGTACTGTACTGTAGTATAGGTACGGTTAAACTAATATTAATCACTGTAACTAAAGAGGTATTTAAATAGTGTAGTGGAGGAAATGTGTCAGTCAGTGCCCATGTAACCGATACTTTGAAGTACTTTGGATTTTAGTGAAGAATCTCCTAACTACTTTTCAGAGATTTCCAATGTGCAAAACAACATAGGATAGAAGATTTTATTATCAAAACTGCGATGATTAAACCGTCCAAGGAAAAAACTTTATTGAAATGAAAAATTGTTCACTACACCGTGAATCGCTATTAGAGTTAAGAAAATATTAGTGTAAAAAAACAACTACACACCGCGAATCGTTATAAGTGTCAAAGTTTAAATAGTGTTGAAGAAAATTTACTGTAATTGATGCTACTTAAAATTTTGATTTAAAAAAAAAAAAAGGTTTATTCTAATTTCGGCGTTTATGCTAATTTGGGAACAGCAAAAATGGAATATTCGTCGTACGATAATATACATTAATATATGTTTCCGTACAAAATATTTGAAATCGTACGCCGTAGCGAATTTCAAATATTCGTACATGTTATACTAATTTACGTGTTAGACTAATCCCGTTTTTTTTAGCGCACGTTTTTATACGTGCGCGTCTGATTTAATTCATTTAAAAAAAAAAGCACTTGAAAAGGTACAGTCATGTACGGTTTCACATCGACCGTACACCACACTATTTATATTTTATTGTACTTTTTTCGCTTTACTTTATTTTGTACGGTACCTTAATTAACGTCAAGGACAAATTAAAATCATGTATCTTATTTGAAAGAAAAATCAAAATTTTAAGAACCCAAATTAGTGACTTTGACATTAATAACGATTCGCGGTGAAGTGCTATTAACTCTATTTTGGGTTCAAGGACCAAAGGCAAACAAAAATTAACGCTAATTTATACCCCTAACACTAATTTGGATACACATTCCCATAATGTAGCCGTGATAGTTGTGTGCACATATTGAACGTTTTAACATATGTGAGAACATGTTCTCGCTAATTTCCCTCGTTTTCATGACTGGGAATTGCACTTTTCAGTGGCATTGCACTATTCAGTGGTAGCGCACTCAATTTCCCGTGTCGACGCATTTGTCTAACACTTATTCTATAAGTTTGTACAAAAAGCAATTTGAGTACGAACTAGCACATTTTATACATTGCAATATTCAGAAACGGTCTACATTAGAGTAATCGACGTTAATTAAACAATACCAATATTAATGTAAAAAAAAAAAAAAACCATTTTAGGTTTGAGGGTCAAAATTTGAGGGCGTCGAATTAACATTATTAACGCTGATAGCAATTCACGATGTACCATTAACTGTTGCATTGGAAAAACCAAAGGTACGAACAAAATCTTAAAAAACTAAGCAAACCAAGAGAGCATAAAAAAAAAACAAAATTACCAAAACCAAACTACAAGAGCACCTAAAACCAAACTATACACAAACTTTAAAGGACAAAACGGGTCGTCACCCCAAAACATAATACAAGTCTATAATAAAGGTCAAAATGACGAATATCATCAATGTGCATCGGGTGGCATAACAAAACAACAAATAAGAACCATCAAATGTGATGGTCGTATACATAGGTCCAACTTGTGACAGTTGAAGATGGCTACAAAAGGTCTCAACGATTGGCGACGTGTAAAAAAGCAACGATGGTTGTAGAAGTCATGTTTTAGGGACATTGTATATGTTTATTATTTTGTGACATTGTGACGCCGTGCTCACATAGGACACCGTCGACACCATTAATTCCAAACCTTTACGCCATGGCTTCCCGATTTCGTTTTTCGTCTTTTCTCGCTTTACCTGCAATCAAAATACCCCTATAGTGATAGTCAATAACCTCCATTTTAAAAGCTCAATCGTTTTATACCAATATCCGTATGTTTCATTCCAGTAAATGTGAGATAGGAAAAGGAATGACGGAGGGAGAGCGGAGGGCAACGACGGCGTAAACTTATGCAAATGACCCATTAATGAAAGTTAAGGTCAAGTACCCAACAATTATGTTTTAGTGCACGTGCGTAACAGAAAAATTAAAAATTATTGAGTACTCTCCCTCGTGCTGTGAATTTCCCACTCGCGTGGCACGTGCATGGCAATTTTTTCATTTGTTGTTCGACTGGTACTTTAACTCAAACCATATTGTGGTTTTATTTTCGATTAAGTTTATTTTTAAGCTATATTGACGTGTCTCTGGGTCCAACAGAGGAACTTGCCATGTTAAATAGAATATACGACAAAAATATAGTACATTAAAAGTATTGAGATGGCGTGCACTATAAAGTGATGAAAGCAATTTCATCGTACGAACAAATAATTTATCGTTCGAGACTGATTTATGGAGAGAAGTGACTAGAAAAATATGATACCTTAACTCGTTTACGCATACTGTTGTTCTGTACAAAATTAAAAATAAATTGTTAAATAACAACGTCAACGCGAGAAAGTGAGCATTGTTGACACGTGAAAGTGAACTCACATTTTATTACTAATAATAAAAACGAGAAAAAAACGCGAACAAGTTCTCTCATGTTCAAACCTCGACTTCGAAACTACTAGCTATAACGACCACATTATGGGAATGTTTATCTAGTTAAAATCAAATTTGTAAATTAGCGTTAATGTTTTGTTGGGGTTAATAAAATAGAGTTAATGCCACTTTTTGTTATTTTACACCTGTATTTTGTTCACACTAATAACGATCAATGGTGTAATCACATTCACTAGGAAATTTCAAGGTGTTAGGTATCAATCTAAAATGATAAAATTAGTTTTAAAATATCGAGTCGGGTTTCATTCTTCGCCAATATGACAACTAAACTTAATATGGTAGACGAGGACCGCTCACAATGAATTACATAAAAAATAATTACAAAGAAATAAAGTTTTGTTTCATAGTAGTAAATCAACGCCTGTTACATGGGCATGTACCATGTCCAGTTTATCATGCCCGTATTGTGAACGCACTACAACGCTACATTGTGCCATCGGTACGGCGGTTTGTATTGCGGACGCACGGCAACGTTAAGTCGTGCCAACCGTACGCGGTTTGTAATGCGGACGGTTAGCAATGTTACATTACGCCAACGGCACGACGGGCTATACTGCGACGACTGGCAACGTCAAATTATGTCAACTACTGCGACGACTGTCAACGTCAAATTATGTCAATTGTACGCGGTCCGTACTGCGGACGCACGCCAACTTTATATTGTGCCGGCGGTAACGTTATATTGTGCCAACGATACGACGGTCTGTACCGCTGACGCACAACAATGTTACATTACGCCATCCGTACGGCGGTCTATACAGCGACGGGCGACAACGTTAAATTGTGCCAGCGGTACGGCCGTCCGTACTGTGGACGGGCTTAAAAAAACCTGGATGGACATAAAAAAACCAAGACATACACACCCCCTATATAAGGGTTTTTAGAAAGGCGAACAAAGTTTTTTTATTTATATACTGATATGATGGTTAAACCACCTTAGTATTTTTCATGGTTGAGATATAAAATAGTTGTTTACACTTAAATGTTATATATAGAAATTACCACGTACTTTAAGCATAACAAACAATATGAAATAATACTTAAATTTGCAAGCTATATATATATATATAATTATATTTGCAAGCTCTATATATATAACTAACACTAAACACTAGTCCATAACGTTGAACGCAACTCCATGCAATACAAACATAATAAAAAATGGCACATTGATCCAAAACATGTGATTACACCACATTAAAAGTTGGAATACAAACACCATCTATATGCACCGAGACTAGACGTTATTTATTTGAGTCCACAACCAACCCGACAAATATGAGACAAGGTATGTTGCACATAAAATTGTATGAGACATGGCTTACGGTCAACTGTGTTTAAAACATTGAAAAACGCTAATCCACACATAAGTAAAAAATCAAACGTAAATCGCGGACCACCGCCTCACAGCCTCCCCGCATCATAACACCAAACAAATACGGGCAAAATTGAAAAACGGAAGCTGCTTAAAGTTTAACCCTCGTTGTTCTAGCCATAAAACAATTTGTTTTTTGTCTCTTTGGTTCCCCCTATACTTTTTTCCCCCTTTACCCCCCCCTCCCCCTTCCTTCCTTCCTTTTTTGTCGCTCCCTCCATTTTCTCATCATTCATCATATACCCTCTCCTCCCTTTCTCCCCTCCTGTCCCCTCTCACACTATCCCTATTTTTTTCTCTTTTTTCTCCTCCTTTTTTTTCCCCCCCTCCCTCACACCCTCTTTCCCCCCCTCCCTTCGCTCTCTTGCTCTTTCCCAATCTCCCTCTCCCCCTCACCGTATTTCTCGCTCCCTTCGTCCTTTCACCCCCCCCGCGCTCTTTAAGTCTCTGTCTCACTCCCACTTTTTGTCACCCTCTCACTCCCAATTTTTGTCACCCTCTCTCTCACTCTTCCACTTCCTCGTCAACTCTCTCCTCCGACCAACTCTCTTCCTTCCCGTCCTCTCCCCATCTCTTTTCTCTTCCTTATGTCCCTTCCCTTTCACTCGCCTTTACTCTTTTTTTTTGTTATCCATTCCTCTCTCCCTCTCTAAAAAAAAGAGCTGTAGAGGAAAAAAAAGGCGAGAGAAAAATAAAAGAGGGAAAAGTGTAGTTGGCGGAGGGGAGATGGTAGAAGATTGGGAGATCACAATTTTTAAATAAACTAACTAAATTCCGCCAAGTATATACATTTGTGATACTTTAGTAGACACATATCAAATTATTACACTTGGCGAAAGCCGATACCCTTGTTTTTCATTCATACTTAAAAACCATCGATATAACCATCACTACATCACAACACAGTAGGCATCATTATTAGCATTAATAACATTAATGTTGTCACTACCATTTTTTTATAACCCAAATCATGGGTTAGTGTTATTTATACTAATATGAAATTTACGCTGACTTGGGAACCTCTTAATTTGTGTTAGCCTGTTATGTTTGTAAAATTTATGTTATGTAAGACGTCGTTCTCTGTTCGAAATGTCCACATGCCACCGCATTTCCGCAACCTGAAATTGTAGTCCATTTGTTCGATTAAATTTAATTAACTACTAGCCTTTGGAAAGAGAGTGAATAACGGGTAAGTTTATATCAACCAAATTTGAAAGGTTCTCGTACATGTATGTACCATATTGTACCTTTTTCTCTTTTTTTACAAGAGATTCGACAAAGATTCACCATGGTTGAATCTAAAAAAATTATATACTATTTTTGCGTCCTCATTTGCGAAACAATCTTGCCATTCAACTATTTATATCGCTACCTTCCTCAACAAACCTCCCAAGAGGTGTGTAGCCATCTCCCGACCATTGAAAATAGTTACAATCGAATGATAAAAGCTACAGGAGCGCCATGATGAGCCACAAATGAAGTTGTTAGCTACGATTGGCCACCAATTAAGTTTTTACACGTAATAGAGACAATGTAAGAGAAAATTGCATGGCACGCTACGTGAATAGCTTTTCGAAAAGATAAGGCTCGAAATGAGAAGGCTGGAAATGGAGCCCTCAGAAAAGGAAGTGAGTTTTCGTTTCGGAAAGACAAGGTTGAATTAGCAGCAGTTAAACAGAACAAAGTGTTAGGGAAGATAAAGGGATTTCAATAGTACAGCACGCATTTGTACAATGATGACATGGTACGAAATTACAAGTTTTCCACTCAGATTGCACGGTTTGGAAAATCTTTGACGATGATATCAAAACTTTAGCCTACGTGCTATCAATTAGAACACAACACGTGTGTGAGAGCTTGTTCACAGGCACCACTGGTTCCAACTCGTCTTTGAAACAGTTGCCAGTACATATGTCCGTACAATTACTGGCACCTCCTCACGGAATCGTGCCTTGGTTATAAAATTTGATTCTTATAAGAAATAATACTTAATCTAAACTATAAATTAGCGTAAAAAAACATAAAATACTGTTGAATGTTACTCTAATTTGTAGGTTTCATACTATTTCCACCATAGTTCAAAAGTAGGTGAAAGTAGGCCCATACAATATATGCCTATTGTATGCAAAGCATACAATATGACCTTAAGACCCATATTGTATTCGGACCTATTCGGACAAATTAAAATATTCGTCCCAAAAATTGGACCAATTAAAACATTTAGACCAAAATGTTTGATTTACACCGTCAGATTCGGATGATCGGACGGTCGATGATCAAAGTAGCGATCTAAGAAGATCACATGAAAAGCCCATAACACAGCTTGCGATAAAGGCGCCGACCAAAGGCCTACCATAAAAACGCCTACTTTTGAACTATGATTTCCACAACACCCCACAAGTACGTCACCGACAATGTTGTCAAAATAGGAGATTTGCACTTGAAATAGTGTTTTTGCAAGTTCAGCGTACACACCACAAAGTCGACACATAATTTAGAGTTGATAAGTGCCATAATTCGAATCAGTGTTTTGTATCATTTGAGACATAAATAGCGTTAACAACAATAAATTAGCATTTACGGTGGCAGTATACTTGATAGTATTTTATAATTTGCAGTTTTCCAAGTCGTCCATAATGAAGCGTACGAAATGGACAATGCGGCTGCGATTCTTTCGAAGTAAATTTTAACCATTCAACTTTTGTGAAGTCCGGTTTCAGTACACTGTACGGACCTACTTTTAACCGACTACTGTACTTGGAGGAAACCTATGTAAAGGAATTGTAATTAGAAGAAAGAAGGGAAGATAATATTTTTGGGACAGTTAGGGTTTTCCAGAAAATTGTCGCACAGTTTTTACTGTTAGGTATTTTTCTTTGTTTTTTTTAGGGTTTTATTGTATCAGGGTTTTGTTCAAAGCACCGCGTCATTGTTTTTGCTGTAAAGGCTTTCTTTGATTCTCAGGGTTTCTTTTGTTTTTAGGGTTTCCCGGTTTTGCGGCGAGATGCCCTCCAAAGTACGGAATCGAGAGGTCTCTGGAAAGAGTCAGGAAACAGAGGGAGGGAGTGTGGGAGGCGAGAGGGAAGGCAAAAGAAGAAAGAAAGATATTTCAGACAAGGTCATCAACAATGAAAAAACTGTGTCAGCAAAAAGTACGGAAACAAAAAAAGGCGAAGGAGTCAGTACGGAAGACAGTGGAAGGAAGAAAATAGGCGGTGGGGTTAAAAAGAGGGGTTCAAAAAAAGGGGAGGAGAAAAAAGAAGCTGTGGAAAGGAAGTTGGAGGGCCTGCAAGAATTTATGGTAAGGAGGGAAAAACTAATATAAACTGTTTGGAATTTTAAATGTCCGGTAGTTAAAGTTAATAGTTAGCCACTGTAGCTACAATTGTGAAGAGTTATCAGTAATTAGCTCACAATAGATATGAATTAGTCCACATATTTAAGTTATTCCATATCGAATTTGCAACTATAAGAAATACTACATTGAAATTAAAGAAATTGTAAATATTCAGCAACAAAACCGGTTTGGTCGGGGAAAGAAAGTTTGGTCCTGTTTTACATTTTGCCGTCTAGGAATTTCTGGCTCACTCTCTCTCACACTCTCTGTCTGTCTACCGCTCTCTGACTCTCAACTCGTTTCTGACGATCTCTCATCTCTCATCTCCCTCTCTCTTTATCCCTCACCCCCTCTCTCTCTCCCTCTCCTCTGCCTCCCTCTCCCCTCCCCCTCCCCCTCCCCCTGTGGTTTTTACGGTGGAAACTTAGCATTTCCGTACAGTTCTGTACGTGAAAACTATGTATTGAACACTGTGGACACCATCAAGTTGATCTTTGCCATCTTTAAACAAAGAATAAACAAATTAAACAAGTATCAAACTGTTTTTGTTCCTCTCCATGAAATTCTAAATCATTGATACACAATTTTTCTGAATTGATTTCACGAACAAAATAACTTCTAGAGATCATCAAGGCGACAAATTTCCATATTCAAACTTTCTCGGTTTTCAGCTGTTGGGCAGCAGGTTTAGTTTACCAAGCTCTTTAGAAAAGAAGGATAAGATTTTTTTTCCTCAGTGGGGAAACTAAGTTCTAAACTGAAATCATTGATAGAAAAAGTCTAGGCATTTTTTTAAAATTTAAATATGTGTATGCATATGTTTTCTTTGTTTCCAGCCTTTGGAGGCAGGTTCTGCTTTACCGATCTCTTCAGGAAAGAAGGGAAAGCATTTGTCTTTAGTGGAATACTCGGAAACCCCAGGGACTCCACAAAAGCCCAATGTGCTCTTTATTTCTCGTATTCCACACGGCTTTTACGAGGATCAAATGAGTGGTAAGTTAGTTTCTCATTTGCTCTCCAAATATAAGGGAAGTTAGTAGGGAAGGTAGTTATACCGGAAGATCGATGTCAGAGAAGATATAAGGGAAGTTAGAAGGGAAGATGGATGTAAGGGAAGATGTAAGATTGATGTAGGGGAAGATGATAGATGTAAGGGAAAATAGAAGATAGGAGCGTTGAGAACTACTTTTTATTTCCTCACTTTCACAATAGAACTTGAACTTCTTTAGAAAGGCGTGAAGGGAGGTTGTATATGGAGAGTTCTTGTCCAGTTGGATTTTGTTTAGGCTATACCATGGGCCATGTCGAAGCTGGTTTATTGGGCTTATTAGTTGTGTGAAACCAAAAGTCTCTGTGCATTAGTTGTCACTTTAACCAGTGGTCAAGGTTAGATTTTTTGGAACCGAGCAGTTATCACGTTGCAAAAGTCAATTGCCATAACATTATGGTCTACCGGTGGCACTTGCTATCTTCATTTTTAGTGATTCGTTCACTTTACTATTCGGTGGAATCAACGATTGTCGTCTTTGATTTTACGTAGTTCTTTCTCTTTCTGATTCGTTCTCTTTATACTGGATGGAATGGGTGATTGGTCCACTGGCTTTTATCGGCCACGGCAATTGACATTTGCGTGAAAACAAAGTGCAAGAAAAAGGTTATTGCATTATATTATTGACTGTCATACTCTTTTGAAATGTTGACTGCCAGGTTTTTTTGGACAATTTGGGGAGATAACAAGACTTCGTTTGTCTCGAAACAAAAAGGTGCGATTTGTTTTTTCCGGGCAGGCAGTTGTTTAATACCTAGAAGTTTCCGAATTCTGCGAAGGGTTTTTCAATAAACGGGTTGTTTTGCAGGGGACTCTGCCTGGATTAAATAAAATTCACGCAGTTAACTTGAAAGTTGTTCACTGTTTTAGCTGATAACTGTTTTTACTTTGGGTGGATTTTGCTGTGGATCTTTACCAGACAGGAAAGTCAAAACACTATGCTTTTTTGGAGTTTCGATCACCTGAGGTGGGTTTTCTTTTCTTCTTCTCCCAGTTGAAATTTCAGGAGCATAGCTCCTGCATACATTATCATTCAAGAACCAATCATTGCTGTGCTCTCCTATCCGTCAAACTTGGCCCAAGGGTAAAAAAGGGCAGCTCAAGGTAGAACCAGATTTTATGTGCCTGCAAGATGAGTGGTCGAGAGATCAACACTCCAGGAGGAGTAAAAGCAAGATGCAGGAAATATATGTTTCCTCTGTATAGCAGTCAAGAGTAAATAGGGTGTGGAAGTACTGCCTATTCATTAATAAGGATGAACCGAAGCAGCATGAAATGTATGCTTCCTCTGAGGGTGCAGGACTACTGCAGGTTCATTAGTAAGGACGAGAAATGATTCATCTGTTCATGTGTTTTGTCCTTTTGTGGCAGGTTGCTGCTGTTGTGGCCGAGTGCATGGACAACTACCTTCTGTTTGGGAGTATTCTGCGGTGCAAACTGATGCCCCCAGAGAAGATGCATCCTCTCATGTACGTGTTGCTCTTGGTTTTAAAGCAAATATCGCTGCAGGCCCTCATTGTATTCAATTTCTATCTCGGTTTTCCTGTAGATGTCGTCATAAACGCTCATTATATTCAATCCCTATCTCGGTTTTCATGTGTGTCGTTGTAAACAATCATTATTTTTGATTTGTATAGATGTTGTACAGCATTGTTTATATGTCGTGGTGGCTTTGACATTTCCATGTGTTTTTATAGTGCGATGGACTTTCTGGATGAATTGATGTGAGATATCAGGTCATTGTGTGTCTTTTTTTCCCCATTTTCGTTGAAATCTCTCGTGTCATCTGATACAAACGACACAAGCACAAATTGGAAGGTTACCTTTAATGTTTGAGTATAGGAGTACAGAATTTGTAAGAAACATTATTATGTCACACGTTAAATTTTAATCAATCGGCAAAACTGGAGTCGTCAGTTGACATGCCACAAGTACAAAATGTGGACGTTATACTGGTATATAAATCAATATCATCTCTAAATGCACACTAAAAATGTTCTCTTCAGTCGCTTTTTAAGTCCACATATGGTATTCAGATTGCACTATGTGATTCAGTACTCTGTTGTGACACCGTTGATACCCTTTTTTTTCCATTTTCTTGGGACAGGTGGCTCGGTGCCAACCGGAAGTTCCGATTGAAACCTTACAAGAAGTTAGCAAAAGAACAGCACAACAAGGTATAGCTTGTTTTTTTTTTCTGTTTTGTTTCAAGTTCGAAACACAGCAACCGTCATCCCCCGATTCACAGAAGAGAATTGTTTGAAGGGGGAATTACTGTTCTTTTCACTCTAACATATGTTCACTGAAAAGATTCTTAATGCTGATACGTCCATGTTTACACAAGGATTAGTTGCTTCCTTGGAAGGAGGATATGGCACCTGAATTGAATTGAAGGTTTATTATCTCTGACTTGGCATGAATGAAGGCCTTAATGTAATTCTTCTTGTTTCCATAACGATGCTAAAAAGAGGTTTAAACCTTTTTATTTGAAAGTTGTAGGTAGAAATTTATCCTCCAGTCTCCTTAAACCATCTACAAAAGAAAAAAAAGGCAATTCGATGGTGAAAAATGCCATACATTACAAGAAATAAAAAACTTTTGCCGAATAAAAATAAAGAAGGAAAAATGACAAACTAAGGACGCGAGAAAAGAAAAACTAACCCAAAACCGACAACAAAATGTCAAAAACTGGTAAAAACTACTAAACGAACTCCGACTAAACACTACTAAATTCTCTTAATAACTATTTTTGGCCAAGAAAAGAATGTTGAAATTTCCAAAAAAGGTTGTTGACTCTCTTACTCGTTTGATCCCATTTTTATCGACACAGGAAAGAGGCCCTGAAGAGCAGCGCAAACAATTAAGAAATTTGTTAAAAAAGGATAAAAATCGGCGCAAACGGTTAACGGCCTTGGGGATCGATTACGATTTTGAGAGCTTGGTGGGTTCTCCCTGCCACAGTATTTCTGTTCATATTTTTTTTGGGGATATTGTTGGGATGTCTTTGAGAATTTGACACAGTTTTTTTTTCTGGAAATTGCTGTCAAAATTTCTATCTTCTGTTTGTGACAGATGGTCACGGTTTTTGACTACATATGTACATGCTGTGTAATTGGCCGGGTATTCTTTGGCCACTCAATGCGATTTACGCTGTACCTCAATATTTAAATGCATTTATGTTTCTTTATGTCTTTCAACGTTTTTTCCGTTTTTGCTTTGCTCTTTAATAGCACCCGGCCCGGTTTGGAGTGAAATTGTACCAAATTGAACTTTTTTTTTTCTGTTTGAATTGCAGAGCAAACAGGTGCCTCAGGTAGCGACACACAAAAAATTTTCCGACTAAAGGGATTGACAAACCAAAAAAAAAGGGAAATGAAGGAAATGGGAGAAAGTTACATTACCTCTGAAGACTTGGTGGGCCTTCACTGTCAATCATGCGCTACTTTGACTAAAAAGATATGAAGTGAGTTTTTAATTTTTTTTTTGAGGATTAAGAGTTTTCCGTGGAGTGGTGGTTTAGTGCTTTTGAAAGTTTGAGAGTCTGTCTGAAAGATGGGCTTGTTAGTCCCTCCGAGTTGTTTGTCTTTTTTCTATTTTTGTTTCTCTCAACCTTTTATTGAGCGTTGAGTATATCAACGGTTTTTTAATTGTAACCCACAGGGTGGAAAATTGAAAGGAAGCTTTGAACCTCAAGCGTCTTGTCTCTCTCCATATTACGTCCCTCTGATTTTGGTTCTTTTCCTTTGTTTAGCTGGTAGAGTGCACCGCAAATTGTTATAAGCAGAAATTACACTAATTCTATCCTGGTTTTTTCCTGCCCTATGACCTGCATGAAATAGCATTACTATTACTAGTTGCTTTTATCTCAACGTTAATTCTTTAATTGGTTAAAAAACAAACACGTCATTCAGAACTGAAGTAGAGTTAATTACACAAATGTAAACCCCAAGCTTTTTTTTAAACTCTTTTAACGATTCACACTACTATCAATTGCACGCCTCCCATATCCTTTGGGCTCTTTGTTCTTTGCCGAGTGATGTAATGTTTGTGTGTTTCGTTGGACAAACATCGCCGCTTTTGACAAGGTCTTGAAGTCACAAATCGGTTTTAAAATTGATCCGTTATTCAAACGCAATTGGAAACGCTGTATATAGATTTTATGCATATTATATGGTTTTTTTGTGTATATTATGTGTATAGTACAAAGAAACTGTATCTCACCTGTCCAATTGTTTTCGCACGTTTGTTCCATGCTTTAAACAGCCGTGTTAGGATCGGATAGCTGAGCATGTTTTGCCTCAGAGATATTTTATTTGACCATTTTGTGAGCAGATTAACTTGTCTTGGGAGAGTTGTACAGTTCGTGCATTTTGTTGAGTAACTGTGCGTGCTGTTCCATGTAAAACTACGATTAACCCTCAGTAAAATGGCGAATGCCTTTCGGGTAAATATCATAAAAACAAGCAAGAATACAATAGAACTTTAGTCCAAGGATGCATCAACCTATCAGAGCCGACCGATTCTACGAAGAAACAGAAAAAAACAAGCAATTGAAAATTATGGTATCACATCCGACGTAGGTTTGATGAGCAAAAACAATGAAACGTAGTATATTGTTCACTTGTTATGATGTGCGTATTATAAGTGAAATACCCGTGTAATACATGTATTGTAAGGGAAAACAATAATATAGCTATTGTTTCGCACACTAAACCCACACATTCGTCCACAGTAGCCTCAGATGAGATATGGGGGCACACCTTTAACGTTACTAAGGGAGTGGAAAGAAAGAGGGAGGGAAACCTGTTTAACATCGTCTAAAATAGAACTGGAGGACAGGTTGAGGGGCGAGGGGAACAAATAATGATATTAGCCACTGGTTACAACTCGTGTGACGGCGATTATGACTCGGAAAACGATCATGTTCATTTCCTGGTCATAAATCAGTACTAAATGCAGAGAATGTCTTTTATTCCCATCAATTACATGTAAAATTATTCAAATGGTCTATTTTTTTTTTCGCTTTAATGCAGTACATTCCAGAATCATGGTACCATAGCGAATCGTATATTTTGTATCCATCCTCGCTTTTAAGTCGATACTGATGATGATATGCGAAGAGATACCTACCAAATATGAATGTAGATATATTACAGGAAAAGATATGGGTATGGATAGTGGATTAGTGAGACATAGCCTCCAGTTAAAGGGGAAAAATGAAAGATAAGGGTGATTTCGACAGATGGAGATACAATAATGAGGCTGAGAATCTCAAAACGCGCAAATGATTATAAAATTGATATCCGTATTGGTATACAAACTGACAATTATTCCGTCACGTTGGGCTTTGCTTAAAATCAAGAAAAGAGGGAAGGGAAGAGCAGAGGAGAAGAGAGAAGAGAGAGGAAGAGAGGAGCTTTTGATTCGACTAAAATTCGCTTTTGTTACACTCAGCATTATATAATTTCTCTAAAACAAATATTTTTCTAATCCAGCCTCACTATACTGAACTCTATTTTTTGAACACCTCCTCTCAATGATAGAGAGGGCAAGAGACTTTTTGCTTATAAATAGACCTATTGACCAGATTTTTTGCAATCAAAATTCCAAATTTCCCTTTAACACATATTTCCGGGCAAACAATCCTATTTGAACAAAAAATACCTACTTAAGACGATAAAACCCTAAATAACCTCCTTAATAGTTAATACCCACATCGAAGCCATAAAAAACAAATATTATATATATATACACATAAATAGTCCTAATTTCCTCTCCTTATTGTTAAGCACTTTTCTTTAAAATAGTCCTATTTCTATTCTTCTCTCCTTTCTTTAAATAATGTTATTTTCTCCTCCTTTCCTTCACTCTCCCGTGGTGTGATCGTATTCTTCGTGTTCGAGCTCCACATCCATCCACGCTCGAGCTCTTTGCGGTTTTATAAGTTGAAACTTTTTCGTATTAGTGAGCATTAAACTCACGAGAGCCGAGGCTCCCACGGGTTGTAAAATATTCGGTTGACCTAAAAGAAACCAAAGAAAAAAGAAGAAAAAAAAAACAAGGAAAAAGAAACGATAAAGAAAAGATTTATATTCAAGTCGAGAGCAAAACCGATAACATACGCAGGAAAGTGGGAAATATCCATGAAACAAGTCACCAAGAACCAATGGGAATTTGATGTTCATTGCTCAGTTGACGATTATTGTCACTTCCGAAAAATGGTCCATTGTTTTTTCTTTTTTTCCAGTGTTTGTGTACTTTTCGAGACCTGAAGCTGGTATGTTAAGCCTCAAAACAAGTTTTTCAAGCCCAAAAACCAAAAGAATAAACTTTCCAAATCCGAAAAATAAGTTTTCCGAGCCCAAAATAGATTTTGCTCTCTGGGCCTAGATTGACCATTTTCTACCCCGAAAGCTGGTCTTCCAGCCCTAAAAATGAGTTTCGCACTTTTCTTTTTTAATAACGAAAATAGTTTTTGAATCCCAAAAATGAGTTTTCCAAGCCCGATAACCGGTTTCCCCAGCTTAACATAAATATTTTGAACCCTAAATAAATACTTTCCCGAGCCCCGAACTCCATTTTTTTCCGATCCCAAAAATGGTGTTTTGACACACATAAGTTAGTTTTTTTTTGGCATTACCTGAAAGGGAGGCGAGAATTAGAGTGGTTCCAAAAGGGGTCCGGGTGATAGCGACATCGAGGGAGGCCGCGACACACATTGTGGCGATAGTCACATCTAAAGAGGGAATCCATAACTGAAAAAGAAAAAAAAACAAGAATTCAAAAGCAGAAAGTAAGAAAATTTCATAAGAAAACGTTAAAAAATGGAAAGGAATGTTGATAGAAAAACTGGTAATTGTCAGAAAAATATACGGATGAAGAAAAGAAACACAAGAAAAGGTAATAAAACAGTTTAAGAAAGAGAAAGAAGGATCATGGAAAAATAAATCGTCTTCGAGTCCCAAAAAAAGACAGACAGGACTTTTCTGTCTGTTTTTAGTTACTTGTGCTTGAAGGTCATTATTTGAGTCAACTTCGGAAAATAAAAACTTGGTATAGAAAAAATCCGGCCAGAAAAAGCAATTTATCTCCAAAAAAAAACCTCGAATTTTATAGATTTATAGCGTTGTGAGGTTGAGAAAAGAAAAAGAGACATCAGAAAAAGAGACCTCATGTGCCTGAAACAAAACCAGATACAATAGTAACTGTGTAATCCCCACAAGTAATATTATCCACTAATTCATGTTTCGCCCTCCAAAAAATGTAAAACCGAAGCTTTATATCCTTCATCTTAATGGGTTATACTGGACAAGAGTTCATGATTTAGCCCTTAATCCTAGACTCTTAAAAACCAATCATCTCAAAGCTTTATCCATTAATCTTAAAACTTTTTAATCGATAAACTCCACCTTGTACTTCATTCCTACATCCTTATCCTTCATCTTAAACCTTCATCCTCAACTTTAAAGCATCGTTCGTTCAATTGTTCCTAAACCATCACTTAACCTCAAAATTTCACCCGTTCACTTGATCTCAAAAACTTAACCCCTCATTCATAATATACTTAACCCCATATTATTCATCAACTGTACTAAACCCATATTATTCCTCAACTTTATGAAACCCATATTATTCATCAACTTTATTAAACCCATATTATTCCTCGACTTTATTAAACCCCTTTTATTCCTCAACTTTATTAAACCCATATTATCCCTCAATTTTACTAAACCCATACATTATTCCCAACTTACTTGAATTGCAGAACCTATGGCAGCCCCGGTGAGGAAGAAGGGGAAAATAAAACCTCCGCGAAATCCTCCATGGATAGTAATGGAGATGGTCACCATTTTGACAAAAGCCACCATGAGATTGGCCCAGGGGTCAGAGAGCGAGTAAGGGAGGAGTTGAACTTTGGGCCAAATATGGGTGAGAGGAGAGGCGCCTCTGTCTATGATGGTTTGCAGTTCTGTGGGAGAGAGAAGGAAGGAGAAAGGGAATGTAGGATTAGAGGGGAGGGAGGGAGGGAAAGCGGGAGAGGAGAGAGGAGGGGACAGATGAGAGAGAGGGAGAGGGAGAGAGGG
>JBBHKE010001997.1:0-28727 GCA_037447655.1 Zygnema cylindricum
CATAAAACAACACAAACTGGACTGAGAAATCATATTTTCTAGCTTCTTTCTATGGGTCTTCGCGCACACAGAAATGAAGCCACGTCTATTTTTTTGAATCTTCCGTACATCTAGCCCATTCACTATATTCGTACGAAAAGAATACGCATTTTAAGAAATATTCAACAACTAAAAAATTTAACCAAATTTTGTAAAAATGTTAAAATCCTTACGAATGGGACATCTACGTTGATATTTGTGTGTTTTCTAGGTCTTTATAAGGATAGCAAAAGGCAGAGGCAGTGTGCCTCTAACTCTCTTCTCCATGCCCCCACACTTGTTGTAGTCACTGAAGGCTAGATAGGGAGTTAGAACTATGGTTGCCTATGCTTTCTACAGAGACGAAGTAGAAATTGGTAGACTTACCGAAAAGGTATTTGACAGACACAGGATTCGATCCTGGTACCCACCGTCTGTCAAACCTCCAATAGTTGTTAGCTTTATCCAATAGTGTATGACAATGGTAAACTGTATGGGGTACGTTAAGAATATAAATGCATCCGTTGAGGTATGTGTCATTTAACTAATTACGGGACAAACTATACATGGAAAGTTCTTAGACCTCACGAAATTCGGACCGCAAGGAATTATTAAAATGACTTTTCATTTCGAAAATCCCGATAGAATATGCGATTTGAATCGACGGCGGTGGTGCGAGCCGAGATTCCGATTTGGCTGCCTTGGCGTTTTCGGGCGTCGCCACTCCGGATGACATGTGGCAATATCTCGAAGGGTTGCGGGAAATCCGAAACGCGAGATGACAAGTCAAGATGTGACAAATGTCACATTATGAAGATGTCGTACATGGACCGTACAGAAGGTACTCTGGCACCTGTACTTTGTGTACGGTACAGTCATGTGATTGGTTCGTACCCTAACTGGTTCCAAGTTGACGAGAATTTCAACGGTCAACACCGAATGACGACCGTTGAATTTTAACGGTCAACAAAGATCCATTCGGCAAGTCAAACTGACACGTGGCATCATCCTATTGAATACCGAATAAGAAAAGGACAGAACGGTGACGCCTTTTTCGCCACATGGTATGCCTCAAGTGGTGCCGAATATTTCTGTACATAAAGTACGGCGGCTACCGTACTTTCTATGTATATTATCTAGTGTGTTGAAATTTGATTAGTCTAGAGGGGTTGTGAGTAGGTTTTAGGACTTACAATATTTTTGGTAGGTAGTCGCCTCTCTACCAGAGAGAATCTTGTATAAAAGGCAAACTTTGGCCAGCGATAATAATCAATTTACTTGACCATTTTCAATGATTCTTGTTGCTGCGGACTCACGGGAGACCAAGCTACATAGGGTTGTTGTTGGTCAGAGTTTTTACGTGCCAATGTAAATATTAGTCTGCCATATATAGTTATAAATGTAATCGTTTTACCTTACAACATGGCTTTTTGGTGGACACCTGTCAGCTCTGGAGCCATGGTTATTCCTTCGTCTTTTTCGATGACCATTGATATACTGCCACATGGCATTGCGTGACATTGTCCTTGATAGTCTCCAAAAGTTCATTTCGGGTTTGGGGTTGAAATGACAACCGTCCGATGGGTTAATTTAAAGGATCAGATTCGCGTCTGTGCATTTCATTAATTTATATGTACAACCTAGTCCGTTCGTTGCGTTAAATGAATTAACCGCCGCCGAATCTGACGTCCGGCTGATGTCCGACGGACGATTGATTCGAACCTTAAGGTGCATAGAGACGACCGGCGTCCATAGTGCCACGTGGCATGATTTTACTGCAGGTGCTGAGGCATGCCGCCAATCACCATTTGGCTCTAATGTGAGTCCATCGGATTGTCCAAGGTGCTGTTAGGTTGAGTACATTGGTACGAATCCGTACGCGATTTTGACTTCGGTCTTGGTCCTGTACGGACTTTCTAGTTCATGTGAATTGTCGGTTGGCGTCCGCGTGCGGTTTCCACGCGGCAGTACGCTGAAGCATAGGCGTCAAAGTAGGAAGTAATTAATTTTCGTTGTGCGGAAGTTGTTGTATTCGCATCATTGAAAGTACAAAGGGCTTATTTGATGGACATCTTGTTATGCGTGATTGTCTTTATTTGTTTCAGGTGCCAGGAGTGAACATCGACCGTTCGTTTTCTTTTCTTTGAGCGTCCTTTTTTGCTTTTTTTCAAAACGCTTTCCTTGAGAATCCGTCGAGAGGCTCCTGGATTCTCGGCGGAAACATCGACCGTTCGATTTTCCAGTTCCAACTAAAACTCCGCGAAGCAGTCATGGAGCAGCAAGCTTCAGAAGGTCACAACTCAGTCAACAATGGAGTAAGAATATATGGTAGCAAGTTCTGCCCTCAAAGAACTCATATGGGTAAAAGCACTTTTATAGGAATTATGATCCATGTAGACTAGACCCTAGGTCATCTGGTGTGACAACCAGGCAACCATTGCCATCACCTCCAATCCCAACCATAATTTTAAGAGGAAGCACATGGATGTCAGGTTACATTTTGTTTGAGAAAAGGTGGTTACCAAAGTCATAAAATGTTGTTATTTGGCTGATGAAAAGATGGTTGCAGATATGCTAACTAAATCTCTGCCAGCACCGAAATTACAGTTCTACAAAGATGGTATCGGGCTAAGTGAATAATTGAGTCTAAAGCTTTAGGGAATTGTTAGATTTAAAAGCTTTGTCCTCAAACAATAGGGTTATGAGGAGAGGTTTAGGACTTAGAATAAAGTTTGTCTAAGTCAGTTGTAATACTTACCTTTATTAGTGTTACAATAGCAAAAAGACAATAAAGTGTATTCTACTTCTAGAGGGACAAGTGTCGGCACTTGAGGATTGAGCAAATATTTTGGAAAAGCCCCGACACTTACTTTCACATGTTAATCATCGAACGAGCGAACTCTATGAATAGGACGGACGGAGTAGAAAGCAAACATCTAGGAAAAATGTACGGAAAAATAAAGAGTCGTTGATACGAATCAAGTCGACACACACGATTCCAGCGGGGACCACGATTGAATAAGCACCATGTACTTACTCATGTTCTCCGTACTTCAGAATTATAGTCGCTTGAACTTTTATGACCGACGAAGACTAAGCGACAATAACATTATTTGTATGGCTTCTTATTTTGTAAATACATGAATACACTTTGTTATAGTTTAGCTCATTATTAAACTGTTTTTCACTGTAGAGATAACGACTAGTAGCAAATAGGGTTTTGGAATTACTTTGTGTAAAGTGACGTACAGTTTAGGTACCTTGTCATTTTATAGTATAGTACAACAGTGTCAATTGTCAACATCTGATTTGATCTACACAACCAGGTGTTAGCATTTGATTTGCTAGTGAGCAGTAGATACTCACTCAGTTTATAAAGTTTATGACTTAGAGAAATTTTGATATCCAGTTTTGAGAATATGGAAATCTAAGGGCAATTTTTGTGAAACTTGCAAATTCCATATCTTATGGTTTACTAGTTCAACTGAGTTTTAAATTTGGGAATTGATAGAATCTATGGTGATTTAGTTGTATGCTGAATTTGGCGTAAAGTAGACAAGTGAATCAGATTGTTTAGTGAGTGAAAAACTGGTATTTGATAAGATTCTCGTTAAGCCTTTGTTATAGTCATCTCTACTTCTACAACTACTGCTGCAGCTTTACCTATGCTAGTGGTCATATAACAACACATAGTGGACTGAGAAATCACCTTTTCTAGCATGTTTCTCCAACAACAAGTCCCGTTCCCAACATAGAACACATACCCAGATGGACACCTCCTCATTGGAGCATGCTTATGACTAGCATCACTCCAGCTCCACTTGTGCTAGTGGTCATAAAACAACACAAACTAGACAGAGAAATACTCTTTTCTAGCTTCTTTCTCTGGGTCTTCGCGCACACAGAAATAAAGCCGCGTTTTTTTTTTTTTGAATCTTCCGTACATCTAGCCCATACACTTTATTCGTACGAAAAGAATAAGCATTTTAAGAAATATTCAAAAACTAAAAAATTTAACGAAATTTTGTAAAAATGTCAAAATCGGTACGAATGGGACATCTACGTTGATATTTGTATATTTTCTATGTCTTTATAAGGATAGCAAAAAGCAGAGGGAGTCTGCCTCTAACTCTCTTCTCCATGCCCCCACACTTCTTGTAGTCACTGAAGGCTAGATAGGGAGTTATAACTGTGGTTGCCTATGCCATCTACAAAGACAAGAGTAGAAATTGGTAGACTTACCAAAAAGGTATTTGACAGACCCAAGATTCGATCCTGGTACCCACCGTCTGTCAAACCTCCAATAGTTGTTAGCTTTATCCAATAGTGTATGACGATTGGTAAATGTACGTTAAGAATATAAATGCATTCGTTGAGGTATGTGTCATTTAACAAATTACGGGACAAACTATACATGGAAAGTGCTTAGACCGCACGAATTTCGGACCGCACGGAATTATTAAAATGACATTTCATTTCGACATTCCTGATAGAATATGCGATTTGAATCGACGGCGGTGGTGCAAGCCGGGATTCCGGATTGGCCGCCTTGGCGTTTTCGGGCGTCGCCACTCCGGATGACACGTGGCAATATCCTGAAGGGTTGCGGGAAATCCGGAACGCGAGATGACAAGTCAAGATGTGACAAATGTCACATTATGACGATGTCGTACATGGACCGTACAGAAGGTACTCCGGCACCTGTACTTTCTGTACGGTACAGTCATGTGATTGGTCCGTACGCTAACTGTTTCCAAGTTGACAAGAATTTCAACGGTCAACACGGAATGACGACCGTTCAATTTTAACGATCAAAAAAGATCCATTCGGCAAGTCAAACTGACACGTGGCATCATCCTATTAGATACCGAATAAGAAAGGGATAGAACGGTGACGCCTTTTTCGCCACATGGCTTGCCTCGAGTGGTGCCGAATATTTCCGTACATAAAGTACGGCGGCTACCGTACTTTCTATGTATATTATCTAGTGTGTTGCAATTTGATTGGTCTAGAGGGGTTGTGAGTAGATTTTAGGATTTAGAATATTTTTGGTAGGTAGTCGCCTCTCCCAGAGGGCATCTTGTATAAAAGGCAAACTTTGGCCAGCGATAATAATCAATTTACTTGACCATTTTCAGTGATTCTTGTTGCTGCGGACTCACGAGAGACCAAGCTTTAGATGGGTGTAGTCGGTCAGAGGTTTTACTTGCCAATGTAAATATTATTATGCCATTTATAGTCATATATATAAACATTTTACCTTACAACATGGCCTTTTGGTGGACACCTGTCAGCTCTAGAGCCATGGTTACTCCTTCGTCTTTTCCGATGACCAATGATATACTGCCACATGGCATTGCGTGACATTGTCCGTGATAGTCTCCAAAATTTCATTTCGGGTTGGGGGTTGAAATGACAACCATCCGATGGGTTAATTTAAAGGGTCAGGTTCGCGTCCGTGCATTTCATCAATTTATATATACAACCTCGTCCGTTCGTTTCGTTAAATGTTTTAACCGCCGCCGAATTGTTTAAACTACTATCACGCCTGATGCATGTAATGATTTTTCTACGACTTGGCGGATAAGGCCGATGGCTACTTTGAGCGGTGGTGACTATGTAAGACTAGAATGAAATTTTGGTATAATCAAATATCTTTTTGTCAGAGGTATGTCTGCTATCTCTCTCCTCAGCTGCCTGAAGGCAGCCATTCAGGCACAACAAGTATATATACTTGGAGTGGCTGCTAGGACAAGCAACCAGGAAATACATTTCAATAGCGACGCAACGACGAAACACGAACGACAAAACAACGACAAAAATGAAAAAACATGAACGTACAAATTCTACATTCACGTAATTTAGTTTTGCGGCTTGTTGTACGAATTCGAGTTCAGATATTGTGCTTTTGGGATCTTTGACCATGCTCGCCGCCAAAACAAGGCCCTACGTGCATCTAATGGAAAGAAAGCACTTACGCGATAGATTACTTCATGACACGACCTGATGGAGAAGTGGACGAAATGTTAGTGCAAGTAAACGTATCTATACGATCACTCTAGGCGCATGATGTAGAAAAGGCCTTAGACGCAAATTAAAGGACGACGTGATATAGATAAATTAACTCGCACGAAACGAAGTAAACTTCGTACACTATAACAAAAAGGACCCGAGTATTAAATAATAATATATACATTATAAATTAGTAATAAAGGGACCCGAGCCAAAAATTTCCAGCGTGCAACAATTTTATTTACTTGTGGTTGCAGCAGTTTTGTTACTGTAAACCTTGGCCTGTTGTGTGAATTGGTGTTTTTTAATGACGGTCGACATTCGGAAGCGCGACATTTTTATAAACAGTTGTTACAATATTTTGCAAGTTAAAGTTGTTCGAAGGATTGACCGTCAAATCTAAACTCAAATATATGTAACTTGTACCAATTCAGTAATTTGTACTTGAAATGTACAATTTTTGAATAGATGATGCAACTGCCTGCGAGAAGGAAAAATTGTCACTTTGATTAGTAATTCCCTAAAAAAATTGGCAATTCACACGGTAGGCCAAGTTATACGAGTAACAAAAGTGCGACAACTACACGTAAATAAAAGTGTTGCGGGCACTCTTTCTTACGTTGAACTCCACTTTGAGAGTTGAAATAGTATGGCTACTTCAAGAGTTTTCAAATAGTGTGGCTTGATTTGCGTGACGACGCACATTTTTTTCATTTTGTTTCATTCATTTTTTTAAGTGGGTCTGTTTTCTTATCGTGTAGAAGGTTTACTTTGTTTAGTGTGAGTTACTTTATCCGTGTAAGACTTCTGCTACTTTTGTTTTGAGTGATTTCATTTAGAGTCTTCTTTTAATTTGTGTCGAAGTGCAATGGAACTCTTCAATTAGCTTACAATTTTGTCGCTAGATTATAATCAAATATGTGCCCTCAAATTGTAGTTCACGTCACCGAGAATGAGTGTCTGTGCGCAACACTTTTATTTACATGTAGTTGCATCAGTTTTGTCACCGTAAACCTTGGTCGACCGTGTGAATTGTTGATTTTTTTATGACGGTCGACATCCACAAGCGCGTCAAAATTTTAATCTTTTTTTTTTTAATATTTCGCAATTCAAATTTTTTCAACGGATTGACATTCAAATCAGAACTTGACGGTGCCTAACTTCTAGTAATATGTATTCAAAATGTACAATCTTCAGTAAGCTAACGCCAATGACCGCAAGCAACCAAAATAAACAGTGTGCTAATGATTTCCTTATATATGTTATGTATAATGATGTTATGAATAGAGAGTCTCTTGGCAATATTGGATATGAGCGTTTTTTTTTACTCACCGATAAGTGATATATCGTCCCGTTTATCGAGATCAAAAAGCAATATATAAAGGGAAGTTATCGCGTCCATAACCATCACGATACTTATGTACAGTAGGTTGGTTTAGCACTCTATCATTTGAATCTTTTTAGTATAACCATTTTAAATTTTTATAAGAAAATAGAATTATCATGGTAGAGACTATTTTGGTTGCACGCATGCACTTACGTCACCTTCTCAAAGATTGAGCATTTTAAGAACATATTGGTACAAGTACACTGTGAATCGCTATTAGCGTTAAGAAATAATCAGCGTAAAAAAAACAATTAGTAGTATTAATTCTATTTTGGGTCCAAGGCTTTTTGCCAAAAAAAATTACTATAATTTTTCCATTACTCTAATTTGGGTACATTTTCGACATAGTGTATCAGACGTAGTCCGCTGTAAAAGGGACAATGTACACCACAATGCATAGCGGAAAACTCCAAGGATCTCCCTGTAGCAACAGCAAAGCACACATCATGCACAGATAAAAGTTGCACTTTATTAACCAAGAGGAGATTACAAAATGGTGTGCTCACTACGAAGGTCTACATACTGAGTCACTGAGTCAGCTAGTCTGGCATCGCAGCTGCGCTGCTCTGAAACCGCAACTATAACAGCCAGGTTTCTAGTCCTTAAGTACTCAACTCTGAAACCCTGTTACACTGCCTCCCACTAAGGATTCAGCGTCCCGCTGAACTATACTTTACTCAAGGAAACTGCAATTGACGGAGGATACCGTATGTCTCCGCAAGGTACTCCTCGAATTCGTGTCGCAAGGTATCAAGCTGGTTTTGCAGTTGTTCACATCACGTATGAAGTAGCGCAATGTGGTGATCAGCCGCTGCCTAGCGTCTCCGTATGATCCGCTCCCGCACTTGGTCTTCGCCTTCCTCCACTGCGACCACGGGTACCTCGGGTCGTGGTGGAATGACCGCCGGTGCAAGCTCTTCGGGTGCTAGGACTTTAGGGGCTTCCAGCTCTTCAACTCGTTGTGCTTCTTTCGCCACTTCATTGGCCGGTTCCCAACGAGTTACCTTCTTTAATTTAAAGGAAACATATTTCCTGGCAGCTCGGGCCCGCTGCAAAGTGTTCTTTCGGGCAAGCTTGAGTGCTCGTACCTCACGTGTGACCTGCGCCCGAGAGATGATGTCATCCAGTCGCACATCCCACGGGTGATAATGGCGGAGCAACCTGGGAACATCCACCCTGTACCGATAGCTCTCCTCGACTACTTCCACAAACAGCACGACACGTGGGTTTAGCTGCACGTAACCTTTGTGGTTAATCCCTAAGTCCTTTGTCCTCATAAAATTCCATGGCGAGTGTGACGGCACGTCAGCGGGGATATAGATAGGGTCCCCAGGTTTTCCTGTACGTCACTCTTCAGGCCACTCCAAAGGATCCAAATAAAAACGCTTAGCGAAGCTGAAGGTGAGATCCGGATGGCGGGTGTCGATTGGGGGGTGGGAAGAGGAAATCAAGAATCTCTTCTCCTTTGTCACTCTTTCTGTCAGTGTCCCCTCGATCCCCTCTAAGGAGAAATACATCGTTCTGCTGGGGTACTGCGCTTCCGCCTTCTTTTCCGCGCTTTCCGAGGACTGTTCGTCAGGATTGCTCTCCTTATTAGGGTCCCTCATCACCTCCAAGTTAGATGCACGCTCCTCCATTAGCGGAGGTGTCAGTTCCTGCTCTAGTTCCTCAACGTCAGAGATCTCATGATGTTCTTGCTACACCTGATCCCCTTCCTTGAGTGGATTGTACTCGGGGTCCTGTGAATTTTCTGCCCCCTCTCCACCGTTGGTCTTTGCCGGTCTTGCCCCCCTACTGGCTGTTTTTTTAGGTTCACATGCTGCCTCTACCTCCCTCCTTGGGCCTGCCCCTACCATGGCCTCCGGTGCCACTAACAATCTCTCCGGACGGGGCACATCTCCTTGCCTTACCCGTAAAAGTCTCCTCCTTTTTGATGGCATAGAGGACAACAACGCCATGGATACTCTTGTGCCAGACAATTCCGGTAACTCAAGAAGTGCAGGTAAGCTAGCCGTGCGGAGGGAGACACTCTCCAGACTGCCTTGACTATGCTGGTCGCGAGGGCTGGTGGCGGCTTTAACGGGAAGGGTTGAGGGTTTCACAATTGGACTCTTCCAAGATCCGCAGCATGCGAGAGTATCGTAGCGTCCAACATTTAGTAAACTAGGCTGCTGCGGCAAAACAGAGGGTTTGTCGTCACCAATGTTGTGAAACACAACTGCGCCGTTGCGATTTCGTGTCAGCGCAGCGGTGCGTTGTGATCCTCTGACGGTACCGAGGCTATGCTGCGTTTCGGTGGCTGCGCTACCATAGCGCTGCGTTTTGTTTACTTCGCCGTTGCGTTTCGTTGCCGCGTTCCCAATATGATCGCGATGGTTGCGATACTGCGATTTGTTCTCTTATCGCGTCTGCTGCGATCTCCCCTCCGGGTAAGCCGCGTGGCCGCACTCTGCGTAAACTGGCGCAACAACTCTGGTGAATGTAGGTCTTACTCGTCCACCCTGTTGAAATTGATGCATTTTCTAGGTCTGTATTGGAAAAAAAAATAGATTAATTTAGCAAAGTCAGCCTGCTTCTTGCTCAAACTCTCCAGTCCCCATACTTGTTGCAGTCACTGAAGACTGGAGAGAGAGCTAGAGCCATGGCTGTCTATAATGTCCAAGGAGACGGAAAATAGGTTGATTCTTAGTTTGTACCAAAGAGAGATCGCGGCATTAAGGATTTGATACTGGTAACAACAAGCCATTGAAAGACTTACTAGTCGTTAGCTCTAGCCATTATACCAAATCAATGTTGAATTACGTTGGGTATGATAGTTATTTAAAAATGTTCAAGCAGAGAATTGCTAAACAGACTAACAAATAACTAAATGCTGCCCTAGAATAGTTTTGAACCTTGGTCCTTTGAGATTTTTGGTAGTGATACGCCTTATCCGCTAAGGAATAATCGAAACGATACACGTGACGGGTTTCAAAGATATATATACATTAACGAAAAAGCTAATTAACACCAGACTAACGAAGAGGAACAATTCATGCATCTACGCGAATCTGAACCGTGTAAAACATGTTTTGATCAAACGACCGGCACTATAGCCGCCACGCGAAGTGAGCTTTTGGCGGAATTCGGAGATAGCATCACGCGGTGCCACGTGGCGTCATATTATTTGATACCAGAGAAGATGGGAGGAGGAACCATGGCTCCCGATTTGACAAATGTAACCTTGTAGACCATGTTGTACAATAACCGTATAACAAGTACATCTCCCATTGTACCTTCTTGTACTATATATTGGTCTTATTCGACTAGGGCTTAATAGTAGGTAGTCGTGAGTAGGCAGACCAAGACTTAGTGATATTTAGGTACCTCTCTCTAAGAGAGCTCTTAACTATAAAGGTCATCTTTGACCAGCCATAACTTAATGCTCGGGGGAGCAAATTCAGTGATTCTTTTTGCTGCGGACTCAGCGGAGTCCTAGCTATACAAGTGTGTAGTTGGTTAGAGTCTTTGCGTGCTAGGGTGGCACTTATTCAGTGGGAAAGTCAAAGTGGGGATTTGCATTCTGTGGTGGAACTGAGCACACAGAAGGTCTTCTCTTCACAAGGGTGAAGGTGTATTGGGGTTTTGATTGTCAAGGGGTCATTCATTTGGGTTTATACCAACTTGGAGTCGGCACTATCTAGATTAGCTTCTTTTGGATCTGCGAATTCTGTGGGCAATGGAGCCCATAGAATTTCACACCAAAGAGTCGTCCTCAATTCCGTAGCCTTTCCAACGCACTAAATATTGGGTGGAGTTAGAATTCCGATAGCAACGTGTCTAATGGATCTCCTCCACCTCATACTCGTCCGCAGTGCCCTGGATTGGAGGTAAAGAGGTGTTCGGCCGTCGATGAGGAAAAACTGAATCGGGGGTCGCGAAATGGTTTGAGAAGGGAAACATAGAAGACATTGTGGATATGCCAATCCTTCGGTATATCCAACTTATAGGCAAATTCTCCCACACTCGAAAAAACGGTTAACGCGCGGGTGAATTTCGGTGTTAACTTCTTAGAGAGGGCACCCGATAACGATATGTTTGCCATACTAAGGCGAAACTTATCACCCACACTGAATACTATGTTCTTCCGGTAAGCGTCTGCTTGCAATTTTTGACGATCCTTTGCAAGTTGGAGCGCCTTCGCCGCCTTTTCTAAGTTCCCTTTGTAGAAATTTATGGTCCGTTTAAAGTATTTTCTAGGTCTAAATAGAAATATAGAAAGAAGCCGAGGCAGTCTACCTCTAACTTCTCTCTCCAACTCTCAAACTTGTCGCAGTCATTAAGAGTTCGGAGAGGGAGCTAGAGCCATGGCTACCTAGGTATCCAGAGGTTTACGAGAAATATATATTATTTAGGGGTTTATTTCCTAAAAAGGTATGTGTTGGCCACAGGATTTGATCCTGGTACCTGCCAGACGGCAAGCTGCAGGTAGCCGGTAGCCTCAACCGTTAAGTCTTTCGCTAGTGTTACATACTATATGGTTTGATTTTTAGTTATACATTAACAAGTAGGATAATTCATTTTATTGATGCTATTTACGGGATACATAGAATCAGTAATGTAAAGTACGGATTGTGGTACAGAAAAAGGAACGAATACCGCGCATTTGTTTCTTTAGCGAAACGAATACCGCGCAGGTATTTATTTCGGCTACGATTAAATGTAAATTTAATCGGACGGCCAGAATGAACGCCAAGATCGCGGAAGAGAATTTCGGCAGTTTGTGGTCATCGCCACATCGGATGACACGTGGCGAAATTACATTGGATCGTGGTATCTCCGGAGATTATGGCACCAAATCCGGATATGACATGTGTCGACATTTAGGCCATGTCGTACAATTTCTGTACAAAAAGTACACCGGTAGCTGTACTTTTGTGTACGAAGTGGAATATCATTGGCTCCGTACATCAGTAGATAGAGTCTGTGAGAGAGATAGGACTTCAAAAGATTAGGAGAGAGGATCCTCTCTCCCAGGGAGCTTCTATACAAAAGGTCAACTTTGACCCACCATAACTTACTGCTCAAGGGAGCAAATTCAAAGATTCTTTTAGCTATCGACTCACGCGAGTCTTGCCTTTACAAGGGTGAAGGTGGTCAGAGTTTTTGTCTGCCAGGGTGGCAATTTTTCTTGCTGAAACATAAAGGGGTCAGGGTTATCCTAGAGGCTTCTTGGAAGCTATCCACTCTGAGGACTTATGGAGTTCTCAAAGTTTCAGGTTATGGGCCCACCCTCTAGGGTACCAATCTTTAATGGAACTGACTTGATAAACTGGGAAAGTATGATGATAGGAGCTCTATGGGAAAAAAGGTTTTGAGGGATAGTGAGTGGAAGGTTGGGGCGTCCATCAAGTCTTGGAATCCCTCCAAGGTTTGGAGGAAGCAGATTCACCATGAAAGAGGATCCACCTTCAACGAAAGAAACAAAGGAAGGAGAAGTGGTGGACAAAGGAAATGAGAAGGAGACGACCATAGCAATAGCAACTGGTTCGACATTCATGTCACCTATTCCGAGGAACGAGGAGAATGATACTGAAACTTGGGACTTCAACAATATGGCGACAAAGCACTTCATCCTACGCCATCTCACTCAAGGACTTGCATGTCCTCATATGCAAGTAGAAAAGGCATCCGATCTTTGGATGGCTCTCATAGAGATGTACCGAAGTGGTACGATTCACCAACAACAGTTGGCTGATCAGAAAGTTAAGGAGTATGTATACAAAGGGGGAAATATGTTGGATTTTTGCAATGAGCTTGCTACACTCTTCATGGAGCTAGAGAGTGCGGGTAAAGTTTTTAGTGAAAAAAGAAAAGGTTAACTGTTTACTGATGAAGTTACCTGATGAGTTCGAGAACATAGTCAACCGTGTGCAAGACTTGCCGCACTCAGATGGATATGGAACTCTGTGGTAGGGATGATTCTCGTTCGGGAGAATACGATTCAAATCCGATGGGGAGGAAAGTGTGGCGAAGCCTTGGCAACTGGAACCGAATGGAGAAACAAGGATTCACGGAAACCGGTCGGAAACTATGGGGGGAGGGAGCAGAAAAATCAGACCGACGAGTTCGGACCAAGGTCTCCCAAAGGTTTATGTCACTTTTGTAAGAAACCTGGGCACTATATGGGAAAGGGCACGAAACTAACCGAGCTTCGGTTAAAGGAGGGGCAGACCGGTGGTACCCCAAGAGGAAAGAAAAAGGCCCTTGTGACATAGGTACATGAGGCGGAATCCGATGGCGAGGAAGATGAGCTCCATTTAGATGAGGAGTTGGAGGCGAAAAACGAGGTCGAAATTTCACAAAGGCAGAAATGTGCTTACGGTAGATTGAAAGGTGAAGCAGGCTGGATTGTAGATTGAGGTGCCTCCATGCACATGTGTAAGGATAGGCACCTGTTCACTCAGATAAGAAATATTCCCACCGTAGAGAAAGAGTACGGGGATGGGAGGATATTCACCACTACTCTTGTAGGATCCGTAGATCTGAAAGTGTTGGTAGAAGGAAAGAGATCCGTAGGGACATTCTCCGATTTATTGTTTATTCCGGAGCTGAGCAAAAACCTCATCTCTACATCTGTATTAGATGATAAGGGTTTTTTTACTAGCAGTAGGGAAGGAGTCTTTACTGCTAGTTTTGAGGAGGATGTCTATTTCATTGCTGAGAAAGGTAGCCATGGGATCTTTAGGCTGGTTTTAACTAATGAAATGAAGAAACTTTATTATGCTGGTGTTTATGATATTATGATGAGGCATAAGAGGCTTAGGCATGTGAATCTAGATAAAATAAGAGAGAGATGAAAAAGATGGGAGTGGTGGAAGGAATTCTGTTCAGTGAGAGTGATAATATAAGTGATTCTAGTGGATGTGCTCAAGGAAAAGCACACAGATTACCCTTTCCCAAAAGAGCTACTTATAAGGGAGTATAAATTCTAGATTTAGTACAAACAAATATTTGGGGACCGGCTAAAGTGCCCTCACCGGTGGGGAAGAGATTTATGATGACTATCACTGATGATTGGTCTCGGTATTCTCGGGTGTATTTTTTGAAAAACAAGTCAGAAGCTCAGGATTGCTTTAGACAATATAAAGCATGGAGCGAAAAACTCCATCAAACTCCAATCAAGAGAGTAAGGAGTGACAATGGTGGAGAGTATACTTCTAACCAGTTTGAGGATTTTTTGAAGGAAGATGGAGTCCAACACCAAAAGACAGTTCCAGAAAACCCGGAACAGAACGGGGTAGCTGAAAGGTTAAATAGAAAACAAAGTGATAATGCTAGAAGTATGTTGTCAAATAAAAATATAGAAAAACGGTTTTGGGTAGAAGTAATGAACTGTGCAAATAACCTCAAAAACAGAGTTCTTACTTCAGCTATAAAAGATCAAACACCTTATGAGAGTTAGACAGGCCGGAAACCAGACATATCCCACTTAAAGGTTTTCGGCAGTCAAGTATTCAGTCTAGATACAGATCGGTCTAATTGGAAGCTAGATCCTAAAGGAAAACCGGGATACCTGTTAGGATATGATGAGGATGTTAAATGACATAGAGTTTACGATCTAAAAAGGGAAGATATAATCTTAGTAAAACATCTAGTAGTTATGGATGAAGGAAAGTCTATGGATCCCTTCAAAAATACAAAAACAGTTAAAATCAGATTTGAGTCAGAAAATTCCGATGACTTTGAGCTTCCTAACTATCCAAGTTTTAGAGAAGATGACATTCTTAAAGATACAAATCAGACCAAAAAGGACTCGGCTGTGGAAACTCCAATGACAACTCTAACCGAAGCGGAAGACGTGGTGGAAATTGATTCGGAATCAAGGGATAGGGGAGAAGCCAAGTTTGTTCGAAAGAATCCACGAAAACCATATATTCCGGCCTCAAATTTTGAGGGGGGGAAGGAGAAGTAGCAAAAACCTGCAAGAAAAACAGGTTAATAACAAGGTACCTAAATTATCTCATCAAGATGAACCTCAAACTTATGGAGAGGCGATGACTTGTCTAGAAAGAAACCGGTGGAAGACATCCATCAATGAGGAGATGGCCTCAATTATGGCAGCCGATACTTGGGAGCTGGTAGATTGTCCACCTAACCGAAAACCAATCAGTTGTAAGTGGGTTTTCAAATTAAAACTGAACCCAGATAACATAATCGAGCGCTACAAGGCCCGATTAGTGGCAAAGGGATTTACACAAAAGGAGGGAATTGACTACGAGGAAACCTTTGCCCCGGTGGTCAGATTTCCCTCCGTCGGCATACTTCTCAGCCTGGCAGCAGCGGAAGACATGGAAGTGCACCAGATGGACATCAAGAAAGCCTTTTTACATGGAGAATTGGAAGAGGAGATCTTCATGCGACAACTTGGAGGGTTTGTGGAGGAAGGAGAGGAGAGTAAAGTGTGTCGGCTGATTAAATCTCTATATGGTTTGAAACAGGCGCCTCAACAGTGGAATTAGAAGCTTGATGAGTTTCTTACCAGTCTGGGATATATCTGGATCAGCTCAGATCACTCAATCTATGTTTTCGAAGATGAGGAAGGTTTTATATTTATTGCATTTTTTATTGATGATTTGCTTACTTTAAGTAAATCAATGGAAAAAATTAATAAACAAAAAACGGATCTTAAGGGGAGATTTGAAATGAAGGATTTGGGGGAAGCAAAATATATTTTGGGAATTCAAGTAGAGAGAGACCGAAAAAGAAAGATTATAATATTGACTCAAAAAGAAAGAATAGGGAACATAATTGAAAAATTTCTGATGGATAAAGCTAATAGTTGTACAACTCTAATGGAGTTGAAGAAGGGAAGTGAGGGGAGTGAGGAAGAAGAAGTCATAGTCTTAGACGAGGAATTATCTCTTGATGAACAGAATTTCATGCAGACTATTCCTTACAGGCAAGTAGTGGGAAGTCTAATCTGTTTTATGAATTGTACCCGGCCAGATTTAGCTGCAGCTGTAGGAGTGCTGAGTAGAAGTCTAAATGTTCCCACTAAGAGGGATTGGGAGGCAGCTAAGAGATTCCTTAGATATTTGATAGGAACTACGGATCTATGGTTGCATTTGGGTGGGGAAAATACTGACATCACTACTTGGAGTGATGCCAGTTATGGTGATGCTCCGATGAGGAGATGCACATCTAGATATGTATTATATATGGGTGATGGGGCTTGCTGTTAGAGTAGCAAACAACAAAAAGTTATTGCTCAGTCCACCATGGAGGCTGAGTATATGGCCTCTTGCTCTGCTGCAAAAGAATTACTTTGGATCAAGTCTTTGCTTGGTGAGCTTGGTCACCTTACGAGTGGTGTGCAGAAAATATTTTGTGATAATCAGGCAACAATCGCTATTTCTGCCAATCCTAAACATCATTATAAAGCTAAAAATATGGACATAAGACCCAACTTTGTTAAAGAGAAAGTAGAAAACAAAATAATCAGTTAAGAGTACCGACCAGATAGTGAGATGGTAGCGGATATGATGACCAAACCTGTGCCTTCCCCTAAGCTAATTTTTTGCAGGGAGAAGTGTGGTCTGAAATTAAAGATTGACTAGAAAATAAGGTGAGTGTAGAAATTAATGGTCCGTTTAAAGTATTTTCTAGGTCTAAATAGAAATATTGAAAGAAGCCGGGGCAATCTACCTCTAACTTCTCTCTCCAACTCTCAAACTTGTTGCATTCATTAAGAGTTCGGAGAGGGAGCTAGAGCCATGGCTACCTAGGTATCCAGAGGTTTACGGGAAATATATATTAGTTAGGGGTTTATTTCCTAAAAAGATATGTGCCGGCCACAAGATTTGATCTTGGTACCAGCAGGACGGCAAGCTGCCAGTAGCTAGTAGCCTTAACCGTTAAGTCTTTCGTTAGTGTTACGTACTATATGGTTTGATTTTTAGTTATACATTAACAAGTAGAATAATTCATTTAACTGATACTATTTACGGGACACATAGAATCAGTAATGTAAAGTACGGATTGTGGTACAGAAAAAGGAACGAATACCACGCATTTGTTTCTTTAGCGAAACGAATACTGCGCAGGTATTTATTACGGCTACGATTAAATGTAAATTTAATCAGACGGCCGGAATGAACGGCGAGATCGCGGAAGAGAATTTCGGCGGTTTGTGGTCATCGCCACATCGGATGACACGTGGCGTAATTACATTGGATTGTGGTATCTCCGGAGATTACGACACCAAATCCGGGTATGACATGTGTTTACATTTAGGCCAAGTCGTACAATGTCCGTACAAAAAGTACATCGGCACTTGTACTATTGTGTACGAAAGTGGAATATGATTGGCTCCGTACATCAGTAGATAGAGTTTGTGAGAGAGATAGGAATTAGAAAAATTAGGAGATAGGATCTTCTCTCCAAGAGAGCTTCTATACAAATGGTCAACTTTGACCCACCATAACTTACTTCTCAGGAGAGCAAATTCAGAGATTCTTTTAGCTATCGACTCAGGGGAGTCTTGCCTTTACAAGGGTGAATGTGGTCAGAGTTTTTGTCTTCCAGAGTGGCAATTGTTCTTGCTGAAACAAAAAGGGGTCAGAGTTTTCCTAGAGGCTTTTTGGAAGCTGTCCACTCTGAGGACTTATGGAGATCTCAAAGTTTCACCCTTGCAGCAATTTGGCAAAATCCAGAGTTACGGGTGTAGGGTAGTCCATGGCCAATAAATTTTGGGGAAGGGTGGGCTGTCATCCATTGAGGGAGAACGGCTTGGCGTTCGTAGACGAGTGCACCGCACTGTTGTACACCACCTTAATTGCCGTTAAATGGTTCACCTAATCTGTTTGGTGTATCGAGACATAAGCCCGCAAAGCCTCCTCCAAAGTCTTATTCATCCTTTCGGTCTGACCATCAATTTGAGGGTGGTAAGCCGTTGACATGGCCAAGTGCGTTCCACAAAGCTCGAACAGATTTTCCAAAAGTGGCTCACATATTTCCGATCCGGGTTGCTTACGATCCTATTTGGAAGTCTGTGATGGCGGAATATCTCGCGAAAGAATAAGTCTCCCACATCTCGCGTTGTGGCTATCGTTGACGTGGGTAGGAAATGAGCCATTTTTGTTAAGTAATCGACGACGACGAAAATGCAGTCGTAGCCCTCTCTAGTCAGCGGAAGAGCCTTGATGAAATCCATTGAAATCGCCTCCCAAGGAATAGATGGTATCGGAAGGGGTGGTAACAGACCTTGGTGACCCGATTCTACTTTATTCATATTACAAGAGTCACACGTTCGGACATACTCCGCAATGTCCCGAGTAATGTTCGGCCAGTAATATAACTTAGCGACACGTGCAGTTGTTTTATCTCGCCCGAAATATTTACTGAGCGGTTCGTCATGACTTAAATTAAGTATTGCATGACGTAACTCCTGGTTTGTCACAAAGTAAAGTCGGGTTGTCTTACTAGGTCTGTACCGCCACATACCATTAGCGGTTCGAATTAATACTTTCCGTTGAATGAGGTCCTTAATTGTCTCGTCTTCGTCGTATGCGGCCTTGATCCCACTTAACCACTGTTCGTCTACTTGTACCGTACTGATCACTGCACTAAGTTTCGGATCCTGCACTGTGTCCGACGCTGCGGTGTGTTTTTCCACAGAGCTTGTGTTTTCATCCTGCGATGGTTGCGATCGGTGCTCCATCACCAACGCAGCTACACCGTGTCTTCTCGACAGCCCATTCGCTGGGTTCGTCTTGCACTGCTTGTACTCAATAGCCGGCTCCGGCTCGAAGGTTTGAAGAAACATCATCCCTCGCACTTGTTTCTTTGACAACTTCGGTAGGGCGTGGTGATCAGTGATGACTGTGATCCGCTTTCCTTGAACGTAACATTTCCAAACTTCCAACGCATTTTTAATTGCGATCGTCTATTTTTCAACGGTGGCCCAATCAAGTTCCGCTGCCTTGAGCTTCTAGCTATGGTAAGCAATGGGTTGTAGACCTTTTCCTTGATCCTGCATAAGGATTGCTCCAATCGCCGTGTCGATGGCGCCGGTGATTATCGTCCAAGGTAATTATGGGTCAGGGACAGCTAACACAGGGGTGGTAACCAACCGCTCCTTTAATGTGTCAAAGGCTGCCCCTTGCGCCGATTTCCACTCGTAGGGCACGTCATTCTTAAGTAAGTCCGTGAGCGCTGTAACAATTTTTGCGAAACCTTTGACAAAATGGCGATAGTAGGAGCATAATCCAAAAAAGCTCCGTAACTTCGTAATGTTTGTTGGCTGGGGCCACTCCTTAACTGCCCCAGTTCTGTTCGGATCCACCGCGATCCCAACCTGGCTCACCACGTGGCCCAAAATCTCAATTCTCTCCTTTAGAAAGTCACATTTACTCCTTTTTGCGTACATCTTATTCTCCCGAAGGACTTGTAGAACTCTCCATAGGTGCTTTATATGATCCTCCAGCGTTCGGCTATACACCAAAATATCGTCCAAAAAGACGATGACGAACGCGTCCAAATATTGCCAAAAAATGGAATTCATGAAATGCATAAAAGTAGCCAGTGCGTTGGTCAATCCGAACGGCATAACTCAAAATTGGAAATGGCCATACCGAGTTCTAAATGCCGTCTTTTCCACATCTTCCTCGGCAATCTTGATTTGGTGATCACCGCTTCACAGGTCTATCTTCGAAAAATATTTGGCGCCTCGTAGTCGATCCAACAACTCTTCTATCCTTGGTAGGGGTACGCGTTTTTTACCGTTAGTTTGTTTAGCGCTCGGTATTCCATACACATACATAAACCTCCATCTTTGTTATTTACGAAGAGAAGAGGGGCTCCATACGGTGACTTGCTCGGTTCATTTACTCTTGCTTCGACCGACTTTGTAAGTTGTTTCTTGAGTTAATCTAATACGGTGTAACTCATCTTGTACATCCGATTAGCCGGGGGTACCGCTCCGGGAACAAGCTCTATCTTGTGGTCTACTTCGCGCTTCGGAGGTAATCGTTTTGGAAGCTTCGGGGGAAAGACATCACCATGCTCCTCGAGAAGTTTTGTCACGGCTTCAGGGGCCTCTACGGAAGTCCATTTGTGTCGTCACCTTCCTTTGAGTTGAAGTCGGGATCTTTATTCTTCCATTCTTCCGGAATCCCCTCCTTCGCCTCCTCTATAGGTTGTACGATCGCCATACCAATTTCTCCCCTTTCCTGAGTGCCCTCTTTAGCTGTAAGGCCGAAAGTAGGCGTTCCTCTTTCGCTCCTTTACCAGCCCCTCCCATTTTTACCTCAAACTCTTCTCACCTTTCTTCACTCTCATGTCGCCACTTCTTGTCAGATTCAACTTCTGTAGCCACTGTTTTCGTATGATTACCTCATGGTCTCTAAGGGGTAATACATGAAGAGTGTCATACCATTGGAACTTTCCAATTCCAACGCGTAACCTTAGAGTACAATGAGTAATGCACAGAGAGTAATGGTTAGGGAACTTTCGTTGGCCAATTGAACCGACTGATGATACTTTAACACCACGAGAGGGAGTTTCAACTTTTTCGCCATCACCTTGTTGATGAAGTTCCCTGATGCGTCGGAGTCCACCATAAAGCTAGCTGCGCTCACTCCGATTTGATCTTGAAATATTAGAGGGTCTCCCCCTTCACCAACTAACCTCATGACGTTAAGCTTGCCCCTCCTATGTCCTCTTCTTTTTGGGCATTCTCGAGCCAAATGATCCGGGGAACTGCACTGGAAGCATAAGCAGTTTTGCTTCCTTCGTTGGAGCTACTCGAGGGACAAATCATTGGTCTTGGCCTTGGTGGTCTTCTTCTTCTTCCGAATCACATTGACCACTTCCTTATCCTCATCAATTGCTGTGAGCTCCATGGGGATTGGACCATCGTCTCGTTGACCTCCTGCGCCGCTGCTCGACCCATAATGGTAGTGTCTGTGGAAGGTGAAGTCTACCGAATCGGTCCGTTTCGCAAACTGAATAATTGTCGAGAGACTAGGGGATGTACTTTCCCGAGCAAGCCATTGCTCCACATCCCTCTGAATGGAGGCCTTAAGCCCCTTCACGTAATGATCCACGGCTTCATCCTCCGTCATAGAGGATATCTAAACTTTACACTCGAGGAACCGCTGCGTGTACTCAAACACCGAGGTTTGTTACCTCAAAATCGCGATCTTATCCCTCGTAGCCTTAACCGTATTGACAGGTTTCTAAGAGTCACGGAGGAGTTGGATGAATAGAGCCCAAACAGTCGGCGTCACATCATTTTCCATCATTTTCCTTCACCATGCTCCCGCTGTTCTTTTATGAAGACCACCCGCATAGTGAATCTTCTCATGGTCTGATAAACTCGGAAATTTTTCGAGATAATTCACAATGGAGAACATCTATCGGTGGACATTTGTGTGGTGGATACACCGTGGTCGGCTATGCTGTCGAGTCACGAGGGATAGCTCCGATACTAGTGTAAAAATGACAACGTACACCACAATGCACATCGGAAAACTCCATGGATCTCCCGGTAGCAACAGCAAGGCACACAACATGCATAGATAAAAGTTGCACTTTATTTACCAAGAGGAGATAACAAGATGGTGCGCTCACTGCGAAGGTCTACCTAAAGAGTCACCTGTTGACTACGTCTTCCTACTATTTAAACTATCTAGTCGCTAGTGAACCTAGCACTGTACAAATGTACACGTGGACCTTCACGGTCAATCGAGATCTATCCAAAATATCCTTCTAGAACTATACAGCTCAATCCACATTATGCAGCGTTGCTATACTGCTCCGCCACGGTTCTCTGCTGCGCTGCTATATTACTGCGCTACTCTACTAAGTTGCTACGCTGCTATGTTGCGCTGGTCTGGCATCGCAGCTGCGCTGTTCTGAAACCGCAACTATAGCAGCCTGGTTTCTAGTCCTTAAATACTCAACTGTGTAACCCTGTTACACCCCCGTTCTCATTGACGACGTTTGAACATTTGAGAACATGTTCGCGTGAAATTTTGTCGTCTTTATCACTGGGAATAAAATTTGAGTGAGCTTTTTCATGTCGACGAACCCACTTTCGCGTGTCGACGCCTTTATTTGACACACTTTTTGTACGATTGTACAAAGTAACTAGTAATTTTAGTATAGACGGACGCATTTTGTACACTACACTATTTAAAAACTGTCCAAACTAGAGTTATTAACGCTAATTTGAAAATACTTATAGTAATGTAAATTAACAATTGAAGTTATAAATTATATCTTAGGTTCGAGGGTCAAAATTTGGAGGCATCGAATTTACGTTATTAACGCTAATAGCGATTCAATGTGTACCGTTGAGTTTAAATTTGACGTTCAATTAGTTGAACAACTTTGACTTTCAAAAAATTGTAACAATCAGTTAAAACTTTGACGGGCTTGTGAACGTGGACCGCCATAATAAAAGCAACAATTCACTGGACGGGCGAAGGTTTACATTAACAAAACTGTGGCAACCACATGTAAACTAAAATGTGTGCACAATCACTGTTTGACTTTATCTGTGTTCCACTGTGAAAGCACATGTTGGCTTTTAACTTAGCCGCAAAATTGAAACTTAATCGGGAATCGTAAATAGTGTAGCTTGATTTGGTCGCACGCGACGACTCGCATTTTTTTCATTTCGTTTCGTTGATACTCTTAAGCGGCTCCGTTTTATTACAGTGTACAAACTTTATTTTGTTTCTAAATCTACGAAGAATCTTTGAACGTAAAGTTTGAACAAAATAGCAAGAGGTAATTACTAATTAATTGAAACTCTGAGACCTCCATGAGTCCTCAGAGTGGACAGCTTCTAAGAAGCCTCTAGGATAACCCTGACCCCTTTGTGTTTTAGCAAAAATAACTGCCACCCTGACAGACAATAACTCTGACCAACTTCCTCACTGTGAAGGCAAGACTCCCCTGAGTTTATAGCAAAAAGAATCTCTGAATTTGCTTTCTTGAGCTGTTATGGAGGGTCAAAGTTGACCTTTTGTACTTTAGCTCTTTTGGAGAGAGGGTCCTATCTCCTAATTTTTCTAAGTCCTATCTCTCTCACAGACTCTATCTACTGATGTACGGAGCCAATCAGATTACTCCTCCGTAGGTAAAAGTACAGTTGCCGATGTACTTTTTGTACGAACATTATACGACATGGCCTAAATGTCGACACGTGGTATATCCGGATTCGCTCCCTTAATCCTCGCAGATGCCGCGATCCAATGCCATTCCGCCACGTGTCATCCGATGTGGCTATGATCAAAAACCGCCGAAATTCTCTTCCGCGATCTCGGCGTTTAATTTCGGCCGTCCGATTAAATTCACATTTAATCGTAGCCGTAAAGAAATAAATGTGCGGTATTGGTTTCTTATCCGTACCGTAATCCGTACTTTTACATTTACTGGATCTATGTCTCCCGTAAAACTATTTCAGTTAAATGAACTATCCTACGTATAAATGTTTAATTAATTATCAATTCCTATCATACGTAACACTATCTCTAGACTTAACGGTTAGAGCTACCGGCTACCGACTACTTACCGGCCGGCAAGTTCCAGGATCGAATCCTGGAGGCGACACATATATTTTAGTAAAATTATTCTTAATTATAAATAAACTAATATTTATATTCCGTAAACCTCTGGATAGCCTAGGTAGCCATGGCTCTAGCTTCCTCTCCAGCTTCTCAGTGACTGCGACAAGTTTGAGAGTTGGAGAGAGAAGTTAGAGGTAGACTGCCTCGGCTTCTTTCTTATTTCTATTCAGACCTAGAAAATACTTTAAAAGACTATTAATTTCTACATTAATGACTACTAGTATAGAGTACATTATAATGTACTATCTAAAATTTAAAAACGAAACGGCAAATAGGCGGTGGGAGCGTGACGGGATAATTTTGGTGGACTCTCATCCACCACCGCCGAAGGCACATGGCTTATACGACATGTATGCACCTTATATCGCCTTCTTCCTGGATTTATTTTCTATTTTCCACGCGGCCCAATTTTAGACGTTTAGTCTGTGCGTAGTGTCCTCTTTGACATCATTAGCCACACACTGGAGGGTTCGCGAGATGGCGTCTCGGATTAAAAAGGCAGAGCATCCGACGTTCAAGTTTAACGCCCATAGCCTTGGAGACTCTTTAGTAAATATGCTTTTCCTAAAAAAATAAAGAAGGATTACGGAATGGTACAAAACAGTACGGCCCTCAGTAAACAACCTCACTTTTTCGCTAATGGAAGTGCGGCCTAGCAGCGACTTTTGTCACATTTCAAACTGCAACTGTGGCCGGGCCGCTAAAATTTAAGCACCTTGCCAGAAACGTGGACTTGATTCGAAAGCTTTCTTAAAGCTGACGTATGCGACAGTGTATTCGATTGACTACAGTATGATACGGTGGCAGACACGTGCGTAACAAAATGAACTTTACGTGCCGATATACGGCCGATTTCTTTGCACGTCGTAGTGGCTCTGTACCTCCGAAAACGGCATCTGCAAGTCATATTTGTCCAATTCGTACGGATTTGGACTTATGGGCATAGGACAGCTATGCTGCAAATCCACCAAAGTCACCTGAAAAGATTTTCCAGAGGAGGAGCGTCACGCTCACTTTGACTTTTTTCGTCCTTTTTATTAGGGTTCGGCGAGCTTGTTTTTGTCGTTTTATAGGCTGTTTGAACTTTGAAGTCATTATTTTGTACAATGAGACAGTACGTCGGTACAAGTCTGACATTTAGCTTGTACCACTGAAATACTTTGACTTTTTCGAACATCTGAACGCAAGGACACGTGTGAAAGAAACTGATGTACGGCGTGTAAAAAAAACAAAATCTGCCACGAATCAGAAATGGAGTTTGGCAACCGGCGTATTCTAACCGGCACCGGTACGTTGTACTTGCCGGAAACGTTAACCGTCTTTCCACAAGCTTTCTTAAAGCTGACGTATGCGACAGTGCAGCATATCGACTGCTGTAACGCTCATCGGAAAAATTTCCGTTAGATTTTGCAATTCTGCTTTTGGCCTTTTGCTGTTATTTGTTGAATATACTTTAGACTTTGTCCGTACGGTACGGATTTGTTAACGATGACTAAGATCTCCTCTTTGTAAACGTAAGAGCTTTATTTCAAAACGTGCGATGGAAAAAACCATCAAAGTACAAAGGGTTTCAAAAAAGGGAAAAAAACCCTCCTCTTTGTCTCCTCTTTGCCGCATTGTCTCGTCACATGTCTTGCCAAACTGCAACTTCTGTCCACCATTGACAAAAACCATAGTTCAAAAGTAGGTGAAAGTACGCCCATACAATATGCCTATTGTACGCAAAACATACAATATGACCTAAGACCCATATTGTACTGGTCGCAAAATGAAAAAGAAAAGTAACAGGGTTGAGTTGCACATCGTTCGATAGAGAATTAAACGTCATCGGACGGTCGCTGATCAAAGTAGCCATCTAAGAAGATCACATGAAAAGCCCATAACACAACTTGCGCCTACCAAAGGCCTACCATAAAACGCCTACTTTTGAACTATGACAAAAACTATAGAATGAACAATTATTATTTGTCTGTTTAGTTGTCTTCTCTTTTTTATTTATTTTTCTTTTTTTCTTGTACCTGTGTGTACAATGACGTGGCATTTAGCATTCACAAAAGCGAAAAAAGGTAAAAAAAAAAAATGTCGAAGAGATTAGTTAACCTACTATAGCAGTTTCCAGCATGTCTGTACTTGTAAGAGTCCCGGTGTTCGTTTGGTACGACTTCGATACATATCGGCCGGTAAATTAAATCTACAAAACAACGATTTTGTTTAATGAACCTGAGGATTTCACGTGTGAACAGAAATATAGCTTAGGGCACTTTCCCATGTAACCGAAACTTTAGTCTTGTAACTTTGTTTGTAGGAGCACCAGCACCATGGAAACAGGTTCTCTTTTCATAGTTTATATGGTCCGTTCACATGGTGAAGAAAAATATTAGTGATGATTGGACCATTTTTATTATAGATAAAGAGGAATACTCCATGGTCATAAAAAAACCCTATATGAACGTGAACGTTGTAGGAGGAGGGTGTCTGTATTGATTAGTACCATAAATCATAAATAAATAGCACATTACATCATACGGAAAAACATACGTAATATCCTCCTCCCGCCCTTGAGCGCGTGCTACGTGGGGGTGGGGTGGAGGGGGGCTTTTCATTTTTTTTTTACCTATCGTCACTCTAATATATGGCGATAAAAATATATCGAATTATGTGCAGATATATCGCCCAAATATCGGGATGGAAATCTTATCAATATATCGATGCAATATATCGATGAGCGGGTACTCAAAACTTAGAACATATCGAATATAGGCAAGAGGCCTTCGATACACAACACTACGGCAATGCACTATGGCAACGTAACCATGAGCGTTGTAATTTTGTACTTTTTCGGGTATAGGCGGGTACGGTTAGTCGCGAGAAATCGAGTTTCGGTTGAGCTTTTATTTTCGTAAACGCGTTTCAGGTAACGGTTAACAATCTAGGAGCGTGACATGACCCGGTAGAGCGTCGGGTACTCATATTTTGAAAAATTAAAAACGGTAGGTTTCGGTTATGTAAAGTTTTGACTTTTGCGACCCCTGCCTTCGATACACAACACTACGGCAATAATGTTCTCCTCGACCCGACGTTACTCGCGGGACGCTTGACTCGCACGTCCACACAGCGTGACAATACGTTTTTTGTACTTTTGCTACGACGGAACTTCATCTTATGATCTAGACATGGGGCCGAGGCGTAATTACTTTGGGATTTCCCCCTACGCGCGCCAATTTTTTGACAATAGATCAAGAGCCAATCAGTGTTGACCTCCCGTACGGCGAGACCAGATTCCATTGTACCTTTGTACCTCTGACGAAGCCAATCGCTGACGAGGCCACATGCCGCCATCGAGGCCTCCGCTTCGCTGGGAGCTGCCGACCGAAAGTGGCCATTGGCAGGCGTTTCTCGACGAGGCGAAACCTTGTGACCGTACGGATCGGAACTAGCTGGACTTCCATAGCCGTACAATCCCCAATCTGAACAGGTTGTCGGCGGGACCTTCAACGACATCTTGTTATAACCACCAGACAACCAGCTATATTGTATCGTATGGAACAGTTGGCGCAAAAGGTACACATTAGAGCCGCAAACGACAAAACATGCGTCGGCTATGCTGAACTGTGTGTACAGAATCGCATAGAATCTTTGACCTGTTCGATTCTTTTATGGGAGCTTTTATGATGATCGGATTGCGAAGTGCCACGTGGCTGACTGAAGTTTAAGTTTAAAATATCCGTATTTTTTGTACCATTCCGTACTGTATGATTTCTATCGTTTGAAAAACATTTCTGGCGTGAATCTGCCACGTGTCGTCAATGTGCCGGGAGTGAACGTGGACCGTCCGATGGTTTCTGTTTCATCGTCTATTTTCATTTTTGAGAAACATTTTCGGACGAATCTCCCACAGAATCTGACGTCCGGCTGTCCGACGGACGATCTATTCGAATCTTAAGGTACATAGAGACGACTGGCGTCCATAGTGCCACGTGGCATGTTTTTCTGCAGGTGCTGACCCATGCCGCCAATCACCATTTGACTCTAATGTGAATCTATCGGATTGTCCAAGGTGCCAGGAGTGAACATCGACCGTTCGTTTTCTATTCTTTGAGCGACCTTTTTTGTTTTTTTTCAAAAGTCAAAACGCTTTTATTGAGAATCCATCGAGAGGCTCCTGGATTCCCGGAGGAAACGTCGATCGTTCGATTTTCCCGTTCGAAAATTTTGTCTTCCTTTGAAACGCGCCGCCTATGCTCTTTGAATCGTGCGCGGCACGCTACACCGTGAATCGCTATTAGCGTACATGACGCTAATTGGGGTACCCCTTTTTTTGGGGCAAATTCTCAAATAGAATAAAGTACGCTAAATGTTTTTGCACGTTATTTGAGGTACCCCGCTCAATGCGGTTCATAACTGTAATTTATTGCCCTTTTAAATAGTGTGGTGTACCGACTGTCAGATATGTACTATTCCGTACATTTTTAATTTTAAAAGTACAGAAATATAATAATATATAATTGCGTAAACATTTTCCGGCATACGCAGGTGTCAGAAAAACGCGACGGCGTACGATTTGAACAATTTCGTACATCTACATGTTTTAGTGTGGACATATTACGTGCCGAAAATTTTTACAAAGCAGTTTACAAATTAGAGTACATGATAAATTAGTATCATGGTGTACCCGAAAAAACACAATTTAC
>JBBHKE010001997.1:28737-67323 GCA_037447655.1 Zygnema cylindricum
TCACAAATGACCGTGCCGCAAGGTAATACAGCACGGTCACTTGTTGCAAAGAGTTAATACTAACCGCGGTGCATCCAATCAAAAGTCTAAGAATTTTATATCTTTATAATCCCACCTGAAGGTAATCGCTTTTTCACCCCAAAAAATGACTTCCGGCATGGCAAAACATGTCGAGGCATGTATTAAAAAAAAAGTTCCTTTTGTTGTAACGTCTTTTTACAGCTCCGCATTTAATCCTGGCAGCCTAAGATAATGTTCCACGCGGCCAATTGTTACACGTTCTGTATTCGAGAACTGTCCTCCCTGTGCACGGTCTTAACAAACTGTAGGGTTTATGACGTGGCGTCTCGGATAAAAAGTGTAATAGAATCCGACGGTCCTAATTTACGCCTCGACATTTTTCTGCAATGTTGTTTTCCTTGAAGAAAAAATATGTACGGAGATGTACGAAACGATACAGCCGTCAATAAAAAACCCCACTTTTTCGCTAATGGAAGTCCACCCCAATATTTCTATATTTTAAGAATCTGAAAACTAACCTACGTGGCGCCAATCATAATTGAGAAACGTTGTTCACTGGCACGATATAATGGAACGCCGTGCCAGTAAACACTACAAAAAGACGTATTCGCAGGTTTACAGGGACCGCCTAATGGAGTAGAGGCCTAAGAATAAAATAGAAAACACGCGATTTTTCGTACGAAGTGAAGCGAAAGGGTTAAAGTGGGTGGGAGCTTTTTCGCTTTTTTTTTTTTTGCTATTTTCTAGTGTTGTGTATCGGGTAAAAACTCATCGCGATAAAACCGATACCTATAGTTTTCGGTTGTCGAACGGTGAGCAGAGGTCGCAAACGGTCAATCGGAACCGTGACCGATCGTTAACCGACCGCCCGCGTCAGATCCGGAACGGATTCGGTTGCCAAATTTGGGGGGCCGGGCAGATTCGGGCGGTTGATTCACAGAAAAAAAAAAAACAGTTACGGTCGGGTAAGCAAAATATGAAAATTTTGTACTGTCCATACAATCCAACATTATTGTACTTTGTACTCTTGTTATCGTTGGAGGGTATACGGGAGATGTACCACTAATTTTGCACTTATTCGGGTATGGGCGGGTACTGGTAGTCACGAGAAATCGAGTTTCGGTTAAGCTTTTATTTTCGTTAACACGTTTCGTATTGTTGTGTATCGGTAAAAAAATTATCGCGATAACACCGATAGCGATAGTTATCGGTTATCCAACGGTCTGAGGTCCCGATATATCGGTCTGAGACCAACAAATTCCATATCGACGATAACTTTAAAAAAAATATAGTATGCACACAATAGTACTTTATAACATATTGTATTATATTATTGACTTTATATAGCGTGGCATGCCACGAATAAGAATCTGTTCCGTCTCTGTTTAACTGCGACAGCGTAGCACATAAACATTGGCCGATTAACTGAATACAAATTTTACGCCAACTTACGAAATTGAACCAACAATCTGGTGAACATGGAAATGTAAAAGGACGGCGGACACAAAGTACAACGGACGCAAAATAACTTTTTGCGCGCCATCGGAATCGAACGGACGACTTGGAATGAGAAAATACGAGCGGACGGTCAGCGTGAGCGACGACATCCAGGAGTGGCTCTTTTGGCAGCTTATGCCAAAAGAGCCAACCGATTGACACATGGCAGGTCCCTAGTGGATCCCAAGGAAGAAAAGGACAAAGTCATGGCGTCGGATGTGAAAGGTACATCGTTTTTACTGTATTCGTACCAAAACCGTAGAGTTCTCATGGCGGCTACAATACTTTCTGTGCTTGTACACCTGTACAATACAATGATCTGATTGGTAAACACCTCAGTAGATAGGGGTTGTGAGTAGGGCGCGTCCGGGGAATAACACGTACAGTTGAGTGTACGGACTGTAGATTTATCTGTACGGTCAGATATCGCCGATAGTTATTGATATCGGTGTTATCGCCAATAATAACCGATAAATATCGGTTATTTATCGGCGTTAACACCGATAACGATATATATCGTACCAATATATCGAGTATCGGCTACCCGAAGAAAGGCCCATATTGGTTATCAGCAAATCCTTACCGATACACAACACAAGCGTTTCGGTTAACGGTTAACACTTTTGGAACGTGACATAACCCGTTCGGGCGTCGGGTACTCAGATTTTGTAAAAAAAAACCAGTCGGTTTGGGTTATCTAAAATTTTGACTCTTGCGACCTCTGACGGTGAGGGATTCCGATATATCGCTTGGCTAACTCAAAACCCTCAACGGTTCAAGATCTTACACATAAAACATCGACGGTCAATTCTCGTTGTCACCAGAGACGAAGGCGACTACAATGCTTTTCCCTTTTAGAAAAAGGGCAAAGCAAAAACAATATAATCTGTTTTTCATCGCAATAACACCAGTAACGATATATCGTGGCAGCATATCGATTATCGATAGGCCAAAAAATAAAGCATATCGGTTATCGACAAATGGTTGCTGATACATGACACTATTTTCGCCTTCTCGTGCCTATGTATGTAACCAAACATATTTCCAGTGTGGTAAGTACAAAAAAGTACAGGAGGCGTAAATTTCACGTTGACACCTCGAAAAAAACTACGAAAATGCACACTTTCAGTGAAAAGGGCACTTGCTTGGTTTTGGTGTCCACTGAAGTCCGTGAAAATTATGCATTTGGGGTGGCCACATGACAATTCTCATTCCAAAACCCAACAATGAAAGGTTTATATTGTCTGTCGATATAAAAGTTTTTCGCCAACCAAATAAACAGACAGCGGGAATACTAAGTGATTGCCACGTTTGCTGATGGCCTATCACCTTTGTAACCTTGGTGTGACAAGTTGTATGTTTGTGCTTAACATACTCTGGTTCCCACGCAATCACATGGTATATAATGGCACATTGTACTGATCTTGAGTGAACAGAATGCGCAACATAGAAAAAAAACATTGTGCATATAAGTTATAATATACTGTACAGTAGTGTTGTAACATCAACTATATAGTGTACACATTTGTTTGATACAGGATCTCGACCAGTTGAAGTACTATCATGCATCCTGCTCACTCTAATGCATTCACACGTGTAAAATTTGAGTGGTTGTTTACTACTTTGTTATTGACTCGAGTCATTCATTTTCAAATGTAGGTTTCCGTCATCTGGTTTTGTTTAGACCTTGTTCTGCACCGCAACAGTCTACTTATCAAAATTAGAATTATATGTGCTAATACTGAGTTTTTTTTCTTTTCCACAGTGGACAAACCATGGCACTTTCATTATTTGCTTTTCTAAACGCCACCAATGGCGGGCTCGATATACTCTCACTCATATCATACACACAGCGGGTTAAAGGTTGTACTTTGGACTCATAACTCTGATGCTACAATAATTAAGACCTCGTATGAACCCACTATTATAAGGGATAAGAAATGTGGGATATCAGAGAGACTGGCCGTATCAGAAAGGCAAGTTTTAAAGTGTGTTAGTTTGTACTAAGCACTCCTTTCATCTCCTTAGGAAGGTAATAAGGTATGTTTTCAGATTGACGATTAACTGAGATTGACTTTTCAGTTGCATCGTCACGAGTACGATCTGTAGTAAATAAAGCATCAATCAAGTTTTGTATTGACGTTTTGCAACAAAAAACATAACCATGACAAAGAACACAACCATTATTCATGTGCGAGATTATCCAACATCACATATTAATCAGTTGTTTATTTGAGTAGTTAATAAATAAATTAATCACTTGGAAGTAAGGAGAGCCACAATACCTTGTATAAAACCTACGAGACACGACGACTCTTTGCCAACGCTTCCGACTCATTTACAATTTGCGAGTTACAATTTGCGTGTTACAATTTGTATGAATCAATTTCAAAAATAAATTCGTGGTCAATTACATCAATTTGTGGCCAATTTGCATAAATTTGCGATTTGATTATATGAATAAGAGAAACCACACTCCAATGCCTAGAAATTATGAGATGCCAAAACATTCTTTCAAGGATGGAACAACAACACTGAAAGTGTGTGGCTCGGTTCACCTATGAACAAAATGTACTAAGTAAAAAACTAACGCATACCTGATGGGAACAACAGTGTAAAAAACGATGAAGAAAGGTAATGAAACTTATTAATGGATGGAACCGAGTTGGATCTACCATGCATGGAGCCTATCACAAATACAAGTTATAATTGAGTTCGTCAAACAGTTCCGAGTCATTTCTCTCAATATTTACAATTGAATCGTTAACAGAAGCTACTAGAGCCCATAATAATAAAAAAATCATACTTTTACACCTTAGACTCTCTCAGGATAGGAGCCCAGACAAGTTTTCTACACTTTCCTCTGCCCCTTCGTCCACTTTCCTTACATGCTCGTCTCTGATTAGCTGCACCAAAAGAAAAAAAGTAAAACATTCATGTTTCGGATTAACATTGGCTAGTTAAAATCCTTCGACTCGAGGTGTTTACATCATCAATTCTTGATCGGATCGATCGGATCGGATCGTTTTTTTCCGGAGCAAATCAAACAAATCCGGCGCGGATCGATCCGATCAGGCAGGAATCAGGCGCTGGATCTCAGGGCTAGGATCAGACTGGTGCCGGCGGTTGTTTTCAATTGCGGATTGAGATCCGGCATTGCTTCGATGGATGTAAGAGAGGGAGAGGGAGAGGGAGAGGGAGGAAGAGAGAGGGAGAAGGAGATGGAGAGGGAGAGGCAGGGAAAAGGATAGGGCGAGTAGGAAGGAGGAAGAGGGAGAGGGAGAGGGAGTGGGATAGGAGAGGGATAGGGATAGGGAGAGGTAGAGGGATGGCGAGTGGGAAAGGGAGGGGTAGAGGGGCACAGCGGAATTCAGGAGCATACCTCCAATTGCCGCACAAGCCGTTCGCATTCTTCTTCCATCATTTGAAACACGGTCTTAGTAAAGTCGACAGGAGCTTCAATCTTTGCCTTCACCTTTGTGTCAAGACCAAACTGGATTTCATCGCCGTCATGGATGGGAATGCGTCTACCTGCAAGGTTTCAAGTATATAGAAAGACAGTCAAAATCCACATTTTAAAAGCAATTTTGCCAGTTTCTTTTCCATAAAAGCTGTTGGCTGGAGCCAAATGAAGCCAGTTCACAAACTGAGATATAAGGGCAAATTCACATGTGGCAAATAAGTATCCGGCCAATCCATGATATAGCTTGGAGGAGAAACCAAACCTTCAGCTGCAGCTATTCCATTGACGATTGTTCCATTTGAACTTCCAATGTCTGTGAGAGTCCAATATTCCCCACTCCACTCAAGAACAGCATGCTTCTCAGAAACCTGCACCTCAGAAAACCGCATAGAAATGGTTATTCACAAAGAATAAGCTTCATTGTTATTCTTTTCAATGTTATTCAATAAGAGTAAACTGCATTGTTATTTACAAAGCATAAACTGTAGTGGTATTCACAAAGAATTAGTTGCCCTGTTATTCACAAAAAGTGAACTGCATTGTTAATTTTGACCAAATTCTTCAAAAGCAACATTGCTACAGACGTCTTGCTCTTGAAGCTCGTTTTTGTTCTTATACACATCAAGGGCGATAAATGTTTTATATCTTCCAGACAGGCTTGGGAGTTTAACCTGGTTATTTTTATAAACGGAATGGGTAAATTCCACTTTTTGACACTCTCCCTATTTGTAAGAATCTTGCACACATCTTGACAAACTTCGCACACTACAAAACCCTAGAAATTACAATGGTTATCAGACTCAAAATGAGGGTTTTATCTAGAATGAATTAACCCTTCTGCCAGCTTCTCCTCCCTCTCCCTCTCCCTCTCGTCCCCCTCTTCCTCTCTCCCTACCTCCCTCTTCCTCCCTCTCCCTCTATTCTTCCCTCTTGCTCCCCTTCCTCCTCACCCCCTCGCATTCCGTCGCCCCACTCCTTTTGTCTCCCTCTCTTCATCCTCCCTTCCTCTCCCCATTTCCCTCCCTCTGCCTCTCTTCCTCTGTCTTCCCCTCTCCCTCATACGCTTTTAACATTTTCAAGCCCTCTTTTTTCTGGCTAAAAGCTCCCTCTCTCCACCGCAGTTAGCATCTCTGTCCCAATGACATATATTTAAGAAAAGGCTTCTGTCTTATTCCGAACCGCAGTCTCATTTGCCTGATAACCCGTTAAATTACATGATCCCCAACTAGGTAACAAGTACAGTTCTTTTCCCAGTATGCCTTCTGTTTTACTTATATTTTGTCCCTTCCAATACCCATACGGTACTCTCTGGTAGCCTAGTTACATTACCAGCGCAAGAAAACCAGAAGAAATGACAAATGCTAACAGAGAACTGATTCCATGTCGCAAGCATGTAACAGTAAAACAGCTTGATATCAGAAAAGTAAAGCATATAACAACAAAAAGAAGCAAAAGACAACAACATAACTGCCAGAATGCTTCCTTACAATATGATACACATTAGTATCTGCAGATGCCTCACTAGCAAAATGCTGTTATGAACATGTCACAAAAACAAGAGATCGAACAAAAAAGAGCCTTACAGTTGGATCCTTTATATGGAAGTTGCTGACTTTTGTCCTCCCAATAGTAACCCTCTTGGTCTTTCCTACGAACACAGTATCTTTGCAAGGACCTTCGAAAGTTTCGAAACACAAAGAGCTTCTTTCTTCTTTCTTAACCTCCGTGCAGTCTTCATTTTCTTTGTCCCTTCCCGCACGTGTGGGAGGAGCCTTGGCTGCATTCCGCTTTCTTGCAACCATAACGTTTGCAGATAATTAAACAGAAGTGGTTTGAAGTTCAGCTGTCAATTCACATTAAACACAGTATTTTTTAGGGTTTGGTAACTTAGGAGATGATTTAAAAACAGGAAAAATGGTACTTGTGATTAAAAAATGATTAGTTAATGATATTCAGTTTGGTAGAGTTTATTTTGACTCTTTGGCTGCAGTGAAGCTGAAAACAGAACCTTCTGCAATCTTCAATCTTCAATCAAGTATGACGGAAGGAAAGATTCCTAACGGTTACATTTCTGCCTTGGCAGGAAAATTCGAAATTTCCTTTCAATTCGAAATCTGGAAAACGGGCAACGGTACACCTTGTATCGCTATTAGTGTTAATGATTTTTTCGCCACTTAAAACATTTTTTCTTAGTACACACTTGTTCGATTTTCAATTTAAGACCGCCATTCGTAAGCTGAGAATGTAACCTTTCAATCGCAACCGTCAGATTCAAAATCCGATGAGTGTGTACGGAGAAAAAATGTTTTAAGTGGCTAAAAAAAACATTAACACTAATAGCGATTCACGGTGTACTGTGCACCGTGAATCGCTATTAGCGTTAATAACGCTTATTCGGTGCCCCAAAATTTTGTTATAATGTAAATTCTTACATAGAGTTAATTCTAAAATGTTTTGAACGTTATTTGAGGTACTTTCATATAGGGTTAATAACTCTAATATAGTGCCGTTTTAGATAGTGTTGCGTACGGACCGCTCATTTTCGTACCATTTTGTACTTTAATAGGTGAAAAATTACAAAATAAAGTTTAATACAGTCGCGCGCGCATGTGAAAGTGCACTCGAAAAACGTGTGAGTAAAAAAATGTGACGTTACACGATTCACGGTGTAGCGTTAACATTTAACTGCGTGAAAATTGCCGGCACGTGCTGATGTCAGAATCACGCGACGGCGTAATATTTCGAGCATTTTGTACATACACTTATTTTAGTGTAGAGATCTTAGTCGCCGACAATTATTACAGGGAAAATCCCAAATTAGAGTTATATGTACGACACGATTCGATGAATTGGACAACCGATGTAACAATGTGTATCCTTTCTGGATGTGCCAATTCGCATTCAGTTTTTATCGTGCCGATACTAGTCGCTACCCAATGTGCCGATGCACACTTGCACAGGCTGTTTCGCAGACGACTCCGTTTCGGTTTCCAAAGTTGAGGCCGGGGGCGCGAAGCGAATCTGCCTGCTTGATTCAGAAATATCGATGCTTCATGGAAATGAGGTAAACTGAACTAAAGGATGATTGGATGAATGTTTCCCAGCTCCTCCATTCTTGACCGACTCTCGATCAAAGGTAGCCATGGCCATGGCGTCCATGGCGGCCGTGAGATACGCCGTGGCTTCGATCCTGCTTGCATCAACAGTGGTGAGAGATATTTGGTTTTTCGTCCTTTTTTTTTCTCTTCAATCTATGTGATTGACGGATTTCCTGTATCAAGTCAATACTTTTTGTTTTTCTACAAGCTCGTCAAGGCATGCAGATATAATCGTGTAAATCCTTCAAAATTTTATTGTTTCGAATAATTTTTGTTTTTTTTGTTAAAGTTTTCCTTGGATTCAAAGCTGAGGTGTAGAAAAGAGTTTGGATAAACGAGCACATAATTGAAAAGCCAAAGAAAGGACTGATTACTTGAAGACTGGTAAAAAAAGAAAATGTTGTACCAATCCATTATCTACCACACTAAAACATGTGTCGAACAAGAAAACGTAGTGCATTATTTTTTTCAGGACCAATATTATTGTAGTAATCACGATGAATATGAAAGTTTCTTATTTATAACTTTATGTTTGCTCATGGTTCTTTGTTTCTACTCTCATTCCTGTACCTATTCCTTTGTGTTCAAATCTTGAAACTAATCAACAACAAAACAAGGTTTACATTTTAGAACTAGGAACAACGCTAAGCTATGCTCAATTTTCATTATGGAAAGCGTTACCAACATGATTTTTTTTTTTCCATGGCTTTACTTCAAAAATAGAGCATAGATGATGTATATAGGATCACAGAACATAGGGGAAGGTTTGATGGTAACAGGATTCAATGTTTGCGCTTTGAAGCAGATTCATTAAATACTTTCTGTCTCCATTAGTGTAAAGGAATTAGTAGTATTAAATCGAAATCAGTCTCAAAAATACCAATTTTGGGCAGAGTTACGTGGCCAATTTTAGGCCGCTCACTTAAATAGTGTTGTTAACACTATTATATGATTTTCGGCCAAAACAAGTCGCAACCAATTTAATGTTATTAACACAATTGCAATGGTCAGTCTACAATACCACCAAGAGTCATCTAGTGAATTGTCTTATCTGATTGTGGTTGTATTATCTGATTATGTCATCACAGTAATATCCTAGATCAGCTGCTTGTCCATCACAACTAGTGTTGGCATAACAATTTGACGTAGTGAGAATTTCAACTTCTTGCTGATCTCAAATTATGAATACTGTGACGGGAACCAATAATTTTAGTTATCCAAAATCCATATGGTATGTTGTTAACCTATGGCTGTCTTTTGCTGCTTGAAATGTTGCTGGTCGAGGATGTAACAAGCTGATGGTTGTCTAATTAGTGCTTGGCTTATATTGGGTTAAGCATTGTATAAATAAATCACCCGTCAGCAGTTCAGTTAGGAAAACAAATGTTAGCTCTGGGCCATTGAGATAAGAAGTTCCTCTCTGTATTACAGACGAAGCCAAATCGATTGTATGTGCTTCATTCGCTTGTTACATGTGAAGTCTAATGGTACCTTTGGAAGCTTAGCCTTAAATTTCTTCCATGTTGCAATCATGTCGCAGTTCTTTGCTGGCATTAAAGGTGGTCTATCCCAAAAGAAAGAAGAGGGGAGAGCTTCTGTTCTTGATCTGTTTAACCTCAAAGAAGCAAGTAACTTCTGGGATAGCGATCTTCTTTTAAAGAGTAAGCTGATTACTCACCACAAGTTATTAGGAAAAATGACTTCAACATTCGTATGAGGTCACACGTTTTTGTGCTTAATGGCCTTGACCTTGCCCTCAAGACGTTTGTTCCACAAAGGGTGTGAAGAAGAATAAATTATGTATAAGAATAATTTATTATAAGGGATTAGCAGTCTAGCTGGTGAAATCCATTTTGAACGTGTGGTTTCTTTGGTTTGTTTGGCTGAAAATGTTTTATTGTGTGATGTGGATAACTTGATAGTGTGATCAAGGCTTTATGCCTTGGAGTTGAATGATTGCAGATTTTTATTTTTTTAATAGGTCTTTGTGTTCGTCTGCTTTTTCAATGACAAAAATCAGTAAAATAGTTATAATAGTAAACTCTAAATGGGATTACATGTGCAGCGGTTGATGATTGGCAAATGCCGACGAAGACATATAATGGAAATACGGAATTGGACTACTACTTGTCTCAAGGTGAGACCCATTTTGATTTTGTTTTTCCATGAAGGACATGGGTGAGGCATTGTCGTATGGTTATTAATTAGTATTACATAAAGAAAGAATTTGGGAATGTTGGACATTTGCCTTTTTACTGCACATACACTTTACCTGTTCTTAATCAAATATTTCACATTAAACTAGATAAAAGATTGCATTTAAGGCATGGAGGTAGGCAGATGTCATGGAATCAATATTTATCTGAATACTTCAATTCAGGTTTGGGTGCATTTTTGAGTATAAAGTTTAAGTGTGATGAATTTGTTCCGTTAAGGGACTAAAATTTCTGTTCATGTTAGTGACAAGGATGACCTTTTACTTTCAACCTTTTTTTTCTCATTTCAACCAAGATGTTTATTGTTGATGCTCCAATAGTTTTGTCTTTTCATAGGAATATTTCAAATTTTCTTACATCTTCTCGCCGTGCTCTTATCTACAGCGATGTTATGTCTCCACAGTTCCATTATGTTCCTCTGACAAGCATTGTAATTCTTAGTTTCTTACAAACTTTAATTTTGTACAAACTTTAATTTCTTTTTTGCCTGTACTATTTGTTTTGGGAACAGGAAATCTTGCTTCATATTTGAATATGAATCTAATTGACGCCCTCTATCTCCCTATCCCAATCAACTTTATTTTTATCGGTTTCAGTGGTACCGGGAATCATGGTATGTGGCTCATATTAAAACCAAGGAGTGAGAGACAGAGAGAGAGAGTAGGGCGGATAAGTAAATTAGATGAGAAACAAAAGAATTTGGGAAGGCAGAGTGGCAGTCCCCCTCTCCCTCCTCCCCTCTCCCTCTCTCCCTCGGAGAATAGAATTCTGGATTGTTTTTTGTTTACAGAGAAGTGGGGTTGGAGGAGAGGAAGTGAAAGGGAGGAAAGTTGGAAAGATGAAGAGGTGAGGGAGAGGGGGAGGTTCCTGGTTTTTTTGGGCTGGAATTTTAAGAATTTACTTGTGCCTTTTTTGCCTTTTTGCCTTTTTTTTGTTTGTTTTTTTTTTCCAACACAGGAATTCGACTCGGTCAGGAGGATCTCAAGCATTGGTTTGAACATATCGACCATATTTTGGAACACACTCGAGTTCCAAAAAATTGGGACATGAAAAAAGGATCAAATACCGACCAATCTGAGCTCCCTCTCATCAGTCCTGTTTATTATAAGTGAGATTATATTGAATGTCTTTACCCTTTTTTTTTTTCCCCCTTTTCGTTTTCCTTTTCTTTTTTCCTTTCCTTTTTCCTTTTTTTTTTTCCTGTGCTGTAGTCATGTCCTCCTAACTCACCCCTCAAAAAATTCACACCAATTATGGTTTCTCTTTCTTTTTCTTTTTTCGTTTTGACCTGTACACATATGAAGGTAGATCAAAGGAATTACTGAAACAATGTGTGTGATATCCACACTAATCTATATTAAAACTCCTTTCCAATCTGGGCAATAGCCAAATCTGAACCTATGTTGAATCATGGTCCTTTTTGATTCAGGATTCATGTTAAATTTGAACTACTAAAAGAAATTTAAAATAAATCTAAATGGAATCCAGATTAATTATGATGGATGGGCCATGGTTTTGGATCGCTTTTTGGGGCAAAGAAAAGACGGGTTAATGAGAATATACGGAGTAGTCTTTTGAAAGACAGCTCACTCAATATGGAAATTGCAAGAAAGAGTGTAAATTTTGTTGATATCTGCAAACAAGAGTTAATATTTTGCTGAAAGCTATACCGTGAGTCCCTAGTAGCGTTAATAACACTTAAAGTCCGTCCCGGTTTACTTTGCTATCTGAACACAAAATAGCAATATTAACGCTGATTCCTTATTTGGTTCCTAATTAACGCAAAATTAATTGGTTTACAATTGTCCATGCCATTCGGACCGGAAATAAAATTATTTACACTAAAACAGTCCGCATACTGATTATTTCTTAATGCTAATAACGATTCACGGTGAGTAAAATTTGTCAAATTACATAATTTATAGGTTTTCCATCTACGTTAGATATCGGCTTCTTCTGTAATTTAATCAGCAGGTTTTATTTAAATTTTGTGTGAAACTTCTATTTGAAGTAGTTTCCTCATTTTAAGTTCTCGATTAAGTAATGCTTTGTACTTAACAGACATACTTGGGTTTGCATTAAACATTTCATTAAATAACCCAAAGTACAGCAATAATGATTTCCACACTAAAAATGATGAGCATTATATTGAAATTTAACAATTTTTCAGACTTTCAGAGATTAGGACGCCAGATTGTCAGAAAAAAAAAACACATTTTCACACATTTTCATTTCACAAGTGAAAGAAAGCATAACTTGTCCGAAGGTTTTTTTTGCTGCATATGAAGTCATTTTTTTTTTTTGGTTTTTGAGAACGGGTTTTGTTCAGTTATACTGTCCATGCTTTGGAAATGGGACAAGAAGTTGCCGAAGTTTTCGAAAAAGCGATTCGAGTTCTTGCTCGAAAAGAGAACCCGGACGATACAAAGTATGTGATGATAAATCTACACCTTTATTTTATGCATTGTTGGCAATTAGCTCAAACCTCATCTATATACCTCTCTCTTAAATGTATTTTGAGATGCCCTTTTTTTTTTTCAATGTTGGGTTTGGACCCTTTTTTTAGGTTTTTTTTTCTTTAGTTTAACCCTTTCTCTTCGGTTATCTATGCTTTTCATTTTCGATTTCCTTTTTTTGTTGCTTTTTGTTTTGCTTTTGGTTTTGGAGTTACTGTTTCTTTTTCATTTTCTCTTTGGTTTTTCCTTTTCTTGTTTTATTTGTCTTTAATATTGCCTCTGTTGCGAAATGGAAACTTGAATGATTAAAAATTATACAGCGAAAGTTCTTTGTTTTTGTTTATTTATGTTTATTTCATGTTTTATTTCCTTTCGAAAAAATTAAAGTTTTTGAGAAAAATGGTAAAAATCACAATACACTATGTTTCTGGAAATTAAGTACATAAAAAAAAGAAACTTGTTTTTGATTTGTTTGTCTTCAGAATAATAGTGTTTTGAGAAAAAATGGCAAAACCTTACAATTCAACAACATTTCCCAAAAAACAAATGAAACTCATCGTCTGATTTTTCATTTTTTTGGAGTAATTAGGGTTTTGAAAAAACGGCAAAAAGACTCAGAACCTATCTATCCTTTTCAGAAATAAAGCTTTCAAAAACATAAAAGTTCCAAAAAAACAAAAAAAAATCATTACTTGCAATATGCGTTTCCAGAAAAAAATGGCAAAAACTTACAAATTAAGTACGTTTCCAGAACTGTCACATGTAACTCCAAACCAATTGTCACAATCATTTGTCACATTCCAAGAACTAAAAGCCGTAAGATTAGCTGGCCCCAATCTTAAAAGAACGTCCTTCAAAATGCCTGCAAAAAAAAAAAAAAAAAAAAAAACAAAAAAAAAACAAAAAAAAAACCCAAAAGAAACAAATTAAAAAAAAAAAATACAATTTTCACAAATACAAAAAAATTGAATTTGTTTTGTTCACATAAAAAAGGGAAGGGAAACATTCACTCATTTCCACAGATGAAAAATAAAAATGTTTGATTTTATCCAACATTGTGGGTAGCTGATTTCTGCTTTGTGGAAGTTTCAATATAAACGTGAAACCCTATTCCAAAAAAAGAATGGAACACTGTATGATTATCGAAATTAAGAATTCTCCTTATGTTTGATACCTTCTTAACTTTACTTCAAAACATTCTTCTTATGTTTATAGCAATTCCCCTCATTTTCTTTGCCCTTTTCCAAATGTTCTTCTTATGTTTGGCGCAATACCCTCTTTTGCTTCACTTTTTTCCAAATATTCTTCGTATGTTTATAACAATACATTCTTTTGCTTTACTTTACTTCTTTTTTATTCTATGGACGCGATAGAGAAGCTATTGAATGGTACACTGGCCATCACTATCAGTGTTAAACATTCTTTTAAGTCAAAAGTACTTTTTCTCACTCAATCACAATCAAAAGTTACCGATACCTTCCGATCGCTTGCCTCAAAAAGAAATCCGAGGTTGAAACGTGAAGTTTAACAAAAAATGTTTAACACTAATAGTGATGGGCTGTGTACTGGTTTTATAAAAGGTTACCGAGTGAATCGATCGCTCCACTGCCCATCGTTACTAGATTGAATCACGCTAATTCAAGTAACTGTTTTTTTAACTCAACTTCATAAATTAGTGTTAATAAACTATTTGATTAAGTGGCTCATAATGATTCTCATGGCAAAATAGAACTTAGTGTGGTCCAGTCTAATAAAGTGCTGACGCCAAAAATTCACCAACTCTAATAGTGATGTGAGGTGTACCTCAGTGAAATGGACTCGACTACACCGTGTATCGCTATTAGTGTTAATATTTTTTTCGCCACTTAAATCATCTGTTCTCCGTACACACTTGTCCAGTTTTCAAATGGAGACCGCCAATCGTAAGGTGAGAACCTTATCTTTCAATCGCAACCGTCAGATCCAACTATAAACTATGTTTTACAGCGTCGCGCATTACAGGGCCACTTAACTAATTAGTGTCATTGACAAATATTTATGATTTTGGGTAAAGAAAAACTGATACTCGAATTAGAGATATAAACTCTAATAGTGATGGGCAGTGTACCTTCAGAAAAACTGCTTCTTCTGCAGCTCTTCCATATCTTTTATTTAACCACTTAGCGGTAAAATTATCGAGGAATTTAAACACTGCATAGATGTGAAATACCAACGTAGATATTGGGATGTTTGACAAAATAATATACTACTCGATGCTACGCCCCTTGGTTTTCTCCTCATAAAATGCGGTGTTTGTATTCTCACCAAATCGGGTCGAGTGTGGCAAGCGTAATAAGTATGTACAATTGCACACTTTTTCTTGAATGAACCGGCCTGTAATGAGGCGCTTTATGAAGCCAAAGCCTCCATTTTTGTGAAGCCAAAATGCGCGAGAAGTGTAAAAGTCAATTGAGTGTGATTCTACTCATACTTTGTCCCTCGATCGGCAACCTCGTCAAAAAACCCTAAGAAACCCTCTTCACGGCACGTCTTGCTCGCTTTTCGCCAAATCGAGAATGCTATATTATCTAATGCCACATGGATGCTGCGCTATGCGGTGTAAAAAAGTGATAAGATGGCAAACCCTAAAAAGACTGGTGCCAAAAAAAGAACAAGATAAGCCACTCAATAGAGTAGGTACGAAAAGGAGAAGGTCTGGTGTATGACTAAAATGTCCCACGAAAGCGTTTTTGACATATGACAGAGTGCACGGAGCAACACGCGCAATCGAAGTATAATACACCGTGAATCGCTATTAGTGTTAATAGCTCTAATAACACTAACATTAATTCCGTCCCGATTTTTCCGCCCTCCGAACAGAAAATAGCATAATTTCATACTATATGTTTTTTTTCTTAACGCAAGTTCTTTTGGAGGTTCCCGATTTCAGCGTCATTTGTAGTGTTGTGTATCGGTAGCCATTTGCCGACAACTGATATGTACCTTTTTTTAACCTACGATAATCGATATATTGGTTCGATATATCGGTAAAGGAATTATCGCATGAAAATCTCCGATATATCGCGATGAATTACCAATAAATATCGGGCCAATAACTATCGACAATAACTCCATACGTGGTACGGAATGGAACGTCAATTTTTTTCCCAAAGCCACCCCCCAACCCCCCCCCCCCCCCCCAACGTCGCGATAACTCTGTACTCATTTCGTACTTTTTTTCAGTACAAAAATTCCGTACTCTGGTACGGGCCAACCCCCCCAACCAATGATTATCGGCGATAATTTTTGTTGGTCCAGGAGCGATATATCAGGACCCCTCACCGTTCGATAACCGATAATATTGGTTATCGAATTTATCACAATAAAAAATTACCCGATACACAACACTATTCATTTGGACGGGAAAATAAAATAGTTAACACTAAACTAGTCGAAATACTTATTATTTCTTAATGCTAATCGTGATTCATGGTGTAGCAACACGCCTGAAGTATTGATTTTCAGACCAGAAGTGCAGTCTCTTTTTGCCTCAGAATTTTATGACCTTAATTATTTATCCTTTTTACCTTTTTAAAGAAAAAGAAACAAAAAAAAATGAAGTAGACGTACTCTTCAATTAAGTATGTTATACCCTCCACTAGGGAATCAAAGCTTCGAATATATTTTTTAAATACCTATCGTAAATATTGAAAATACTGTACTGGTTTGTTGTAAATTTTGTCATGTCAAAAAAATTGTAAATATTATAAAATATTGTATTTATTGTAAAGTATTGTATACATTATATATATTGTATATATTGTAGATTTTGTGAATGTAGTAATCATTGTAAACGTTGTGAATATTGTAACATGGGTAAATATCGCAAATATTGTAAATTTGTGAACTTTATAAAACACTAACATTTTGTGAAGTTGTAAATTACCTGTTTATATTGTTACTCTTGTGTATATTTTAAGTTTTGTAAATATTTTAAATATTGTAAATATGGTAAATATGGTAAATTTTCTAAATGTTATGAACGGTGTAAATGGTGTAAATGTTGTTAAATATTGTACGAGCTCAACATAAATAGTGTAGATTAACCAAAAATTAATATAATGTCTACAAAATGGTAAAGTATTGCACTCTATTAGCATGAGGAAAAAAAATGATGAAAAATATTTGAACATTAAAAAAATTGGGTGTTATGATAGCTTCAGGAGTCATTCCTGAACCCTCAACCCTCTTATCCTTTCAGCAGATAATTGCTCTCTTTCTTCCTTCCTTTTCTTCTTCCTTTTCCTCTTCCTTCTTTCTCCTCTCCCTCTCCCTCCTCTCCCTCCCCTCTTTTACCTGCTTGCTCAGAATTCATTTCAACTGCCGTTGTGCCGCTTAGAAAATCTATAACCGCCAGGAAAATGAAAAATGATGCAATATTTGCCCTCCATCTCGAGTGGAAAAGGCATAACCTGAAAAGTCAAGCGCCTCAACTTATTAATTCATCGGTTTGTCATTTTGTCAATTTTTCAAAGTGTCAAAGGAATCAAAATTCAAAGGAAGCAACATTTAAATCTGAACATGTGTCAACATCTATGAATGTGGTAACAAGTCAACATTTTAATTTTTCAACATGTAAATGTGCACACCATATAAACTATCTTTGTGTCAATGGGCAATCCATAAATGTTTTTGAGATTTTTTTAGGGAGAAATTTCATTAATGTTTTTGAGATAATCTCCTAAAGTAGTAATTTCTTACTACATTAAATGTTGCAATGTTTCATCACTTTGTCAATGTGACAATTTAAATGTGAAGGCTCCATCGTCGTTCTTGCAAAAAAAATTGACTCATAAGTATAAAATTTGCCAGAATTCTCAAAGTTTACAAAGACATATTCCATCCAGGAAGCTATGTAGGAAAGCAACTTAACGGTGTAAAAAACTGGATATGGGTCCTTCATAACTGCAAAAGTTTTGTTTGACCATAGATGTGCTGTCATGAAATTCCCCATAGTGAAATTGTGTTTTCCTTATGTATTTAATAACTATCGCCAGCTTAAGTTTTGCCATAGAAAAGCCAAAGATCGTAAATTTGTAAGTCAACACAACAGGAAATAAGAAAAAAAAAAAAAATACTTGACTCAATAGGTCAATGTGACAATGTATAGATGACTGAGTGATAATGAGGATGTGCCCTTGTGTAGAATATGCTCCTCTCCCTCTCCCTCTCACTCTCCCTATCCCTCTCCCTCTCCCTCTCCCTCTCCCTCTCCTACATGCTCCATGCTTGGGGCTGGCCAGATTTGGCTGAAGCACACTACTCGCAGGCCAGGGGCGCGGGGGCAGGGCGTGGGAGGAAGGAGGTGGATGTCACACTGTCTTACTGTCCCAATGTTTCAATGGTTCAATTTGGATGTCATAATGTTGCAATGTGATCTGCAATGTGCTTATGTATAATTCAATGTCTCAAAATGTTAGGTCAATGTCTCTATGGATTAAGAGATTACTGTGTGAAAGTCAGCATGTCAATGTACCAATGTGACAATGTGTACTTTTGTACGATGTGTTCTTGTGTTAACGTGTGAACAGACCAGCGGCACATGTGACAACGTCCATGTGTCCATATGTTAAGGTGTGAACGCGTCAATGTCACGTGTAAAAATGTCCATCGGTCAATGTGTTCGTGCATTAATGTAGCACATCATGGTCAGATGTGACAATGTGACAATGTGACAATGTGACAATGTGTCCATGTGTCCATGTCACAATGTGTGCACAAGTCAGCGTCACATGTCACAATGTCAATCAGTCCATTTGTCGATGCGTCAGTGCGAGGACACGTCAATGTCGCATGTGACAACGTCAAAATGCTAATGTGTGAACACATCAAATGTCACACGTGGCAATGGCAGCATGTCCGTACGTTCCATGTGTTCATGTCGGAACACATCAGACAATGTCCATGTGTCCATGTGACAATGTGTGACGGCACGAATGGACCGAATAATCCAACGTGCACGGTATGAACACGATGACGTCATCAACGCTGATGCCAAAAACGGGCATTACAGGAAATCTTGCCATAGACTGCTCGTGCTGACGTGTCATCTCAATTTGTCCAAAACCTCAAAATCAAAATCACAATTGCAGAAAAATAATAGAAACACAAAAAAGGACTATAAATATCTGTTCAGGAATAACATTCATCATAATAATAATAGCAATAATAATACTAATAAATATATATATAAAATACATACAAATATAAAATGAAAAATACAATACGGTAAAAAAAGCAATAAATTTTAACAATTCCACCGATTTCCTTCCCTCCCCTTCTGGCTCCCCCCCCCCCCCCCTCTCCCCCCCATCCTTTTTTATTTTCCCGAGAAATCGACTGTTTTCTGTCATCGTTACCTTGTTTTCATAGTGCCACGTGGCAGATACACAGCAACCTTTTTACTTTATTTCTTTTTTGAATTGTTTTATCGTTTTTTTCTTCGTATTTTTTCCGTTTAATCGCTTGAAATTCGCTTTGCCTCCCACTGTAAATCCGCCTATCTCCGCCTAAAGCTTCAAAACCCTAAAATATGGCCGCTTTCCTTCTTCCTACCTCTCCTCTCTCTCTCGATCTCTCTCTCACTCTCTCTCTCTCTTTACCTCCCTCTCGCTCTTTTCCTACCTCTATCTCTCTCTCCCTCTCTCCCTCTCCCTCTTCCTCACACAGTCACTCTCCTTCTCCCTCTTCCTCCCTCTCGAGCTTCGAAAAAAACGAGAAATAGTCGCCTTCCTGCGACCAGCGAAAGTGACGCCGCGTCGTATGGCCGTACAGAAATCCAGCCGTACTAAAAGATCGTACGTTTCCAGGTGGTACAGTACAACAGTGAATCGTAATTAGGGTTAATATTTTTTTCGCCGCTTAAAACATCTTTTCTCCGTACAGACTTGTCGGATTTTCAATTTGAGACCGCCAATCGGAAGCTGATAATCTTACCTTTCAATCGCAACCGTCAGATCTAAGAACCGACATGTGTGTACGGAGAAAAAATAGTTAAAGAGACGAAAAAAACATTAACACTAATAGCGATTCACGGTGTACCTTACCTGTACTTGTACGACTGTAGAATTGTTGATTTCCGTAGGGGATTCTTACATGTACGGTTCTTCCCACGGAAATTCATGAGGCTGACAGAAATTAGGGTTTCGCCATCGAAACTGAGAGCCCTCTGTTATGTCACCACAAAATGTTGACGAATCGCGTGCAAGTTTCCTCGCAAACCCTAAAAGAATCATTCTTCCAAACAGAAAAATACGATCGCACTTCTCTGTTCTGACTTCTGAGTGTTCTCGAAGGTAAGAAGCGACAAAAAAGTTTGTACCAATGCGTCTAGGACCTCCAGAAAAAATGTCGGTCGTAGTCCTGATATGAGTGATGTGAGCGATATCTTTCATATTATAATAATAATAATCTTTCATATTTGCAAGATCCAAGCGAGAAGGAGAAAAAAACTGGAAAGAAAAGGACAAAAAAGTAAAAAAAAAACAGGAAAGAGAAGGCGAGAAATTAGATACTGTACCTTTCAGCCAATCAAAAGGGTTTAACTGGTGACGTTTGAAATTTTTCAAGGTTAATGTTTTCGTGTATTTATTTTTTGAAAATTTTGAGGGTTGCCCGATGAGACACCTTGGGATGCATACGTGGCTGCGTTTGATTTGTGGAATTAATATTTAAAAATATATAAATATATATTTATATATATATGCATATATATATATGGGAATTGCTAATCGCAGAGACGATTTTTGCTGCGCGCAGGTAGTTGTCATAAAATTGTACATTTGAAGTACAATTTTGTACAGGATACGTACCTTTAATTTCAGATCTGACGGTCAATCCGTCAAACAACTTTGACTGGCGGATTATTGTACCGGCGGTTAAAAAAGTGTCTCGGTTGCAAACGTCGACCGTCATAAAAAAAATAAAAATTCACACGGCGGCGCAGTTTTACTGTAACCAAACTGCGGCAGCCACATATAAATAAAATGGCTGCGCGCAGATAGTTTATCACTTCACGTTAGCCGCAAAAATGAAATCAACTCGTTGTCACGTCCACCGTGGACGTGACGACGTGTCATTTTAGTTTCATCGATATTTATACGCGGGTAGTCGGGGTACGCATTTTTATTTTGTACGAAGTTTATTTGGTTTCGTGCGAGTTTACACATGTTGTACGTCGTCCTTTAATATGTGTCCAAGTTCAATGTAACGGTTCGCGAGTTGATTTCATTTTTGCAGTGAACTACCTGCGCGCAGCCATTTTATTTATATGTGGCTGCCGCAGTTTGGTTACAGTAAACCTGCGCCGGCCGTGTGAATTTTTTTTTTTTATGACGGTCGACGTTTGCAACCGAGACACTTTTTTAACCGCCGGTACAATAATCCGCCAGTCAAAGTTGTTTGACGGATTGACCGTCAGATCTGAAATTAAAGGTACGTATCCTGTACGAAATTGTACTTCAAATGTACAATTTCTGACAACTACCTGCGCGCAGCAAAAATCGTCTCTGCGATTAGCAATTCCCTATATATATATATATCATATATATATATATATGATGCAAACTGATTTTCTCATACTGTTATATATACGACAAATGAAACGGAGGGCTCTCCGCTTCAATGGCAAAATATTATTTAATATAATTTATTATTTAATATTATTTTTTGCAAAAATTTTATTTTTCTTAGATAAATACACTGATAGGACATTTGTAAAAAATGCAAAATGTTCGCACTGTACCTGATTTCGTGTGATTATCGTACTAAATTTCCGGTTAGACTTGATGGCATAGGAGTGTACAGTACAGTAAAGAACAGTATAGCATAGTATTGTATAGTACAATACTGTACTTTTCCTGGGCAGCGTCGACTTCAAATTTCTTTCAAGGAGGTACAGTTCTGTACTGTACTGTACAGTAGTGATGCCGACCTTCAGAAGTTTACTTCTGACCGTACGGTAAAATCTCACGTGAGTTTGATGATTTAGAAAAAAAAAAAAAAAAAAAAATGAAATAACTTTATTTCTATTTAGAAAATATTTTTTTATTTTCTGCCGGCAATTCGTTTCACCCCTAGTGTTAATTTTAGATTTTTTTCTAAAATCTCCACCAGTCGCACAAGACCGTACACAATATTTTTTCCAGTAAATCCTCGCCGTTGTTCGTAGAAAAAGCTGCCCGAAAAGGTCTTTAAGGGGGAAAAAGTTAAAATCTCATATACAGACAAACAAATACCGTCACTTGGCTAAATTCGCTTCCATTTGCCAATACCATACGAACCGTCGATTCCTTCAGAGACCCTCCAATCCTCCAGATCTGAGATGCCGGCCAAGTCCAAAGGTCGGTGACCACTTCCAGGAAATCAATACTACCGTATGGTAAAGTACTGTACGGTTATCTGGAAGATACACCAGATATCATACCACCTTGAATCGCTATTAGCGTCGATGTTTTTTTCGCCACTTAAAACAACTTTTTCCCGTACACATATGTCGGATTGTGGATCGGACGGTTACGATTGAAAGATAAGATTCTCAGCTTTTTAATGGCGGTTTCAAATTAAAAATCAGACAATTGTGTACGGAAAAAAGACGTTGTAAGTAGCGAAAAAACCACTAACCCTAATAGCAATATAAAGTATACGGTACCGTACGGTATACTGGGATGAAAATTGAGTGACGATTTTGTTTGGAATGGGAACAAAATAACAAATTTAGCCGCGGGAAACCTGACAATACAGTGACACCTGGCGTCAGAATTAACTACGAAACTTTGAAATCGTACGGTTTCCGGAATTTTAGGAATGATGCTATTTGTTACGGACAGGAGAAAATAACATTATTTGGAAAAGCTATAGTGCTGCAATGTAAAGACGTGACTGTACGGAATTATAGATTGCCAGCTGTCAAAAGTGTCGTATTAATTCTAGGAATGAACAAATCAGATTTATCCAAATCTTATTCCATTTTTGTCTGCAAGGGCCACCACATTGGTCTATATTCTACTAAGGGACAGAAAAAAGCTAAAGACACACGTAGTCGTCACAATACCGTACATTCCATCCTGGTACTGACAGATAGACGGCAATGCTACAGTTCACCGTGTATCGCTAATAGTGTCGATATTTTTTTCGCCACTTAAAACATCTTTTCTCCGTACACACTTATCGGATTCTCAATTTGACACTGCCGATCGGAAGCTGAGAATCTTACATTTCAATCGCAACAGTCAGATCCACAATTTGACAAGTGTGTACGGAGAACAAATGTTTTTAAGTGGCAAAAAAAACATTAACCCTAATAGTGATTGGCGGCAATGCTACACCGTGAATCGTTATTAGCCTTATGTACGCTATATCGGCACCCCAAAATTTTGACATTGATACCTTAAATATAATAAATTATACTATTTAAGGAAGTGGACCATAATCTGCCACGTCTCCTATCACTAAATTAGAATTAATGACGCTAATTTTTTCTTTACACTAATAATTTCTATACGCTAATAACGATTCAAGGTGTACCACCGTGAATCGTTATTAGTGTAACGAAAACTTATTTGGCGCTGTTTTTGGCGTTGTTAACTTATATTCTCCGTACATGCATGTCGGATTATGGATCCGACGATTGCGATTGAAATCCAAGATTCACACCTTCCAATTGGCGGTCTCATGTGAAAATCGGACAAGGGTGTACGGAGAAAAGATGTTTTAAGAAGCGAAAAAATTATTAATGTTTTTTTCGTCTATATAACGTCTTTAAAGAAATAATTCAACACAGGTTAATCTCCTCGTCTTCGCCGGCGGCCTTCTAGAAGCTTCGGCCATGGCTTCCAGAAAGGGTTTTCTGACCGTTTCATCGTGTATCCGCAATCAAATTTGGCGTGCGGGTACTTAAAAGAACGTAAATTCAACACTCTTTTTATGGTGAGCGAATCACCTCTATCCGCTCTCTCGTTTTCTATTAATCGAGTCTGCAAGTTTCGGCCGACATCCTTACCTTTTGTGGCCATCCCTTGCCTTCTAGGCCGCCCAATTTGGCGTGCATTAGTGAAGCGTCAATATTACGTAAGCTCATCTAATTTTGGAGTGAATTGTGTTTCGCCGACATCTTTCTAAAAGCTTCAGCGAAGGTTTCCTCATACGGTTTTTTTGCCATCCTCTTCGAGTATTTGGCGCCCTCTTAAAGTTTTTTTGCCATCCTCTTCGAGTATCCAGCGCTAAAATTGGCATGTAGGTGTTCTACAAAAATTATTTTCAAGGACCTTTCTATTCGTGGGCAACTCGGCTCCATCCGTTTTCCCATTTTTTCATCATCAGCTCTGCCAATTTCAGTCGATTTCCTTTTCTCTCTCTCTCTCTCTCTCTCTCTCTCTCTCTCTCTCTCTCTCTCTCTCTCAAATTGCGATGAGATTTGCGAGTATTTCAAAAACATTCTTTTTTGCCAAAGGCTCGAACACTTCGGCCATGGTTTCCTACCAGCGTTTTTCCGGCCTTCCTTTTGTATTTGGCGCCAAATCTGGCGTGCGGTCGACAACAAGTTTTTTCAACTACCTTTCTTCTATCTCCCAAGGAACAAGTATTCTTTCATTTTTCATTTTACCTACTCAGGCCCCCTAAAGAGCTTTCCATGAGACTTTTAACCTTCCACCCTCCGCGCCCTATCCCAAAACGTTTTTACCTCGTCCTTTGGTTACTAGTTGACTTTTGTGGAGTGGTCTCATGTTGGGTATTTCAGTTTTTTATCTTCTACAACTATTGGAATTTTCAGTTTTTTTCTTCTACGCCTCAGTATCACGTTCTCCATGGCTCCTCAAAAGCGGCGGGCGTCTCGATCCCCGTCTCCCTCTTCTTCCGATCATGTGCGACCCCGATTGGACGCCTTATTTGAACCCCCTACCCCTCTCTTTTTAAACCCCTCATTTGAGCCCCTTACCCCTCTCCTTCCCAACCTGCCACAACACCCTCCTATCACCGTGTCCACCTCCACAAACTCAACCATACCTGTCAACCCACAACCCGTAGCCACTCTTAACCCTTTTCCATCCCTTTCCGTCCAACTTCCACATCCACTTTCCCATACTAGCCTTTATCGCTCTCCTTATCGTCGCGAGCAATCACACCTTCAACTTTCTACATCTCTTTCACCACAACCTCTATCACGACCCCCAACTTCACTTGGTGGTTCATTGGTGTCGAATCTAGGTCCATTAAGCCAACCATCACATCCTCCATCTTCGATCCATTTATCCACAACCCCTTTGGTTTTGGAGACGACATCAACTTCCGTACCCAATTCGGGGCCTTCTCGAGTTCCATGTCCTAAGTGTGGCAAGTTTTACGCCGCAGGGGCGAGTATCTCAATACATTCAAAAGCTTGCCCAAAGACCAAGGCTGACATTCCCCCTTATTCCCCTTAACATCCTACACACCCTCCTGTTCATCGTCAACCATCTCCGTCTGATTAAGAGTTTGTTCAACGCCTTGATATTCTTGGGTGCTATCACTTAGGCTACCCGCGTCCGTGTCTCTACACCCGCATTCCCTATAATCTCCGAGAACCTATCAAAACAGCTTTGCGTCTTCCTTTAGAGATATTGGCTAATGATGTTTCAAATGAAACACCATGGTATTTAATATTCATGTTTCCGCTTTGGGTTCTAATTTTGCCACCCCGGGGGGGAGCTAGTGGAGCTTGTGAGAACAGGGCTGGATGTCAACGCTTTCTGCGTTGCGATTGGGAGTCTTTACAACAAAAACACACGAATCAAGTTATTTGCTTTTCTGTTTCACTTCCTCGTCGTCGCGCCCATTACCAAGTTCTACCGCTAGAATGCACCGAGCTCTCCACCTTGGTCGTTCGGGTGAATTTTCTTAGGCTGCACGAGCTCTTTGACCTTTCACACCCTCTCCCTCTTCCGAAGCAACTGTTAACGCTTTACGTTTGTTGCATCAACCTGCACCTGACGACATCCTCTCATTTGTTGAAGGGCAAGACCCTCTTGAATCGTTTGATTTGGATCGTGAAGCCTTTACCAAGGCCCTCATTAAGTCTCCTCACCTTTCCGCGGGCGTTCTGTAGAAATTAATGGTTTTTAAGTATTTTCTAGGTCTGAATAGAAATAAAGAAGCCGAGGCAGTCTACCTCTAACTTCTCTCTCCAACTCTCAAACTTGTCGCAGTCACTGAGAAATTGGAGAGGAAGCTAGAGCCATGGCTACCTAGGCTATCCTGAGGTTTACGGGAAATTTATATTAGTTAGGGGATTAATTACTAAAAGGTATGTGCTGGCGACAAGATTTGATCCTAGTACCTACCGGCCGACAAAGAGTAGATAGCCGGTAGCCTTAGCCGTTAAGTCTAGAAATAATCTTACGCAATATATAGTACGATAATTATTTAAACATGTACACGTAGGATAAATCATTAAACTATAACTGTTAACGGGATACATAGATATGGTAGTGTAAAAGTACAAATTGTGGTACGGATAAGAAATCAATACCGCGCATTGATTTCGTAAGCGAAACAAATACCGCGCATGTATTTATTACGGCTACGATCAAATGCGAGTTTAATCGGACGGCCGGAATTAGCGCCGAGATCGCGGAAGAAGAATTTGGCGGTTTGTGGGCATCGCCACATCGGATGGCACGTGGCGATGTTACATTGGAGCGCGGCATCTCCGAGGATTAAAGGAGCGAATCCGGACATTCCACGTGTGGACATTTAGGCCATGTCGTACAATGTCCGCACATAAAGTACACCGGCAGCTGTACTTTTGCGTACGGAACTGTATTCTGATTGGTTCCGTACATCAGTAGATAGAGTCTGTGAGAGAGATAGGACTTAGAAACATTAGCAGATAGGACCCTCTCTCCCAGAGAGCTTCTGTACAAAAGGTCAACTTTGACCCTCCATAACTTACTGCTCAGGGGAGCAAATTTAGAGATTCTTTTTGCTATCGACTCAGGGGAGTCTTGCCTTCACAGGGGTGCAGGTTGTCAAAGCTTTTATCTGCCAGGGTGGCAGTTGTTTTTGTTGAAACACAAAGGTGTCAGGATAATCCTAGAGGCTTCTTGGAAGCTGTCCACTCTGAGGACTTATGGAGGTCTCAGAGTTTCAGGTTATGGGCCCACCCTCTAGGGTACCAATCTTTAATGGAACTGGCTTCATATACTGGGAAAGTATGATGATAGGAGCTCTATGCGAAAAAAGGTTTTGAGGGATAGTGAGTGGACCATTGGGGCGTCCATCAAGTCTTGGAATTCCTCTAGGGTTTGGAGGAAGCAGATTCACCAGGAAAGAGGATTCACCTTCAACGGAGGAAACAAAAGAAGGAGAGGTGGTGTACAAAGGAAAGGAGAAGGAGGCGACCACACCAATAGCAACTGGTTCAGCATTTATGTCACCTATTCTGAGGAACGAGGAGAATGATACTGAAACCTGGGACTTCAACAATATGGCGGCAAATCACTTCATCCTACGCCATCTCACTCAAAGACTTGCATGTTCTCATTTGCAGGTAGAAAATGCATCCGATCTTTGGATGGCTCTCATAGAGATGTACCAAAGTGGTACGATTCAGCAACAACAGTTGGCTGATCAGAAAGTTAAGTAGTATGTATACAAAGGGGGAAATATGTTGGATTTTTGCAATGAGCTTGCTACACTCTTCATGGAGCTAGAGAGTGCGGGAAAAGTTTTTAGTGAAAAAGAAAAGGTTAACTGTTTACTGATGAAGTTACCTGATGAGTTCGAGAACATAGTCAACCGTGTGTAGGACTTGCCAGACTCAAGGTGGATATGGAACTCACTGCTAGAGATGATTCTCGTTCGAGAGCATACGATTGAGATCCGAAGGAGAGGAAAGAGTGGCCAAGCCTTGGCAACAGCGACTGATTGGAGGAACAAGGATTCTCGGAAACCAGTCGAAAACTATGGGGGTAGGGAGCAGAAAAAACAACCTGAAGAGTTCAAACCAAGGGCTCCCAAAGGTTTATGTCATTTTTGTAAGAAACCGAGGCACTATATGGCAGAGTGCACTGAGCTAACCGAGCTTCGGTTAAAAGAGGGGCAGACCGGTGGTACCCCGAGAGGAAAGAAAAAGGCCCTTGTCACACAGGTACTTGAGGCGGAATCCGAGGACGAGGACGATGAGCTCCTTTTGGATGAGGAGTTGGAGGCGAAAACTGAGGTTGAAATTCCACGAAGGCAGAAATGTGCTTACGGTGGATTGAAAGGTGAAGCAGGCTGGATTATAGATTCAGGTGCCTCAATGCACATGTGTAAGGATAGGCACCTGTTCACTAAGATAAAAAGATTCCAACCGTAGAGATAGAGTACGGGGATGGGAGGATAGTCACCACTACTCTTGTAGGATCGGTAGATCTGAAAGTGTTAGTAGAAGGAAAGACATCCATATTAACATTCTCCGATGTATTGTTTATTCCGTGCTGAACAAAAACCTTATCTCTACATCTGTATTAGATGATAAGGGTTTTTTCACTAGCACTAGGGAAGGAGTCTTTACTGCTAGTTTTGAGGAGGATGTCTATTTCATTGCTGAGAAAGGTAACCATGGGATGTTTAGGCTGATCTTAAGTAATGAAACGAAAAAACTTTATTATGTTGGTGTTCATGATATTATGATGTGGCATAAGAGGCTTGGGCATGTGAATCTAGACAAGTTAAGAGAGATGAAAAAGATGGGAGTGGTGGAAGGGATTAAGTTTAGTGAGAGTGATAATATAAGTGATAAGAGTGGGTGTGCTCAAGGTAAAACACTCTGATTACCCTTTTCTAAAACAGCCACCTATAAAGGAGAATAAATTCTAGATCAAGTACACACAGATATTTGGGGACCGGCTAGAGTACCCTCACCGGGGGGGGAAGAGATTTATGATGACTATCACTGATGATTGGTCTCGGTATTCCCGAGTGTATTTTTTGAAAAACAAGTCCGACGCTCAGGATTGTTTTAGACAATATAAAGCATGGAGCCAAAAACTCCATGAAACTCCAATCAAGAGAATAAGGAGTGACAATGGTGGAGAGTATACTTCTAACCAGTTTGAGGATTTTCTGAGGGAAGATGGGGTCCAACACCAAAAGACAGTTCCACAAAAACCCGGAACAGAATGGGGTAGCTGAAAGGTTAAATAGAACACTAAGTGATAGTGCTAGAAGTATGTTGTCAGATAAGAAGATAGGAAAAAGGTTTTGGGCAGAAGCAATGAACTATGCTAATTACCTCAAAAATAGAGTTCTTACTTCAGCTATAAAAGATCAAACACCTTATGAGAGATGGACAAGCCGGAAACCAGACATATCTCACTTAAAGGTTTTTGACAGTCAAGTATTTAGTCTAGATACAGATCATTCTAATTGTAAGCTAGATCCTAAACGAAAATCGGGATACTTATTAGGATATGATGAGGATGTTAAATGATATAGAGTTTATGATCTAAAAACGGAAGATATAATCTTTGTAAAACATCTAGTAGTTATGGATGAAAGAAAGTCTGTGGATCCCTTCAAATATGCAAAGTCATTAAAAATCAGATTTGAGTCAGAAAATTCCGATGACATTGGGCTTCCTAACTATCCAGGTTTTAGAGAAGATGACATTCTTGCAGGTACAAATCAGACTGAAAAGGACTTGGCTGTGGAAACTCCAGTGACAACTCTACCCGAAGCGGAAGACGTGGTGGAAATTGATTCAGAATCAAAGGATAGGGGAGAAGCCGAGTTTGTTGGAAAGAATCCACGAGAACCATCTATTTCGGCCTCTGATTTGAAGGGGGGAAGGAGAAGTAGCAAAAGACTGCAAGAAAAACAGATTAATAACAAGGTAACTAAACTATCTCATCAAGATGAACCTCAAACTTATGGAGAGGCGATGACTTGTCCAGAAAAAAATCGGTGGAAGATAGCCATCAATGAGGAGATGGCCTCAATTATGGCAGCCGATGCTTGGGAGCAGGTGGATTGTCCACCTAACCGAAAACCAATCGGTTGTAAGTGGGTTTTCAAATTAAAATTGAACCCAGATTACACAATCGAGCGCTACAAGGCCCGACTAGTGGCAAAGGGATTTACACAAAAGGAGGGAATTGACTACGAGGAAACCTTTGCCCCGGTGGTCAGATTTCCCTCCGTCCGCATACTTCTCAGCCTAGCAGCAGCGGAAGACATGGAAGTGCACCAGATGGACATCAAAACAACCTTTTTGCATGGAGAATTGGAAGAGGAGATCTTCATGCGACAACCCGAAGGGTTTGTGGAAGAAGGAGAGGAGAGTAGGTATGTCGGCTGATTAAATCTCTTTATGGTTTTAAACAGGCGCCTCGACAGTGGAATAAGAAGCTTGATGAGTTTCTTACCGGTCTGGGATATATCCGGATCAGCTCAGATCACTCAATCTATGTTTTTGAAGATGAGGAAGGTATCATATTCATTGCAATTTATGTTGATGATTTGCTTGTTTTAAGTAAATCAATGGAAAAAAATAATAAACAGAAAACTGATCTTAAGAGGAGATTTGAAATGAAGGATATGGGTGGAGCAAAATATATTTTGGGAATTCAAGGGGAGAGAGACCGAAAAAGAAAAATTATAAGATTGACTCAAAAGGAAGCAATATAGAACATGCTTGAAAAATTTCAAATGGATAAAGCTAATAGTTGTACAACTCCAATGGAGTTGAAGAAGGGAAGTGAGGGGAGTGAGGAAGAAGGAGTCATAGTCTTAGAAGAGAAATTATCTCCAGAAGAACAGAAGTTCATGCAGACTATTCCTTACAGGCAAGTAGTGGGAAGTGTAATCTATTTTATGAATTATACCCGGCCGGATTTAGCTGCAGCTGTAGGAGTGCTGAGTAGAAGTCTAAATGCTCCCACTAAGAAGGATTGGGAGGCACCTAAGAGAGTTTTTAGATACTTGATAGGAACTAGGGATCTATGGGTGCATTTGGGTGGGGAGATTACTGACATCACTACTTGGAGCGATGCTAGTTATGGTGATGCTCCTATGAGGAGATGCACTTCTGGATATGTATTATATGTGGGTGATGGGGCTTGCTGTTGGAGTAGAAACAGCAAAAGGTTATTGCTCAATCCACCATGGAGGCTGAGTATATGGCCTCTTGCTCTGCTGTTAAAGAATTGATGTGGGTCAAGTCTTTACTTGGTGAACTTGGTCATCTTAAGAGTGGTGTGCAGAAAATATTTTGTGATAATCAGGCAACAATTACTATTTTTGCCAATCCTAAACATCATTTTAAAGCCAAACATATAGACATTAGACTTATCTTTGTTAGAGAGAAAGTAGAAAATAAAATAATCAGTTTAGAGTACCGACCAGATAGTGAGATGGTAGCAGATATGATGACCAAACCTGTGCGTTCCCCTAAGCTAATTTTCTGCAAGGAGAAGTGTGGTCTGAAATTAAAGATTGACTAGAAAACAAAGGGAGTGTAGAAATTAATGGTTTTTAAGTATTTTCTAGGTCTGAATAGAAATAATGAAGCCGAGGCAGTCTACCTCTAACTTCTCTCTCCAACTCTCAAACTTGTCGCAGTCATTGACAAATTGGAGAGGAAGCTAGAGCCATGGCTACCTAGGCTATCCTGAGGTTTACGGGAAATTTATATTAGTCAAGGGATTAATTACTGAAAGGTATGTGCCGGCGACAGGATTTGATCTTGGTACCTGCCGGCAGTCACAAAGTAGATAGCCGGTAGCCTTAGCCGTTAAGTCTAGAAGTAGTCTTACATAGTATATAGTACGATAATGATTTAAACATGTACACGTAGGATAAATCATTTAACTATAACTTTCAACGGGATACATAGATATGATAGTGTAAAAGTACGAATTGCGGTACGGATAAGAAATCAATACCGCGCATTGATTTCGTAAGCGAAACAAATACGACGCATGTATTTATTACGGCTACGATCAAATGCGAGTTTAATCGGACGGCCGGAATTAGCGCCGAGACGCGGAAGAAGAATTCAGCGGTTTGTGGGCATCGCCACATCGGATGGCACGTGGCGATGTTACATTGGAGCGCGGCATCTCCGAGGATTAAAGGAGCGAATCCGGACATTCCACGTGTGGACATTTAGGCCATGTCGTACAATGTCCGTACATAAAGTACACCGGCAGTTGTACTTTTGCGTACGGAACTGTATTTTGATTGGTTCCGTACATCAGTAGATAGAGTCTGTGAGAGAGATAGGACTTAGAAAAATTAGAAGATAGGACCCTCTCTCCCAGAGAGCTTCTCTACAAAAGGTCAACTTTGACCCTCCATAAATTACTGCTCAGGGGAGCAAATTCAGAGATTCTTTTTGCTATCGACTCAAGGGAGTCTTGCCTTCACAGGGGTGCAGGTGGTCAGAGTTTTTATCTGCCAGGGTGGCAGTTGTTTTTGCTGAAACACAAAGGTGTCAGGATTATCCTAGAGGCTTCTTGGAGGCTGTCCACTCTGAGGACTTATGGAGGTCTCAGAGTTTCACGGTCCCTATGGGATGGTTTATGAATTACTCCGTGATATCTTTCCCCATGAGACCCCATCCCAAGGATTCGACCTCCTCTTCAAGGTAGCCTCTGGGATGGCTCGTGGTCACATTCCCTATAGTGTAGTTCCGCTTCTTTCTGCCGCTCAACTTTTGGCTGTTTTTAAGCTTGCTGAGGGATTCGTCCAATCGCTATTACTGAAGTTTTGTACCGTTGGGTGGCTCGTGCTATTTGTATCCAACTCCAAACAACGTTTCACGACCATTTTTTGCCGCATCAATTTGGTGTTACTACGAAAAGGGGTTGCGAGGCGGTTATCCATGGCTTGCGAACTGTTTTGGATCTTCATCCAGATTGGGTGGTCCTTCACGTGGATGTGGCTAACGCTTTCAATAGAATTGATCGTAATGCTATTTTTTCGAGAACTACGACATGCACTTTCACCTATCAACCAATTGTTCTCTTTTGTTCGATCTTTTAATGCCTGGCCTAGCTCGCTACTCTTTCCTCTTGGAGGTCCGTTTGTTGATGTTGCCACTTTAGAGTCTACAACCGGCACTCTCCAAGGTGATCGTTTAGGGGAACCTCTTTTTGCTCTTGCCTATCTTCAAGCATTTAGAGCGTCAGCTACAACTTTTCCGAGTTTTTTATTTCCTTCAGTCGCGGATGACACGCATATCATGGGTCCACGCGATCAGGTTTTTTCTGCATTCTCTCATTTTGCGGACCAGCTTCATCGGATTGGGCTCTCTGTTAAACCATCTCAGTGCATGGCTTGGTGCCCACTGTTGAAATTAATAGATTTCTATAGTATTTTCTAGGTTTAAATATGTTAGATAAAGGAAAAAGGACAGACATCCTGCCTCCACCTCCTCTCTCTAGCCCCCATACTTGTTATAGTCACATAAGGATAGAAAGGGTGGTTGATCCATGGCTACCTTAGTTCAATTGGCAGTTGTTTTTAGTAGGTTACTAAAAATAGTCCTAACGGACCAGGGATTTGATCCCGGTACCTCCGGTTCTTCAAGTTGGCCGATAGCGTTCATCTTTATCCTATTAGACTAAGATCAATGCTAAATTTTATAGCGTGTGATAGATATATATATATATACATTTAGGAAGGAACAAATATATTTAACTAAAATACGGCGTAAATAGGTAAAGTTTTAGTACGACATCATTTTAGAATAAATACCTCGCATTTATTTGACAGCGAAATAAATGGCGCGCAAGTAATTATAACAGCTAAGATTACGTCTCATTACAAATCTGACGGCGCACGTCATCGCCGAAATCCCGGAGTGGTCACCTTGGCGTTTTGTGACGTGGCATGACCTGGAGCAACGTGGAGAGATGACATTCGGTCATGGGAAATCCGAGGAATGAACGGAAGAGTAAAAAGCAGACACGTGTCCGCTTAATAGCCTTGTCGTACATAGGTCGTACAAAAGGTATATCGACAGTAGTACTTTTTGGTACGGTACAGTAATCTGATTGGTCCGTACTTCAGTAGATAGAAGCTATTAGAGGGAATCAGGACTTAGACAATTTTGGTAGGTAGTCACCTCTCCCTTTAAGAGTTTGTGCAAATTGGCATTTTTACTGCCTCATAACATATCGTCTGGTTGGGCGTTTTCAGAGATTCTTTTTCCTACGGACTCAAGGGAGTCTAAGCTGCACAAGGGTTCATTTAGATTGTCGGTTTGATTGCTTGGGCAGCAGTGGCTGTGGCTTAAAGTGGGCTAGTTAAAAACTATCTAGAGGCTTCTTGTATTCTGTAGTCCAATTGAGGACACAGAATTGCACCCACGAGGTTTGCCGCAGGATTGCCCTCTCCCGAACGGTTTTCGTCTTGCATCTCACGATGAGGGTATCAAGGCTTTAGGTTGCCATATTGGTGGTACTTCTTTTGTCAACAAAATGGTTAAAGATACGTTGTTGGAGGATCTTTCTCATAGCCACGACCTCCCCAATCTGTCGGATGCACAAGTGGCGTTCTCGATCTTGATCCGTTGTTTTTCTCAGTGCCCTCTCTATCTTGCGTGGACTTTACCAGCCACGACTTCTTTTTTTCTTCCCTTAAAGATTTTGACGACAAACTTTTGGGTGTGCTTCTTACCTCGTTGGTCATGGAATTTTTGATCGTCCGGAGGGGCCCCTTGCTCGTCAGCAAGCAAGCCTCCCTATTTCCAACGTCGGTTTAGGTTTGATTTCCGTAGCCAAACTTGCGCCAGCAGCATATTTGGATAGTTGGGCTTTGGTGCTTCCTACCATCACTTCTCGCTTCATTGTGGATGATGTCCCCATTCTGGCGCAAGTTGTCTCTAAGGTGGAGGACGGGCTATTTCCATTTCACCAAGCTCTCTTTTCCGCTCGTGCGCTACTACCCCCGAATGCTCGAAACCAAGTTCCACCCTTTCATTCTCTCATGGCCGTCACTAACTTCCAACTTTAACAACGCATATCCTAGCAAGTAGCTGCCGCTGATTTTGCAAAACTCTTGGAGGCGCTACCTTTTGCTCAAGCCGGTGGTCGTTTACCTTGGTGTTTTGGGCCTAGGACTGGTGCATGGCTACAGACAACACCAACTTTTTTGACACTCCGTCTATCGTCTGACCAATTTACTTATGCTCTATGCTTGCGGTTGGGTTTACCTCACCTTTCGCTTTTGGGGGGGGGGCTCGATGCGTTAGTAATCAACTTATTAATGCCGAGGGAATCCATTTGCTTTGTTGCTCGCATGGGGGAAAACGAACTGTTGCGCATGATTTGGTGCGAGATGCCATTGCTGCCATTGGTGCTGAGGCGGGCTACACTGTCAAACGTGAGGTTTCTAATATACTTCCACCTAGGCCCCAATCTAAGGGTTCTCGCAGCCCTCGGGTTGATTTGGTTTTTCTTCATGGTGCTGGGAGGACGCTTGGCGATGTGGTCCTCACCGATCCGACTGGGACACACATTTCATCTCGCGTTTCCAACGTTTGGGCAGTTACTAGCCGTACGATTTTAATCGGTCAATCGTATAAAACAGGGTGTCAGAATGAAGCCACGTGGATTTTCACCATTATGTGGCCTTCTTGGGTTTTGAATTGTCATATTGAATTTGTTCGTTGGAAACTAAAGGCGTGTGCCCATGTGTTCAAGTAACAGTTTTTTTTCGTCGTTTTCACAGAAAATGGGACTTGCAACGAGAAAATCTTACGCCGTACAAAAAATGGGCAAAATCCAAAGTACAATTTACATCATCTTAGAACTTGGAAAGTACGTCAATATGGCACTACTATCATTTTGACCCACTTCCACGTCACGCCAGCTCATCTACTTGTACTGGAATCAAATCGCTACCTGATTTCAATTAGAATAATACCCTATTGACGAATAGCAAAACGGTATTGCACGCATGAAACGTTTTCGAAATTTTTTGAACAAGGGAGAGTAAACACTATTTTTTTCCCTGCCCGTCACGCGCATGTACGTACGAAAATGGCAACCATGTACGGAAAAAAAACCGTTGGGGTTTTTTACCTCGACTTTAATTCATGGGTTCTTTGTAAAGGTTTACATCATCCTCGTCTCACCCCCTCATTCTTACTCAACTGCTCCTATTTCTCTCTTCTTTAAATGCAATGATAATAGTACCGAATGAAAGATATTTCTTTTTCTTTTTTTTTGAATTATTTTTGTCTTAGTTTGATAGCATATCGAATGATAAAAGATAAAAAAAAAAAATCGCGAAGCCATGGCGGAAAATCTGCGTACTGATGTTGTCACAAGGTAGCATGGCTTTGTTATGTCACAAAAACCTCAACATCTCCAATGTCACAAAAAACTCGACGTCTTTAACCGTCGCCGTTTTTATGGACGTCACCTATTTTAGGAAGTTTCGTAGTCGTCTACATTTTGTTTCGTAATATATCGCACATTTTGTAGACGTCTACATCAGTCACATATTTGAAGTAATGAAGGCGCAAGTAATTAGCGACATAGGGGGTGTCCCTATGTAATCGGTACTTTGATAAAGTATTTCGGACTGTAGTGAAGATTCTCCATATTACTTTGAAAAGCGTCCCAATGTGTGAAAATTAAATTGGAACTTTGAAATGTGACCGTTGTAGAGGTAGGTACAACTTCTGACGATTGAAGACGACTACGAAACTTCCGATAATTGGTGACGCCAACAAAAACAACGACAGTTGTAGCCGTCTAGATTTTTGTGAAATTATAGATGTTTAGGGTTTGGTGACAACGTCGACGTCAATGATTCAAGAACTTTCCGCCATGGTTTATCGATTTCGTTTTTTCTACTTTTCTCACTCGACTCGCAATTAAAAAAAATCCTAAAAATAGTAAAAATATATATTTCTCAAATATTTTTCATTTTATACCAATGTTGTCGTGTCCCATTCTATAAAAATAAAGCACGATAAATTAAAAAGCACGATGGTAACCCATCTGAGTCTAGGGTACAAAAGGGTGACATGGCCAAAATTGAAAAACTACAATATAAAACAAATAGAGCGAAGTGAACAAAAAGAGAAGAAAAGAAATGAAACGATCAACAAGAAAATAAAAGCACCTAAACTCAAAATAAAAAGCACGACAACTAAAAAAACCAAAACTACAACCCCAACCCCCAATCAATTAAAAATCTACGAAAAGTAACCCCGTAAGTTCTAGAGCACGTTGAGGGAGTTCCGGAACACGGCGACGATCCAAAACCCCAACATCCGATCGGAGGATAATAGAAGCTTACACTTGCTGTAAAGCCACCGATAAGCGTTGACGATAAAAAGAAGTAAGGACCGAAGAAGATGGGCTCCCAGGTCCTCGGTGCTCGAGAGCACGTCGAGCACAAGTGAGAGATAAAAGCGATAGTGTGAGAGGGAGAGGGAGAGGCGATGACGGCGATAATTTATGCAAAGCACCAATGATTGAAAGTGGAGGTCCGAGATCCCTGCAATTTTTTTTCCGTACATGCGCATGACGGGCACGGAGAAAAATAGAGAGTATTCTCCCTCGTCCAAAAAAAATTTCCCACTCGTGTGGCGCGTGCGTGGATAGTTTTTCATTCGCTGTTTGGGCAGTGCTTTCACTAAAAACACCCCCTCGAGGTGATTTAGGATGAAGTCTTGATGGGTTGGATTCTCTTGCCCTTTCGGTGGTCGAAAAGAGCAAAACGCCAAAATGGTTCACATGACGACAAACACGCAGTGCATTCAAAGTATAGAATTGACATTGAGTGCTTTGGTAAAAATGATTTTCTCGTACGGTTGAAGCTTTTTTCAAAGTTCCCTAGATTTTAGGGCAAAAAGACAGAGAAAAGTCGATAATTTAATACACGGGGACACCCGCATAGGAACACTTTGAAAAGTACACCATAAAATCTGTGCTAAAATTCAAAGTAACTTTCTAAAGTTTTGATTACATGGGAACATACCATAGTTCAAAAGTAGGTGAAAGTAGGCCCATACAATATGCCTATTGTACGCAAAACATACAATATCACCTTAAGACCCAGATTGTATTGGTCGCAAAATGATAAAAAATAGCAATAGGGTTGAGTTGCACATCGATCGATAGAGAATTAACCGTCATGTCTTAATTTTGAAAAATATTTGGACAAAAAAATATTTTTCTGTGAGTTTTGATGTATTTTTTATTTACACCGTCAGATTTGAACGATCGGACGGTCGCTGATCAATGTAGCTATCTAAGAAGATCACATGAAAAGCCCATAACACAACTTACGATAAAGGCGCCGACCAAAGGCCTACCATAAAAACGCCTACTTTTGAACTATGGAACACACCGGAATAATATGCTTAAAGGTGCAGACTTATGGTATTAACTTTATAAAACGACAAATTGTTTTGACTCCGCCGACTCAATTTTGCTACTTTGTCGTTTCATTTTGTCGTTTTGGTCCACTTTGTTTTTGTGATATGCCAATTATAACTTTTGCGGTCTTAAAAAAAAAATTGATATCTGATTCGTCTCGACGTTTTGTCGTACAATATAGGATTAAATCACAAGGTAGAGTTTGCACGGAGAAGATTCCGTACGTTTTATTGTACGAAATATCGTACTCCACAATAAGGATCAGGCGGTCAGGATTCGAAATATCTAGTTCCCGCCCTTTCCCTCGGCTGTCCCATCCTCCCACTCTCTGCTGATCCCTCACCCTCTCTCTCCCTCCCTCCCTCCCTCCCTCCCTCCCTCCTAGCCACCCTCCCTGCCTCCCACACACCCACCCTCCCTCCCTCCCTCCCCCCT
>JBBHKE010001998.1:0-25122 GCA_037447655.1 Zygnema cylindricum
AGTCTGTTACGATATATTGGGTTTGATGTGGATTTAAACTATTGTATGGTACTTAAACCGATTTACTAAAATATGTACGTAGGAACATGAAACTAGATAAAGTTTAGTGCGGACGTCATTTTGCACGAAAGAAATGAATCAAACATTTGTTTCAACGGCTGACATTTAATGTTGGATTTAATCCGACGGCAGACATCACTGCCGAGATCGTGGAATGGTCACTTCTGGCGTTTATGGACGTGGCATGACTTAGTGCCACGTGGAGGGATAAAATTTGGTCACAAGAATTCCGGGGAACATACAGACGAGTGGAAGGGTGACACGCGTCCCCTCAGTAAACATGCCGTACAGAAAGAACATCCGCAGTAGTACCTTTCTGTACTTTACAGTCATATGATTTGTTCGTACTTCAGTAGATAGGGGTTGTGAGAGGGGTTTAGGACTTAGGAAAATCTGGTCGGTAGTCACCTCTCTGTAAGAGAGCTTTGTATAATTTTTGCTGGCTTATAAGTTATCAACTGGTTGGCCGTTTTCAGTGATTTTTTTTGCTACCGACTCATGAGAGTCTAGACTGCACAAAGGTGCATTGTGACTATCAATGTGCCTTTTTGGGTAGTAATGGTTGTGGCTTGAAGTGGGTTAGTTAAAAACTATGTAGAGGCTTTCTGAATTCTATAGTCTAATGGAGGACACATAATCGCACTCTCTCCCTTCCATGTGGATTTCCTCCCCTAGGGCCTGAATGAGAACTTCTTGGGTAAAGTATGGGATGAGGCCAGAGTTTTTACGTGAGTTAGGGCGTATGGCATGAGGTGTTGTACTATCATGACCGCTTGTTTAAAGAAAGGAGGTTGAGCATCCGACGATGAAATGGTGGGACCTAGTTCCTCCGATTTGTCCGGACCCCCCCCCCTTGCTTCCTCACTTTTTGCGTAAGAATCCGCTGTGGGAGTGGTCATTGAGTAGGTTTAAGTCTGAAGCGGATGTCACAACTCAAAATTACAACTCGGAGTGTGAAGGATAACAGGCCAATTACTTTTTGGTTATGATTTTTTTGTTCTATTTTCTGTTTGTCTTTCCTTTGCTCCGAAGTGGAATAACGAAGTTGTCGGCGGCTGTCTCCTATTCCCACATTCCAAGTTCCGAACAAAAATGTGCGTACGTGGTGTGCTTTTGGAGGTTCCAAATCCCAACCCATAACATCATCATCATCTACTCCCGCCGCGGTTTGTTCGAGCTCCGCTAGCTTCTGTAATAACTAATATTTTTGTCTTTGGAGTTTTTGGGTAGCCGTCAGAGCAGGAGCCCAAAAGATGATCATAAAAGACAGAGAGTGTAGTGGAGCCATGGCTGCCTCTGCTCCATATGTAGGACTATAGAGTGACATAAGTCACTTGCAAGAGGTTGAGTCCGGCAGGACTCAAACCTCCAACCGGCAGAGCAAGGCGTAGCCGTTAGTTCTAACCGGTCTGTCGAAGGAGTTTGTTACAATACATAAGGTGTGATAATAACTTAAACTATGATATAATCTTTAAACCGATTAACAGAATTACGAATGAAAGGACATAGAAGTAGTTAATATTTAGTGCGAACATGATCCCGCACGAAACAAATGAATCGGACATTTGTTTCGACGGCTAACATTTAATGTCGATGTTTGATCCAACAACACATATCGCCACCGAGATCCCGGAATGGTCACTTTGACCTTTTTGGACGAGGCATCACCTAGCGCTACGTGGAGAGATAATATTTGGTTGCGAGAAAAAACTAGAGAACATCAGGACGAGTAAAATGTGGACAAGCGTCCACTTAATGGCCTTGTTATACACAGGCCGTACAAAAAGGACGTCGGCCATAGTACCTTTCTCTACTATACAGTTATTTGATTGGGTCGTACTGTAGTGGATAGAGGTTGTGCGAGGGAAGTAGGAATTAGCATATTTTTAGAAGACAGTCACCTCTCTCTTTGAAAGTTTGTAAAAATTGGCATCTTTGCCACCTCATAACTTATGGGATGGTTGGCCGTTTTCAGTGAATTTTTTTGCTACGCACTCACCGTAGTCTAGACTATAGAAGGGTACATTTCGATTGTCAACTTGTCTGCTAAGGTAGGGGTGGTTGTGGCTGAAAGTGGGTTAGTTAAAAACTACCTAGAGGCTTCTTGAATTTTGTAGTCCAATAGATGACAGAGAATTGCAGGTTATAGGCCCACCTTCTAGGGTGCCCTCCTTAAACGGATCTAGGTTCATCTATTGGGAAGCCATGATGACATGGGCTTTGTGCTAAAAATGATACTGGGGAATTGTCAGTAGATAAGTGAAATGTCTACCTCTGGGAACTCCACCAGGGTTTGGTGGAATAAAGTTTTATGCAACAGTATTTGCTGCAGTAGAGAAGGCATATGATAGAGACATCACTGTGTCTGAAAAGGGGAAAGAGAAGGAGACGCCTCTCACTCCTATTGCTCCTATTACCACGACACCCGGAGCTGCGACAGTGAAGACGCGGAGAACGATACCATAACGTGGGAAGACATCAACATGGTTGCCAAATACTTCATTCTTAGACACCTCACTCAGGCTTTGGCAATCCCCCACCTTCACATTTAGAAGGCCGAGGAGTTGTGGGTGAGTCTGGGTGAAATCTATAGAGCTGGCACTATTCGGAAGCTCCAGATGGCTGAACAAAAGTTAGGGAATTATACTTACAAAGCGCGAAAGATGTTAGACTACTATAATGATCTCTCTTGTTTGTATATAGAGATGGAGAGTTTGGGGTGGACACGTACACTAAAGATGAAAGTTAACACTCTCATCATTAAGTTACCCGACAAGTATGAAAACATAGTGTACCGAGTACAGGAAATGACTAACACTTCATGGAAGTGGAACATAATGGTCCAGATAATACTTGTGCATGAGAACACAATGGAGATTAGGAGAGGGGGAAAGAGCATCCAAGCTCTAACTACAAGAGCAAACCGGTGGGGTAAGGATTCGAAGAAATCGTACAAAGGAGAGAGAGACCAGTTTGGAGGACCGAGGCCCCCAAAGGGTCTTTGTCATTTTTGCAAAATGCAGGGACACTTCATAGCGAATTGTGTCAAGCTATCATAGCTGCAGCTCTAAGAGAACCGTGGAGGGGGTTCTTTCGAAGGGAAGAAAAAGGCACTTGTGATCACAAAAGTGAAAGTAGAGACCGAGGACGAGTCCTTTGAGGAGGAGGATGGGGAGCTTCTTCTTGACGAGAGTGTGGAGGAGAAGGAGATCCCTCAGAAATAGAAGTGTGCTCTCGGAGCGATTCGGGAAGCTCCACAGGAAGGATGGATCATCGACTCATGTGCATCCATGCATATGTGTCGCGATAAGCACCTCTTTACTAAGCTAAGAAAGATCCCTACTGTAGAGATAGAGTATGGGGATGGGAGAGTGGTTACTACAGATCTAGTGGGGTCGGTAGATATGAAAGTCTTAGTGGAGGGTAAGACTTCTATAGTCACCTTCTCAGATATACTCTACATTCCTCAGCTGAGTAAAAATATTGTCTCTACGTCTGTGTTAGATGACAAAGAGTTTGATACTTTCATGAGAAAGGGAGTCTTTACAGCTAAAGTATGGGGATGGAGTCTACTTCACGGCAGATAAGGGTAGCAAAGGAATGTTTAGGCTTAACCTGAGTAATGAAAAGAAGAATGCTTACTATGTTGGTGTTCCAAAGTTGATGATTTCCCATCACCGGTTGGGGCATGTGCATTTTGATAGGTTGAGGGAAATAAAGAAGCTTGTTGTAGTAGAAAGCATTCACTTTGGGGATAATGAAATGGTGGATGATTGTAGTGGCTGTGCTCAAGGTAAGGCTCACAGACTTCCCTTTCCCAAAGTTGCCACATATAGAGGTGAGAAAGTGTTAGATTTGGTCCACACAGATATTTGGGGACCTGCAAAAGTACCTTCGGTTGGAGGAAAGAGGTTTATGATGACAATAACTGATGATTGGTCTAGATACTCTAGAGTCTACTTTCTGAAAAATAAGTCTGAAGCATCCACTTACTTCAAAGAATATAAAGCTTAGAGTAAGAAGTTGCATGAAACCCCTATTAAGAGGATAAGGAGTGATAATGGGGGGGAATATACCTCTAACCAGTTTGAGGAATATCTGAGAGATGAGGGAGTGCAACACTAGAAAACTGTACCATATAACCCAGAACAAAATGGGGTAGCTGAGAGGTTGAACCGAACACGAGGAGATAGTGTATGCAGTATGTTGGCCGACAAGAAAATAAGAAAGAGATTTTCGGGCAGAAGCCATGAAGTGTGCCAACTACATTAAGAATAAAGTCGTTACCTCAGCCGTAAAAGGAATGACACCTTATGAGAGATATGTTTGAAGGAAACTTGATATCTCTCACCTTAAAGTATTCGGTAGCCAAGTTTACAGTCTTGACACGAATAGCAAAAACAAGAAACTAGATGCTAAGGGAATACCTGGATACTTTGTAGGATATGATGAGGATGTCAAGGGATATAGTGTGTATGACTTAGCAAAGAAAGATATCATTCTGGTCAAACACCTAGTTGTCATGGATAAAGGGAAGTCATTTGACCCCTTCAAATATACAAAGAATATAAGAATTAGATTTGAGTCCAAAAGTGAGGAGAGAACGCGGTCGTTCTCGAAACGGACATGACTGAAATAGTGATTGCAAATTCAAAGAAGATCCAAGATACAGGAGAATCAACGGAAACCTCACATATTCCTATGGACTTTGAGGAGACAGAAGAGGAGGAACCACAACTGGCTTCCATGGATATGGGAGCCGATGAGACAGTAAGGAGAAATCTAAGACTTCCCTCCATTCCAACTTCAGAGTTTGAATGAGGGAGAAGGAGCAGCAAAATGATACAAGAAAAATAGGTCGCTCATAAAGTAATTAAGCTATCTCTCACAGATGAGCCTCAATCTTACTTGGAGGCAGTGAACAGTCCGGAGAGAGACATATGGATTAGAGATAGAAATGATCAGATGGCCTCCATCATGGACGCAAATATTTAAGAACTAGCGGACTATCCTCCGGACATAAACCATATTGGCTGTAAATCGGTGTTTAATAGTGTTGGGTATCGAGGACCATTTGCCGATATTCGATATATATATCGAATTTCAAATACCCGATAATCGATATATTGCTTCAATATATCAAATAGCAAAATATCGGGATATATTGCCAATATATATCGTATCGCAAATATATATCGAGGTTTTTTTTTTTTTTCAATGAATATTTTCACCGGTCTCCAAAGCCACGTGCCAGGATCTCCTACCTCTCAGAAAATCCCATTACCACAAACAATCCCAACCACACATTCCACACATTGGAAAATACACATCCACATTGGACCACACTCACCTAAGGATAAACTTTAAATTAGAAGAAGCTTCTGTCCACATAACATTAGCTTGGTCTCTTGCCCTTGTGGCTCAATCCTTCTTATTAAAGTGTTTTCCACTACTCTCCACTCTTTATAATTGTATCTCTTAACTACTAAAACACTATTTAGTTAGTAAGAGATTTCCATGCAAAAATGCCTTTTCTCTAATTTGGTATTAATCGCTCAAAACCAAGATCAACCAGAATTTCCACAAACTTTTCCGAAGGAAAAGATGTTTACTCTCCTCTTACAATTCACTATTTATCCATCATCGCCCTGGAATAGCTAGGCCAGAGTGAGCGCTCCGTTTTAACAGGCTTTTACCTGGGTCAATCATTGATCAGCTATGACTCAGACTGACCAATGCAAAAACGTGCGAAATCTCTTCCTAACTATCTAGCACTTTACTAACCAATCAAACGTTACGTTTCACTACGTAACATTTACGTGCAAAAGTGCGCGCCAAATGAAACGCGACTTCGCACGATCGTGCGTAACAAATTTCGCACGCGAAACTTCCTACGAAATTCCCTTAAGTGAAAGTGACGTTTCGTACGAAAATTTGTACGAAACGAACCACCGTTTATACTAAACGTTTCATTAGAACTTTATGAAACGTACACGCGTAATTTCGGTACTAATTTGACCCTTAACCCGTTTCAATGATACCCACTTGTTATTTAGACCCCACGCTGTCACCTAAATACACCCATCGCTATAACTTTTAAAATATAACTGCAAATAGGGTGATTCTTTCGCGAACGTCTACCAAATTTAGTACTCTATTATCATAACACCTAAATACCCCTTTATAAACAAGCTCGATCCGCTATTAATGATACATCATCCCCTCCTTATTTTTAACTCACCTTAGTTAAAAAACCTTTAATTCTCAAGATGGGACTTCTATATTATTATCCCTCCCCTCATCCTCAGGCCTTCCTAGATAATGCACTTGCCAGAATACAATATCGCCGACCTTGAACCGTTGACCAACCCAATCTATTACCCATCTATGGACTTCAGATTCTATAATTATTGAGGGATCCAATTCCAATTCTCCTTTAGTTGGTCGAAGATTCGCTGGTTTCAATTGGCTCATGTGTATCACTCATTTTCAAACCAGAGCCTAAATTTTGTTGTAAATCTTTCCAAAAAGCAGACGTAAAATTAGAATCTCTATCACTGACTATAGATAGAGGGACTCCATGATGTCCGACCACGTTGTCAAAATATAACTTTGCAATATCTACAACTGAATGAGTGGTTTTGCAAGGGATAAAGATTGCCATTTTACTGAACCTATCGACTATGACCATGATAATGTCATTGTTTTAGATGTAGCAGGCAACCTGTTAATAAAATCCATAATGACAAATTCCCACGGTCTTTTGAGATATCCAAATGTTTTAAGAGACCTTTAGATTTTTGGGTACTAGGTTTACTCTGTTGGCAAGGGACATAACTTTCCACGTGTTTTGACACCTCGTTTGCCATCCCAGGAAAAAAACAATCTACTTTGCAATCGACTAAGAGTTTTATCTTGACATAGATGTCCTAAATGCTCATGAGCTTCCTATAATTTTTTTTTTCTTAGGCTCCCACTTCAGGAATGCATAATCTATCCCCAATTTGCAAATACAATAAACCATCCTCTAGTCTAAAGTTTTTGAGATGCCTCTCATTCAATGGGTAAGAATTCCCTCCCGAAATATTTTTGCAAATCACAGCAAAATAAGGATCTTTATCATAATCATTTCTAACATATCTAAAAACAATTCATCCTGAACCATAACATTTATTTCAAAATATTGACTTAAAAGATATGCGACTATATTTTTCTTCCCAAGAATATGTTTGACATTAAATTTGAAATATGCTAATTTTTGCATCCACCTTGTAGAAATCGATGGTTATTTTATGATTTTGGTCTAAATTGGAATATAGAAAGAAGTCGAGGAAGTCTGCCTCTAAGTTCTCTCTCCAAACTCCCACACTTTTTGCACTCACTGAGAAGTTGGAGAGGAAGCTAAAGCCATGGCTACCTAGGCTATCCAGAGGTTTACGAGAAATAGATTAGTTAAATAGGTAGGTTTATTTACTAAAAGGTGTATGTCAGTAATAGGATTTGATCTCGGTACCTGCCGACCGTCGAAACGCCGGTAGCCGGTAGCCTTAGCTGTTAAGTCTAGAAGCTACGATACACGCTATTGGGTTTGATATTTATTTAAATGTTAACACGTAGGAAAATTCATTTAACGACGGATGTTTACGTTTACATAGATCCCTTTATGTAAAACATATGGATTTCGGTATGGAGAAGTAACAAGTACCACGCATTTTGATTCTTTTATGAAATAAATACCGCACAAGCATTTATGACGGCTACGATTGAAATTTGCATTCAATCGGACGGTCGAAAAGAAAGCCGAGATCGCGGACGAGATTCTCGGCGGTTTGTGGTCATCACCACATTGGATGACACGTGGCAAAATTACGTTGGATCGCGGCATCTCCGCGAATTACGGGACCGAATCCGGATATGACATGTGTCGACATTTAGGCCATGTCGTACAAATTCCGTACATAAAGTACACCGACAGCTGTACTTTTATGTACGGCAGTGTAATATGATTGGTGTCGTTCACCAGTAGATAGAGTTTGTGAGAGAGATAAGACTTAGAAAAATTGGCAGATAGGACCCTCTCTCCTAGAGAGCTTTTGTACAAAAGGTCAAATATGACCCTCTATAACTTAGTGCTCAAGGGAGCAAATTCAGAGATTCTTTTTACTATCGACTCAAGGGAGTCTTGCATTCACAACGGTGAAGGTGGGCAGAGATTTTATTTGCCAAGGTGGCTGTTATTCGTGCTAAAAGACAAAGGGGACAGGGTTATCCTAGAGGTTTCGTGTGAGCTGCTTACTCTGAGGTCTTATGGAGGTCTCAGAGTTGCAGGTTATGGGCCCACCATCTAGGGTGCCCATATTCAATGGAGCTGGCTTCATATACTGGGAAAGTATGATGACAGGAGCTCTATGTGAGAAAAGGTTTTGGGGAATAGTGAGTGGACGGGTGAGGCGTCCATCCAGTCTTAGCATCCCTCAGGGTTTGTAGGAAGCAGATTCACCAAAGATGTAGATCCATCTCCAACGAAGGAGACAAATGAAGGGGAGGTGGTATACAAAGGAAAGGAGAAAGAGACGATCACACTAATAGCAACCGGTTCGGCATTCATGTCATCTATTCTAAGGAACAAGGAGAATGCTATCGATACCTGGGACTACAACAACATGGCGGCAAAGCACTTCATCCTCCGTCATCTTACTCAAGGGCTTGCATCTCATCATTTGCAAGTAGTGAGGGCATCAGATCTTTGGGTGGCTCTCATTAAAATGTACCGAAGTGGTAATATTCAGCAACAGTAATCGGCTGATCAGAAAATAAACGCATATGTATACAAAGGGGGGAAGATGTTGGATTTTTGTAATGAACTCGCAACATTTTTCATGGAGCTAGAGAGTGGTGGACAGGTTGAAACTAAAAAGATGAAGTTTAACTGCTTGCTCATAAAGTTACCAGATGAGTTCGAGAGCATAGTCAATTGTGTGCTGGGCTTGCCAAACTCAAGGTGGATATGGAATTCAGTCGTACGGATGATTCTCCTTCGGGAGAACACGATTGTGAAACTCCGAGACCTCAATAAGTCCTCAGAGTGGACAGCTTCCAAGAAGCCTCTAGGATAATCCCGACCCCTTTGTGTTTCAGCAAAAACAACTGCCACCCTGGCATATAAAAACTTTGACCACCTGCACCCCTTTGAAGGCAAGACTCCCATGAGTCGATAGCAAAAAGAATCTCTGAATTTGCTCCCCTGAGCAGTAAGTTATGGAGGGTCAAAGTTGACCTTTTGTACAGAAGCTCTCTGGGAGAGAGGGTCCTATCTTCTAATTTTTCTAAGTCCCAGCTTCGGTTAAAGGAGGAGCACACCGGTGGAACCCCGAGAGGAAAGAAAAAGGCCCTTGTGACACAGGTATATGAGGTGGAATCCGAAGACGAGGACGATGAGCTCCTATTGGATAAGGAGTTGGAAGCGACAAACGAGGTAGAAATTCCACGAAAGCAAAAATGTGCTTTCGATAGATTCAAAAGTGAAGCAGACCAGATTGTAGATTCAGGTGCTTCCATGCACATGTGTAAGGATAGACACCTGTTCACTAAGATAAGAAAGATTCCCACTGTAGAGATAGAGTACGAGGATGGGAGGATAGTCACTACTACTCCTGTAGGATCGGTAGATCTGAAAGTGTTGGTAGAAAGAAAGACATCTATAGTTACATTCTCCGATGTATTGTTTATTACGGAGCTGAACAAAAACCTCATCTCTACGACTGTATTAGATGATAAGGTTTTTGATACTTGCACTAGGAAAGGAGTCTTTACTGCTAGTTTCGAGGAGGAAGTTTATTTCACCGCTGAAAAGGTAGCTAAGGGATGTTTAGGCTGATTTTAAGCAATGAAAAGAAGAAACTTTATTATGCTGGTGTTCATTATATAATGATGTGGCATAAGAGGCTTAGGCATGTGAATCTAGATAAGCTAAGAGAGATGAAAAAGATGGGAGTGGTGGAAAGAATTCAGTTCAGTGAGAGTGAGAATCTAAGTGATTGTAGTGGATGTGCTCATGGTAAAGCACACATATTGCCCTTTCCCAAAACATCAACCTATAGGGGAGAAAAAATTCTAGATTTAGTACACACAGATATTTGGGGACCGGCTAAAGTGCCCTCACCAGGGGGGAAGAGATTTATGATGACTATCACTGATGATTGGTCTCGGTATTCTAGGGTGTATTTTTTGAAACACAAGTCAGAAGCTCAGCATTGTTTTAGACAATATAAAGCATGGAGCGAAAACTCCATGAAACTCCAATAAAAAGAGAAAGGAGTGACAATGGTGGAGAGTATACTTCTAACCATTTTGAGGATTTTCTGAGGGAAGATGGAGTCCAACACCAAACGACAGTTCCAGAAAACCCAGAACACAATAGGGTAGCTGAAAGATTAAATAGAACACTAAGTGATAGTGCTAGAAGTATGTTGTCGGACAAGATGATAAGAAAAAGGTTTTTGGCCGAAACAATGAATTGTGATAATTACCTCAAAAAAATAGTTTTTACTTCAGCTATAAGAGATGGACAGGGCGGAAACCAGACATATCTCACTTAAAGGTTCTCGGCAGTCAAGTATTCAGTCTAGATACAAATCCGTTTAATTGGAAGCTAGATCCTAAAGGAAAACCGGAAAACTTATTTGGATATGATGAGGATGTTAAATGATATAGAGTTTATTATCTAAAAAGGGAGATATAATCTTTGTAAAGCATCTAGTAGTTATGGATGAAAAAAAGTCCGTGGATCCCTTCAAGTATACAAAGTCAGTAAAAATCAGATTTAAGTCAAAAAATTCCGATGACTTTGAAATTCCTAACTATCCAAGTTTTAGAGAAGATGACATTCTTGCAGGTACAAATCAGACCGAAAAAGACTCGGCTGCGGAAACTCCAGTGACAACTTTACCCGAAGTGGAAGACGTGATGGAAATTGATTCGGAATTAAGGGATAAAGGAGACGCCGAGATTGTTCGAAAGAACCCACGAGACCCATCTATTGCGGCCACAGATTTTGAGGGGGGGAGGAGAAGTAGTAAAAGATTACAAGAAAAATAGGTTAATAACAAGGTAACAAAACTATCTCATCAAGATGAACCTCAAACTTATGGAGAGGCGATGATTTGTCCAGAAAGGAATCGGTAGAAAACAGCCATCAATGAGGAGATGGCCTCAATTATGGCAGCCGATACTTGGGAGCTAGTGGATTGTCCACCTAACCAAAAACCAATCGGTTGTAACTGGGTTTTCAAATTAAAACTGAACCCGGATAACACCATTGAGCGTTACAAAGCATGATTGGTGGCAAAAGGATTTACACAGAAAGAAGGAATCGACTATGAGGGAAACCTTTGCCCCAGTCGTTAGATTTCCCTCTGTCCGCACAATTCTCAGTCTAGTGGCAGCAGAAGACATGGAGGTGCACCAGATGGACATCAAGACAACCTTTTTGCATGGAGAATTGGAAAAAGAGATCTTTATGCGAGAACCCGAAGGATTTGTGGAGCAAAGAGAGAAAAGTAAGGTATGTCGGCTGATTAAATCCCTTTACGGTTTGAAACAGACGCCTTGACAGTGGAATAAGAAACTTGATGAGTTTCTTACCGGTTTGGGATATATCGAGATCAACTCAGATCACTCAATCTATGTTTTTGAAGATGAGGAAGGTATTATATTTATTGCAATTTATGTTGATGATTTACTTGTTTTAAGTAAATCAATGGAAAAAATTAATAAACTGAAAACCGATCTTAAGGGGAGATTTGAAATGAAGGATATGGGAGAGCAAAATATATTTTGCGAATTTAAGTAGAAAGAGACCGAGAAAGAAAAATTATAAGATTGACTCAAAAAGAAGCAATAGGGATTATGCTGGAAAAATTTCAGATGGATAAAGCTAATAGTTGTACTTCTCCAATGGAGTTAAAGAAGGAAAGTGAGGGGAGTGAGGAAAAAGGAGTCATAATCTTAGATAAGGAATTAAGTCCTGAAGAACAGAAGTTCATGCTGGCTATTCTTTAGAGCAAGTAGTGGGAAGCATAATCTATTTTATGAATTGTACCTGGCCGGATTTAGCTGCAACTGTAGGAGTGCTCAGTAGAAGTCTAAATGCTCCCACTAAGAAGGATTGGGAGGCAACTAAGAGAGTCCTTAGGTATTTGATAGGAACTAGGGATCTATGGTTGCATTTGGGTGGGGAGAATACTGACATCACTACTTGGAGTGATGCCAGTTATGGTGATGCTCCAATGAGGAGATGTACTTCTTGATATGTATTATATGTGAGTGATAGGGCTTGCTGTTGGAGTAACAAACAGCGAAAGGTTATTGCTCAATCCACCATGGAGGCTGAGTATATGGCCTCTTGCTCTGCTGTAAAAGAAATTAATGTGGGTGAAGTCTTTGCTTGGTGAGCTTGGTCACCTTAAGAGTGGTGTGCAGAATTTTTTTTTGTGATAATCTGGCTGCAATCGCTATTTCTGCCAATCCTAAACATCATTTTAAAGCTAAACACATGGAAATTAGACTCAGCTTTGTTAGAGAGAAAGTAGAAAACAAAATAATCAGTTTAGAGTACCGACCAGATAGTGAGATGGTAGCACATATGATGACCAAACCAGTGGTAAGAAATTAAAGATTGACTAGAAAATAAGGGGAGTGAAGAAATCGTTGGTTATTTAATTATTTTCTAGGTCTAAATTGGAATATAGAAAGAAGCCGAGGAAGTCTGCCTCTAACTTCTCTCTCCAAACTCCCACACTTGTTGTAGTCACTGAGAAGTTGGAGAGGAAGCTAGAGCCATGGCTACCTATGCTATCCAGAGGTTTATGGGAAATAGATTTGTTAAATAGGTAGGTTTATTTACTAAAAGGTGTATGTCGGTAACAACATTTGATCCTCGTACCTGCCGACCGTCAAAACGTCGGTAGCTGGTAGCCTTAGCCGTTAAGTCTAGAAGTTACGATACATGCTATTGGGTTATATTTTTATTTAAATGTTAACACGTAGGAAAATTCATTTAACGGCGGATGTTTAAGATTACATAGATCCCGTTATGTAAAACGTACGGATTTCGGTATGGACAAGAAACAAGTATCGTGCATTTTGTTTCTTTTATGAAACAAATACCGCACAAGCATTTATGACGGCTACAATTAAAATTTGCATCCAATCGGACGGCCGAAAAGAAAGCCGAGATCGCGGAAGAGATTCTTGGCAGTTTGTGGTCATTGCCACATCGGATGACACGTCGCAAAATTACGTTGGATCGGGGCATCTCCGAGAATTACGGGACCGAATCCGGATATGAAAATTGTCGACATTTAGGCCATGTCGTACAAATTCCGTACATAAAGTACACAGGTAGCTTTACTTTTATTTACGTTAGTGTAATATAATTGGTGTCGTTCACCAATAGATAGAGTTAATGAGAGAGATAGGACTTAGAAAAATTGGTAGATAGGACCCTCTCTCCTTGAGAGCTTCTGTACAAAATGTTAACTTTGACCCTACATAACTTATTGCTCAAAGGAGCAAATTTAGAGATTCTTTTTGCTATCGACTCAATGGAGTCTTGCCTTCAAAGGGGCGAAGGTTGTTAGAGCTTTTGTTTGCCAGGTGGTTGTTATTCGTGCTAAAAGACAAAGGGGTCAGGGTTATCCTAGAGGCTTCGTGTGAGCTGCTTACTCTGAGGTCCTATGGAGGTCTCAGAGTTGCACACCTCACCTGTCTGCCAGTCATAATCCGTGCATCACTTAATCTTTGTAAATTAGAGAGCGCTTTATTATTACAGTGAACTGTAAATTCTTTATTATACATATAACAACGCCATTTCACCAATGCATGAACAATTGCTAGCAATTCATTTTTCTGTGCTGTATAGTTCTTTTCAACATCATTGAATTTTCAGGAATCAAAAGCAATAGGATGAAATTGTTTGCCGACTTTTTGACTTATGACTACACCTAGACCTTTATCAGATCCATCTATAGTGATCAGAACTTCAAATTCCCCAGCAGGGTCAAGATACACCAGTGTAGGGGCATAGGTCAACTTCCCTTTTAGTTCCTCGAATGCTCCCTCTTGATCAGCTCCCCACACAATTGTCCTCTTCTCCCGAAGTAAATCGGTCAAAGATGCGGCGATCATATTGAAGTTTCTGATAAACATATTGTAATAAGTGGATAATCCCAAAAAGGATCTAACTTCTTTGACATTAGTAGGTTATTTCCAATTTTGGATTGCTAAAATTTTGGATGGATCTGTTTTAACACCATCCCCACTAACTATGTGTCCCAAAAATAATTGTTCACTTTTAAAAAAGCTGGATTTTGACAATTTTCCATATAATTTTCTTTCTCTTAACCTTTCTAACACTCTTCTTAAATGAATTATATGTTGTTCTTTAGATTCAGTGTAAACTAAAATATCATCTATAAACACTAGGATAAACTCATCTATGTAATCTGAAAAGGTTAGGTTCATTAATCTTTGGTAAGTAGGCGGTAAATTTGTTAAGCCGAATGGCATCACTATCCATTCGAAATGACCCACCCTAGTCTTGAAAGCAGTTTAATAAAAAATCTTCAATTCTAATTAGCACCTGATTAAAGCCACTACGCAGGTCAATCAACGAAAATACTTTAGCACCTTTTAAAAGATCTATCAAAATCAGAAATTAAAGGTAACGGATACTTAATCCTTCACCGTAATCTTGTTCAGACAACGATAATCGATACACATTCTCAACGTTCCGTCTTTATTTTTGACGAAGAGAACTTGGAGAACTGGTGCTCCGTACAGTGATTTGCTGGGCTGAATATGTCATTTCTCTCGGAGTTCCTTGATCTGTTTCTTTTATTCCTCCTTCTCAAGGATACCTTGCTTATAAATTCCTGTGACATGAGAGTGGCATCCATGTTCAAGGTTAATAACATGTTCCACATCTCGGGAAGGTGGCCTTGTTGAGGGTAAATCACTTCGAAAAATATCTTGAAATTCAAAAATCAAATCTTTAACAGAAACCTCAAATGTATTAATGTCAGTTACAAAATCAGATTTTAGTTTTTCAAGAGTTTTAGTGGTGTCTGATTTAGGGATGGCATTAATGTTAGTGTTTTCTCTCCCCCTTTAATCAATAACAGCCTCAGTTACTAATAATAAGAAAGCATGATTTGTTTTATTTTTTAAGTGTTTTTTAAATTGTTTAACAAATATCAAACCTCCCACTCCCAATCTGGTTATGTTATTTATATGATTGCTATGCAATTTCTAAAGAGATAATGCTTGTAAAACCTTTATCTGTACAGTCTTTAGCGTAATGATCTGCACCTCCGCATTTGAAACAAGTGACTTTTTTTTTGGGTTTTGTGCACTCTCTACTAAAATGTCCCTCCTCTCCACAGTTATAACAGTTAATCTTTTTCAGTTGTGCACACTCAAATGCTTTATGACCCTTTTTCTGACAAATAGTGCATGTGGGGATGGTAAGGTTAGGCTTCTGAGCATTAATGCTTGGTTTACGACTCTTAATGTATCCCCCTCTATTGTTAAATTTGTTTTATGCATTCTGATTTCCCCTGAAAATATTTTGCCTATTCACCAGACCAGCATTCGGACCCTCATCTACTAATTCCCCCTCATCCCACTCTGATACATCATTCAAATTACCCCTAAGTGATCTAGTTTCCCGATTATACCTCAACTGATCCTCTAATTCCAATGCCCTTGTCTTGTAATTCTTTCAAATTATTAAATTTTTGATGTTTCAATTCTGATTTCAGTATAAGGTTTAGAAATTTAAGAAACACAACTTAGCCATTTCATCAGTCAAACCTATGACGTGAATGCTAGATGAATCAAATTCCACAATGTAATCCTTCAGAGATCGAGTCTGCTTACAGTTCAGTCACTTTTCTTCCATTTTGGATTTAATAGTGACAAACAAGAATCGCGATTTTATCGCGGTTTTTAAAGTTTCTCAATTAGCATTATTAGAAATCAATTTAGACCTTCTCTGAAATGTAATACCAAATCTGAGCATCGCCTTTCAGACAGCTAACAGCAAAAGAATTGTAATCATCACGATCACAATTTTTAGATTCCAAATAATACTCCATATGAAAAATCCAAGCATCCAACTCATCAATCTTCTTACCATCAAACGATGGCGCCTCACTAATAGACAATTTCAGATCTCTTATCTTATTAGGTCTATCATGATCATTCTCCATAAAACTGGCATTCCTTTTACTACTTTCACCCTTTTGGTCATTAATATCATTCTTGGTCTGAATTAAGTTAATAAGTTCATCTAATTTCTCATTTGAAACATTTCCATTTTCTTTAACAACTTTCAATTCACTTTTCAATTCGGAAATGGTTTCATCCACAGCGGCACATGATTATTAAATCTTTTGACCAATTTCACAGTACGCTTCTTCAACAGATTCAAAGCATTCTCCATTTCACGTTTCCATGGAGAATTTGTCATTATCACACAATGAAATCAAGCAAAAGGAAAAAAATAATATAATTTCCCTAAGAAATTTGTTACAGATTTGAAGTCCTAAGATTGTTCCAACTAAGACTTCTTCTCCTTAACGAATCATTTGAAAATGTCAAAATCTGAGAAAAAAAAAAAAAACATTGACAGCAAGTTAGTGCAAATTCAAATTTCAATTTCCCAATTTTGAAACAAAAAGGTAAGAATTTCCCCACAAATTTTGCAACAACAAAATTGAAAGCTCTCAAAGGTAAGATTTAACCACAAATTATGCTACGGCAAAATTGAAAGCAATCAAAGGTAACAATTTATGGTTTGAAAAGTTTTGAGTCATTTTGGACTCCTTTGCTCTTGAAGAAGTAAAGTACTCCATTTTCCTTCTCATCTATTAGCAAAGTTCCCACTTCCCACTACATCAAGATCTTTTACTCTCTAATCCTCACATCCTCACCCTTTTTGGCTTCAAGCCCTCCCTCTACACATGAATCATTGCTAAGAGAAGGCAAGTTTGTTTGGCCTCTAGGTAATTGGAGTGAGCTTCAACGGTGGCTACACTTCCCACCCCGCCTTAGTCTTGAGGACCTAAGCACGCCCCACATCTAACCAGCGGCCGTTGGCAGTGTGGTCACCTAGTTTCCCTCCAATCCCCTACCACTCACATTGTGGTTCCACCAACCCGGGTCAGAGCACCCTCACCGGTCACGGCAATCAATTTTCGGGTGAGCAAGCTTCTCTTTGGCTTTTAACCAAGCTTCGATACCATATGTAACAGGATCTCCTACCTTTCTGAAAATCCCATTTCTACAAAAAATTCCAACCACACATTTCAAACATTGGAAAATACACATCCACATTGGGCCACACTCACATAAGGATAAACTTTAAATTAGAATAAGCTTTTGTCCACATAACATTAGCTTGGTCTCTTGCCCTCGTGGCTCAACCCTTTTTATTATAGTGTTTTCCACTACTCTCCACTCTTAATAATTCTATCTCTTAACTACTAAAACACTATTTAGTTAGTAAGAGATTTCAATGCAAAAATGGCTTTTCTCCAATTTGGTATTAAGCGCTCAAGACCAAGATCAGCCAGAATTTCCCCAAAATTTTCCAAAGGAAAGGATATCTACTCTCCTCTTACACAACACTATTTATCCATGATCGCCTTGGACTAGCTAGGCCAGAGTTAATGCTCTGTTTTAACAGGCTTTTACCTTGGCCAATCATTGATCTGCAAAGACTCAGACTGACCTATGCAAAAACGTGCGAAATCTCTTACTAACTACTTAGCACTTTAGTAACCAATCAAACGTTATGTTTCACTACGTAACATTTACGTGCAAAAGTGCGCGCCAAACGAAACGCGACTTTTGCACGATCGCACGTAACAAATTTCGCAAGCGAAACTTGCTACGAATTTCCCTTAAGTGAAAGTGACGTTTCGTACTAAAATTTGTACGAAACGAACCACCGTGCATACAAAACGTTTCATTAGATCTCTATGAAACGTACACGAGTAATTTTGATACTAATTTGACCCTTATCCCGTTTCAGTGATACCCACTTGATATTTAGACCCCACCTTGTCACCTAAATACACCCATCACAATAATTTTTAAAATATAACTCCAAATAGCGTGATTCTTTCGCGGACGTCTACCAAATTTAGTACTCTATAATCATAACACCTAAATACCCATTTATAAACAAGTTCTATCAGCTATTAGTGTTTCACAAAGTGACCTTAAGAAAATAGGGTTTTTTCCTCAAAGTTAGCAGAGTGATTGAGATCTGTGAGGTACATTGACGCGGTACACTTGAGAAGTACATGCAATTTTGTGTCCTCCATTGGACTACATAATTGAAGAAGCCTCTATATATTTTTTAACTAACCCACTTCAAGCCAGTACAACTGATGCCCAAAGAGGCAAACTGACACTTTGACAACACCCGTGTGCAGCTTGGACCCCGGTGAGTCCGTAGCAAAAAGAATCACTGAAAACGGCCAACCAACTGATTACTTATAGGGTGAAAAAGATGCCAATTTATAAAAACTCTCAAAGAGAGTGAGGAATACCTAACAGATTTTTCTAATTTCTGGTTCCCCCTCACAACCCCTATCTACTGACTGAACAAACCAATAATATCACTGTACAGTACAAGAAAGTACTACTGCCGATGTACTTTGTGTACGGCCTATGTATGAAAAGTCCATTAAGCGGAGGCGTGTCCACTTTTCACTCGTCCGTACGTTCCTCGTTATTCCCACGACCATATGTTATCTCTCCACGTGGCGCGAGGTCATGACACGTCATAAAACGCCAAAGTGACCATTCCGGGATCTCGGCGATGATGTGCGCCGTTGGATAAAAACCGACATTCAATATTGACCGTAAAAACAAATGTCCGATTCATTTGTTCCGTGCGGTATTATATTCGCACTGTATATAACACGTTCCATGTCGTTTTATTTGTATTTTCGTTAATCGGTTTATCGACCATAACACAGTTTAAATATTAATCATACCCTATATACTTCAACGAACTTCTATGACAGACCGGTTAAGGCTCACGGCTACGCCTCGCTTTGCTGGTTGGTGGTTCGAGTTTGCCAGACTCAAGCTTTTGTTGAGAGTAATATAAGTCACTCTAGTCCTGCTTATTAGGCTGAGGTAGCCATGGCTTCCCTTCTATTTTTCTCTCTCTCTCTCTCTTTCAGTGACTGCAACAAGTATGGGGGATAGAGAGGAAAGGTGAAAGCAGGCTGCCTGCTCTTTTATTTTATTTTAGACCTAAAAAATATCCTATAAATCTAGGAATTTCTAACAGTACACGTACGTAATACGCAAGTACGGAATTCGCAAGTATGAAAATGGTCGATATCGAAATCTTTGACGATTTTAAATTAGAACACGTATGCAAAATTTTATTTAAAGACGATACGCGATGTAATTGAGGCCTCTGTAATACATAAATTTTGTTGTCCGTAATATTACAAAGACCTCCTAATGTAACAATACCCTAAATAAGTAAATATATAAATTACAGAATTAGTATTTGTTTATCGGTTGCATTTTGCGGCGTCTACCTTTAAGTCACGGAACGAAAATCACGTCGTACGTGGCGTATCAGACAATTTGTCTTCTTGTCTAAAATGACATATAATATAAAAATATATATAATATTAAATTTAAAAAATACTATGTATCGCGATACATATCACAATAATTTATGTTGGTTGCGGTACGATATATCGAGGATTTTGCTCGATTAATATTCGATATATCGAATATCGAAATTATCGCGATATGAATTTACCCAATAGCCAACACTAGTGTTTAAACTAAAACATAACCCAATGAATACCATTGAAAGATATAAGGCTTGGTTGGTATCAAAGGGGTTTACCTAAAAGGAGGGGATTGACTATGAGGAGACTTTTGCTCCAGTTGTTTGGTTCCTATCACTAAGGATTCTCATCAGTCTAGCCGCAACACAAGACATAGAAATACACCAGATGGATATTAAGATTGCCTTTCTCAACGGTGAGTTAGAGGAAGAAATTTCCAGACGACAACCAGAGGGGTTCGTGGAGGAAGGAGAAGAGAGCAAAGTCTGCAGGCTCATAAAGTCCTTATATGGACAGAAGTAGGCTCCCCGACAGTGGAATAAGAAACTTGATGAGTTTCTCACCGGTCTGAGATATATCCGGATCAGCTCTGACCATTCTATCTATATGTTTGAAGATGAGAATTGTGTGATTTATATTGCAATTGATGTGGATGATCTGTTGGTGTTAAGTAAGTCTTTGGAAAAAATCAATAAGTTAAAGAAATATCTTAGAAGCAGATTTGACATGAAGGATTTAGGGGAGGCAAGATATATTTTGGGAATTCAAATAGATAAAGATAGGGGGAAAAGGATCATTAGACTTACTCAGAAAGCAACAATAGGTAATATGTTTGAGAAATTCTAGATGGAAAAGGCAAACAGTTGTACCACTCCCATAGACTTGAAGAAAGTAAGTGAAGGAAGTGTAGAAAGAGGAGTGTTAATCTTAGATGATCAAATTAGTCGAAAAGAGAGAGAGTTTATGATGTCTATCCCATAAAAGCAGGTTGGACAAAGTCTAATATACAATTCTACAGCCATTGTGGCCAATTGTTGACTCTGCTATTGGATAATATTTTTTGGGGTGAGTTTGGGCTGTTCCTATTCCTCCATGGTACGACGCCCCCATGAATTAAAGAGTTGAACGAGAAGGGGGTTAATTGCGGTTTCTCCTCCCGAATGAATAAATCGTAAAGCATCATCTCAGTAGGGACTCCATTTTTGTGGAGACATTGCCTCTCCTTGTGCCCCATGAAACCACAAGCTCCACATTTGGAGCCTTGAGTAGTTTATTTGCTCCGAAGTTTATTGGACACTTGGGCATCATCAAAATTTGGAATTTTTATCTGTCTTAATTGAGATTGAGATATTTTTGTAGTTTCGGAATGGGAAGTAGGTCGGTATGTGGCCTTGTTGACCGGTGGTTGCTCGCCCCTTTTTTGTTCGCGTTCTTGCTGATTCCGCGTTTGTTCGGCGTGTTCCCTTTCAAATTCGGTGTTCTTGATCATTAGTTGCGGTTTGAGTTTCCTAGGATAGTGTTTCCACCTGTGACCTGTTTGTTGGCAATTTAGTCAATTATAGAGAAAACTCTCTCGACCCTTCCCATGTGGGGTTCAGGTTTTTTCTCTGTTTCCTATTTCCCTTTTAGCTTTCGCAAATATTGCAATTTGGCTTGCTCTTCTTGGTGCAAACATGTTTCTTCAGAGAACCTTACGAAATTTGCTCTTACCTTGCCGGTTATAGCTTTCTTCAGGCTTCGCTGTGAACGAAGTGGTCGTAAAACTTCATGGCCGCCATAGAAATGTCCTTTGCCGAGGGGCTAATATCATGAATCGCCTGACCGTGAATCCTATTATCTAGATCCGCCTACCTTGTTGGCCCGAACGAATTAAAGACCGAGATAGTTGACAGTTTACTGTTGTGGCTGTGACTAGAGAGTCGGCTAAAAAGAATCTGCGGCTTTTCATTCTTCAAGCAACGGAAGTGTGTAATTTCCTTAATCGAAGATTCATTACTCTTGTTGTATAGAAGTCTCCAGATGTCCAAAAGGGTGGTACACGGGTTAGGATTTGCAACCATTGTGGTAGCTGCCCAGGCAGCTTGGACTGCTTGCAGCTGGTTATCGTAAGCTCGTCCCTAAGCTTGTAGCTTCATGTCATCCATGAAGGTGGCTGTGACAAGAGTGGTCGCCGCTTCAGCAAGGTCGGCTTCCGCTTGTAATACCGTCGCATCTGGAACCGTGTTAGAAACCTTGATGTTATGGGCCATCAAGAGGGGTTACGGGAAGAGAGTCGTCTCAAAGTCATCCGAAATGTCTCCTCCCCTGTATTTGTTGATTTTTGATTGTGTGAAGGATTTCCACAACAATTCAAAATCACAAATGCGATCCCTAAACTGTCCTCTGTAAAAATCCGGATGTCCCCCATTTCCTTCTCCTCCTCTGCAAGATTGGAGAAGTGTAGAGAGGACAGCAGGGTGGGACTAACAAATTGAGCTGGTGAGATGGCCCCTAGGAATTCGTCCTCTGGACTGATACTGCTTCCTCCACTGATAGAAAGTGTGGACTCAATAACAATAGTTCCCCCCCCACCGAGGTGTTGAAAATCACTAGATTTTATGAAGTATTTTTTAGGTTTGAATAACTTAGTAGGAAAAGAAAGGAAAAGAGCAACCAGTCTACCTCCACCTCTTTCCTCTATCCCCCATACTTGTTGTAGGCACTGAAGGAGAGAGAGAGTAGTGGAGCCATGGCTGCCTCAGCTCCATAGGCACGAATAAAATGTGACATAAGTCATTCTCAACAAATGGTTGAGTCTAGTTGGACTGGAACCTCCAACCCGCACAATGAGGTGTAGCCGTCAGCTTTAACCGATCTGTCGTATAAGTTCGTTAAGTTACATAGGATGTATTAATTACTTAACCTGTATCGTGATCTTTAATCTGATTAACAAAATTATAACTGAGGGAACATAGAACTAGTTAATATATAGTGCGTACATGATCCCGCACGAAACAAATGAATCGGACATTTATTTCGACGAAAAACATTTAATGTTGGTTTTAATCCAACAGCACATATTGCCGCTGAGATCTCATAATGATTACTTTAGTGGAGTGTAGTCAGATTGTCAACTTGTCTTCTAGGACAGCAGTGGTTGTGGTTGAAAATGGGTTTGTTAAAAACTACCTAGAGGCTTCCTGAATTTTGTAGCCTAATGGAGGACACAACATTCTTGGTTATGGGCCCACCCTCTACGGTGCCCATATTCAATGGATCTGGGTTCATCTATTGGGAAGCCACGATGAGAAGGGCTTTGTGCGAAAAAAAATACAAGGGTATTGTCAGTGGACAAGTGAAACGTCCACCTCAGGGAACTCCACCAAGGTTTCGTGGAATAAGGTTTTGTGCAGCGGCATCTGCTGCAGCAGAGGAGGCAGATGATGGGGACAACAATGTGTCCAAAAAGAGGAAAGAGAAGGAGACACCTCTAACTCGTATTACTCGTATTGCCACGACAAACGGAGCGGCGATAGTGAAAACCGAGAAGAACGATACACAAACGTGAGAAGACATCAACATGGCGCCAAAAAACTTCATTCTAAGATACCTCACTCATGCTTTGGCAACCCCCCACCTTTGCATTTACAAGGCCAAGGAGTTGTGGGTGAGTTTGGTGGTGATCTATAGAGCTGGTATTATTCAAAAGCTCCAGTTGGCCAAGCAAAAGTTAGAGAATTATACTTACAAAGGGGGAAAGATGTTACACTATTGTAATGATCTCTCTTGTTTCTATATGGAGATGGAGAGTGCCGAGTAGACAGGTACAATAAAGATGAGATTTAACACTCTCATCATCAAGTTACGCAACGAGTATGAAAACATAGTGTATCGAGTACAGGAACTGACTTCCAGTTCATGGAAGTGGAACACAATGGTCTGGATGATACTTGTGTAGGAGAACACGATTCAGATTAGGAGAGGAGGAAATAGCATCCAAGCTCTAGCTGCAAGAGCGAACCAGTGGGGAAAGGATCCGAAGAAACCGTACAAAGGAGAGAGAGATCAGTCTGGAGGACGAAGGCCCCCAAATGGTCTTTGTCATTTCTGCAAAAAATTGGGACACTTAATAGCAGATTGTGTCAAGCTGTCTGAGTGTAATTCGATGGGATCCATTAGTACACATAATTCGCAAGTCCAAAGAAGCTAATCTAGATAGTGCCGAATCTAAGTATATATAAACCCACATGATTCACCCTTTGCCAATCAAAACCCAGTTTGAGCTTCACCCCTGTGAAATAAGACTTTCTGTGTGCTCAGTTCCACCACAGAATGCAAAGTTGGAATATGAGTTTTGGATAACTTTCCCCACTTTGACTTTCCCTTATAAACGCAGCTTCCTGGCAAGCAAACATTCTGACCAACTACACTCTCGTGTAACCTTGACTCCCCTGACTTCGCAGCAAAAACAATAATTGAAAATGGTCAACTGAGTTAATAGTTATGGCTGACCAAATTTTGCCTTTTATACAAGATGCTCTCTGAAGAGGCGACTATCTACCAAATATTATAAGTCCTAAAACCCCTCTTTAAGCCCCCTAGTATTGAGGTACCAACTAATCACATGACTCTACCGTACAGAAAGGTACTACGGTCGATGTCCTTTCTGTACATCATGTGTACGTCAAGACCAGTGAGTGGACGCATGTCTCCTCTGGATTCTTCCGTATTCTCCCCGAGATTCTCGCTTCCCAATGTTATCTTGCCATGTGATGCTAAGTCATACCACGCTAGAAAACACCAATGTGGCCATTCCGGAATTCCGACTCGCACCCTGGCCGTCAATGATGTCTGAATAATTACATGACTGTACCTTATACAGAAAGTACAGGTGTCAGAGTACTTTCTGTACAGGCATTGTATGACAAAACCATTATGTGACATTTGTGTCCGAATTTGTTGTCATTCGTTCCGGAGATTTTGTAAACCTGTATGATGTTGCCACGTGTCATCTGGAGTGGCGACGTCCTCAAACCGCCAAATTTTCCTTTTCGTAACGCCGGCGCTAACCACGGCCGTCCGATTTATATCGTCATTTAATACGGACCGTCGAAAAACATGTTTGTACTATTTGTTTCATCTAGTACTTAAAGTACAACTGTTTGTAGAAATCAATGGTTATTTTATTATTTTCTAGGTCTAAATTGGAATATAGAAAGAAGTCGAGGAAGTCTTCCTCTAACGTCTCTCTCCAAACTCCCACACTTGTTGCAGTCAGTGAGAAGTTGGAGACAAAGCTAGAGCCATGGCTACCTAGGCTATCCAGAGGTTTACGCGAAATAGATTAGTTAAATAGGTAGGTTTATTTACTAAAGGGTATATGTCAGTAACAAGATTTAATCCTGGTACC
>JBBHKE010001999.1:0-120543 GCA_037447655.1 Zygnema cylindricum
CGATCTAGTGGAACATCAATTCTGGTGTGTAATGAAACGAACTTACAACCAAACATATGCTAAGTCGTGAAACTCTCTCTCTCTCACAATCGAGGCATAGAGAGGACTAAAGCTTTCCAAAACAACAACTTTTTGTAAATCTACCAAACTACTGCCTCTCTCCCTCTGGATAGTGTATAAATAACTGGTATATTTGGGTATTTTCTAGGTCTAAATATAATAGCCGAAATAGAAACAAAAAATGCAGGCAGCCTGCCTCCATCTCTTCTCTCTTGCCCCCATACTTGTTCTAGTCACTGAATGAGAGATAGAATGATGGAGCTATGGCTCCCTCAGCTCCATAGGCATTACTAAAGAGTGACTTAAGTCACTCTCAACAAAAGGTTGCGTCCGACAAGACTCGAACCTCCGACCAGCAGAGCGCAGAGTAGCCGTTAGCTCTAACCAGTATGTCAATGAAGCTCGTTAGGATATATAAAGTTTGATATGTATATAAATTATTGTATGGGACTAAAACCAATTAACTAAAATATGAACGGAGGAACATAAAAATTGTTGAAGTTTAGTACAAACATTATCTTGCATGAAACAAATGTTGGACATTTGTTTCGACGGCCGACATTCAATGTCAAATTTAATCCGACTGCACACATCATTGCCAAGATCGCGAAATGGTCACTTTGGCATTTATGGACGTGGCATGACCTGGCGCCACGTGGATGGATAACATTTGGTCGTAGGAATTCCGGGGAACATACGGACGAGTGGAACAGTGACACGCGTCCACTCAGAAGCCTTGTCATACATAGGCTGTCTAGGAAGGACATCGGCCGTAGTACCTTTTTTTACTTTACAATCATATGATACGTTCATACTACACTAGATAGGGGATGTGAGAGGAGTTTAGGACATAGGTAAATTTGTAGGCAATCACCTATCTCTAAGAGAGCTTTATATAAAATTGGCATTTTTGCCGGCTCATAACTTATCGGTTCGTTGGTCGTTTTCATTGATTCTTTTTGCAAAGGACAAAAAAAAATCCATGCTGCACATGGATGCAGTCACACAATCAGTTTTCCTTCTTTAGAAGTAGTGGTTTTGGCTCAAAGTGGGTTAGTTAAAAACTATCTAGAGGCTTCATGTATTCTGTAGTCCAATCAAAGACACAAAATTGCAGGTTTTGGGCCCACCCTCTAGGGGGCCCACCTTCAATGGATCTAGGTTCATCTATAAGAAAGCCATGATGATGGGAGCTTTGTGGAAAAAACGATACAGGGGTATCGTTAGTGGACAAGTGAAACGTCCACCTTCGTGAACTCCACCAGGATTTGGAGGAGTAAGGTTTCCTTCAGCAGCGATTGCTTCACCAGAGGAGGCAGATGATGGGAACGGCAGTGTGTCCGAAAAGGGGAAAGGGAAGGAGACTCCCCTCACTCCTATTGCCACAGCACCGGGAGTAGCGGTTGTGAAGACCGTGGAAAACGATACTCAAATGTGGGAAGACGTAAACATGGCTTCCAAGAACTTTATTCTAAGGCACCTCACTCAAGCTTTGGCCACCTGTCACCTTCACATTAACAAGGCAGAGGAGTTGTGTGTGAGTTTGGTGGAGATCTATAGAACAGGTACTATTCAAGAGCTCCAGTTGGTTGAGCGGAAGCTAGTGAGTTACACTTACAAAGGAGGAAAGGTGATAGATTATTCTAATGATCTTTCTTGTTTGTATATGGAGATGAAAAGTGTCGGGTGGACAGGTACAATGAGATGAAAGTTAACACTCTCATCATAAAGTTATAAGACAAGTACGAGAATATAGTGTACCGAGTACACGAAATGACTTATAGTTCATAGAAGTGGAATAGAATGGTCTGGATGATACTTTTGCAGGAAAAAACTATGGATATTAAAAGAGGAGGAAAAGGTATTCAAGCTTTAGCTGCAAGAGGGGACCGATGGGGGAAGGATCTGAAGAAACCTTACAAATGGGAGAGATGTCAGCTTGGAGGACAAAGGCCCCCTACCTTTATAATTTTTGCAAAACGCCAAGACACTTCAACGCGGATTGTGTCAATATGTCGGAGCTGAGGCTCTAAGAGAACTGTGTAGGGGGTTATTCCACAGGGAAGTAAAAGGCACTTGTGGTCATAAAGGTGACAGGAGAAATTGAGGACGATTCCTCTGAGGAGGATGGAGAGCTTCTTCTTAACGAGAGTCGAGAAGAGAAGGAGATCCCTCGCAAAGAGAAGTGTGCCCTTTGAGCAATTCGGGAAGCTCCACAAGAAGGATGGATCATCGACTCAGGTGCATCCATACATATGTGTCGTGATAATCAACATTTCACTAAGCTAAAAAAGATCCCTACTCTAGAGATAGAGTATTGAGATGGGAGAGTGGTTACTACAAGTCTAGTGGGGTTAATATATTTGAAAGTCTTAGTGGAGGGTAAGACTTCTATACTCACATTCTCAGATGTACTCTACATTTCTCATCTGAGTAAAAATCTTGTCTCTACGTCTGTGTTAGATGACAAAGAATTTGATACCTTCACTAGAAAGGGAATCTTTACAGCTAAGTATGGGGATGAAGTCTACTTCACGGCAAATAAGGGTAGCCTAGGCATGTTTAAGCTTAACTTAAGTAATAAAAAGAAGAATGCTTATTATGATGGTGTTCCAAAATTGATTGTGTGGCATAAGCGGTTGGGGCATGTGCATTTTGATAGGTTGAGGGAAATGAAGAAGCTTGGTGTAGTAGAAGGCATTCAGTTTGGTGATAATGAAATGTTGGATGATTGTAGTGGATGTGCTCAAGGAAAAGCTCATAGACTTTTTTTTACCAATGCCGCCACATATAGGGGGGAAAAGGTACTATATCTAGTCCACAAAAATATGTGGGGACCTAAAAGAGTACCTTAGTTTGGAGGGAAGAGCTTTATGTTAACAATAATCAATGACAGGTCTAGGTACTCCCCATTCTACTTCCTAAAAACAAAGTCTGAAACACCAACTTACTTCAAATAATATAAAGCAGGGAGTGAGAAGTTGCATCGAACCCCCATTAAGAGAATAAAGAGTGATAATGGGGGGGAATATACCTCTAACCAGTTTGAGGAAAACTTAAGAGATGAGGGAGTTATGCACCAGAAAATTGTACCATATAACATGGAACATAATGGGGTTGTTCAGAGATTGAACCGAACATTAGGAGATAGTGTATGTAGTATGTTGTCTGACAAGAAAATAGGAAAGAAATTTTGGGCAGAAGCCATAAACTGTGCTAACTACATTAAAAATAGAGTCCTTACCTCAACTGTAAAGGGAATGACACCTTTTCAGAGATGGGTTGGAAGGAAACCAGATATCTCACACCTTAAAGTATTTGGTAGCCAAGTTTACAGTCGTAATACGGATTAGAAAAATTTTAAACTAGATGTTAAAGGCAAACCTACATACTTTGTACGATATGAAAACAATGTCAAGGGATATAAAGTCTATGACTTAGCAAAGCAAGAAATTATTCTGTTCAAACACATAATTGTCATGGATGAAGGAAAGTCATTTCACCCCTTCAAATAAACCAAAATGATAAAATTCCACTTTGAGTGTGAAAGCAAGGAGGGTCATGTCTTTCCTGAAAAGGACATGAGTGAAACAATGATTGCAGATTTAGGGGAGATCTAACATACAAAAGATCTACCAAACACCTCACATAGTCTTATGGACTTCGAGGAGAAAGAAGAGATGGAACTGGAACCGGCTCCCATGAATAGGGGAGCCAATGAGACAGTAAGGAGAAACCCGAGAATTCTTTCAATTCCAGCTTTAGAGTTCGAGGGAGGGAGAAGGAAGAACAAAAAGATACAAGAGAAATAAGTTGCCCATATGTTAAATAAGCAAGCTCATACTGATGAGCCTCAGTCATACTTGGAGGAAGTGAATAGCCCAAAAAAAGACAGATGCATTAGAGCCATAAATGATGAGATGGCTTCCATCATGGAAGCAAATACGTGGGAACTAGCGGATTGTCCTCGAGAAAGAAAACCTATTGGCTATAAATGGGTATTTAAACTAAAACTCAACCCAAATAATACCATTAAGAGAAATAAGTCTCGATTGGTAGTGAAAGGGTTCACTCAAAAAGAGGGGATTGACTATGAGGAGACCTTTGCTCTAGTTGTTCAGTTCCCATCAGTAAGGATACTCCTCAGTATGGCAGCAACGGAAGACATAGAAATACACTAGATGGACATTAAACCTGCTTTTCATAATAGTGAGTTATACGAAAAAACTTTCATGAGGCAACCCGAGGGGTTCGTGGAAGAAGGAGAAGAAAGCAAAGTCTGCATGCTCATAAAGTCCTTATATGGACCGAAACAGGTTTCCTGACAGTGGAATAAGAAACTAGATGAGTTTCTCACCGGTCTGTGATATATCCGGATCAGCTCTAACCACTCTTTCTATATGTTTGAGGATGAGAATGGTGTCATTTTTATTGCAATCTATGTGGATGGTCTGCTTGTTCTCAGTAAGTCTTTGGAAAATATCAATATGCTAAAGAAAGATCTTAGAAGCAGATTTGACATGAAATATTTAGGGGAGGAAAAATATTTTTTGGGAGTTCAAATGGAAAGAGATAGGGGGAAGAGGATCATAAGACTCACTCAAAAAGAAGCAATAGGAAATATGCTTGAGAAATTTTAAATGGAGAAAGCTAACAGCTGTAAAACTCCATTGGCTTTGAAAAAATTAAGTGATGGGAGTGTAAAAGGAGTGAAAATCTTAGATGATCAGCTGAGTCTAGAGGAGAAAGAGTTTATGAAATCTATCCCTTATAGACAGGTGGTAGGAAGTTTGATCTATTTTATGAAGTGTACAAGGTTGGATGTAGCGGCAGCAGTAGGAGTCCTCAGTAGGAGTCTTAACGATCGTAAGAAGAGAGATTGGGAGGTAGCCAAGAGAGTCATGAGATATCTGGTAAGAACCAGATAGTTATGGTTGCATTTGGGAGGGGAGCACATTGATATCACTACTTCAAGTGATGCTTGTTATGGGGATGCACCTATGAGAAGATGCACTTCTGGGTATGTGTTGTTTGTGTTGGAAGGTGTTTGCTTTTAGAGCAGTAAGCAACAAAGGTTGGTTGCTCAGTCTACAATGGAGGTTGAGTATATGGCCTTTTGTTTTGCTGTGAAAGAGTTGATGTGGGTCAAATCCTTGCTGCAAGAATTGGGGTATATGAAGGGGGGAGTGCATAAAGTTTTCTCTGATAATCAAGCTGCCATTGCTATTGCAACCAATCCAAAACATCATGTTAAGGCTAAGCATATGGAAATAAAATTGAGCTTTGTGAGGGAAAAGGTTGAAAATAAAATTGTAAAGGGGAAAAATCCGATGAAGAAATGGTGGCTGAAATGATGACCAAACTTGTGCCCTCTCCCAAGCTATAATATTGTATGGAAAAATGTGGATTAAAAGAAAAGTTATAATTAGACTAGAAAATAAAGGTAGTGTTGAAATAACTAGTTTTTTGGGTATTTTCTAGGTCTTAATATATTAGCGAAAATAGAAAATGAAAAATGCAAGTAGCCTGCCTCCATCTCTTCTCCCTTGCACCCATACTTGCTATATTCACGGAAGGAGAGAGAGAGTGATGGAGCCATGGCTGCCTCAGCTCCATAGGCAGGACTAAGGAGTGACTTAAATCACTCTCAATAAAAGGTTGAGTCCGGCAGGTTTTGAACCTCCAACCGGCAGAGTGCAGCGTAGCCGTTAGCTCTAACTAGTCTGTCGTAGAAGTCCGTTAGGATATATAGGGTTTGATGTGTATTTAAACTATTGTATGGTACTAAAACCAATTAACTAAAATATTAACTATGGAACATAAAACTAGGTGAAGTTTATTGCGGACGTCATTTCGCACTAAGTAAATGAATCGGACATTTGTTTCGACGACCGACATTCAACATAAGATTTAATCCAACGGCACACATTGTTGATATTTATGTATTTTCTAGGTCTGTTTTAGGATAAAAAAGTAGCAGAGGCAATCTGCCTCTAGCCTCCTTCTCCAAGCCCCCACACTTGTTATAGTCATTGAAGGCTAGAGAGGGAGCTAGAGCCATAGCAGCGCAAGCTCTCCAGAGAGACAAGAGTAGATAATGGTAGGTTTACTAAAATGGTATTTGACGGACCCAGGATTTGATGATGGCACTTGCCGTCCGTCAAACATCCCGTAGCGGGTAGCTTTGTCCATTTAGTCTAGAACGAGTGTTAAGACATATAGGGTTTGATAGATATTTAAATAGTTACATGTAGGGTTTTTCCATTTAACTAGATTACGATATATAGGGCATAGAAACAATTGTACTTTTAGTACTAGACGAAACAAATAGTACGGACATTTGTTTTGACGGTCAGTATTAAATGACGATATAAATCTGACGGCCGTGGTTAGCGCCAACATAGCACAAAAGAAAATTTGGCAGTTTGCAGACGCCGCCACTCTAGATGACACGTGGCAACATCATACGGATTTATGGAATCTCCGAAACGGACGACAAATCAGAAAGTGACAAATGTCCCATTATGGCGATGTTGTACAATGTACGTACATAAAGTACTCCGGCACTTAGACTTTCTTGTACAGTATCCTATTTCAGACGTGGCATAACCTAAAGCCACGTGGAGAGATAATATTTGGTAGTACGAATTATGGGAATTAAAAGAACGAGTACGGAAAAAGACACGTGTTCGTTTTTGGCCATGTCGTGCGTTTGTCCTACAAAAGGTAAACCAACACCTGTACCTTTATGTACATTAAAGTTTTGTCATTTGTTCGTACCTTAGTAGTAAGTGGCTTAGGGTGGGGTTTTGGGACTTAGAATATTTCTGGTAGGTAGTTGCCTCTCCCAGAGAGCACCTTGTATAAATGGAATACTTTGGCCAGCCATAACTATCAATTCAGTTGACCATTTTTAGTGATTCTTGCTGATGCGGACTCAAGGGAGTGTATGATACATATTGGTGTAGTTGGTCAAAGCTTTTGCCTACCTGGGTGGCTACATTTCTAAGGGAAAGTCAAATTGGGTGAATGTGTCCAAATCTCATATTCTAACTTTGCATTCTGTGGTGGAACAGAGTACACATAAAGTCTTATTTCACAGAGGTGAAGTTGTAATGGGGTTCTGATTGTCAAAGGGTCAATCGTTTGGGTTTATATAAAAATGGAGTCAGCACTATCTAGATTAGTTTTTTTGATCTGCGAATTGTGTGTGACAATAAAGCCCATAGAATTTCACACATCATTGTCGAGATCGCGAAACGGTAACTTTGGCGTTAATGGACGTGGTATGACCTAGCGCCACGTGGAGGGGTAACATTTTGTCGCAGGAATTCCGCGGATTATACGGACGAGTGGAAGGGTGACTTGCGTCCACTCAGAGGCCTTGTCGTACACAGGCCGTACAGAAAGGACATCGACCGTAGTACCTTTCTGTACTTTACAGTCATATGATTTGTTTGTACTTTAGTAGATAGGGGTTTTGAGAGGGGTTAGGACTTAGGAAAATTTTGTAGGCAGTCACCTCTCTGTAAGAGAGCTTTGTATAAAATTGGCATTTTTGCTGGCTCATAACTTATTGGCTGGTTGGCCGTTTTCAGTGATTCTTTTTCCCAATGACTCAACGCAGTTCAATTTGTATATGAGTGTAGTCACACTGTCAGTTTGCCTTCTTGGGAAGCACTGTTTGTGGCTTGAAGTGGGTTAGTTAAAAATTATCTAGAGGCTTTCTGTATTCTATAGTCCAATAGAGGACACAGAATTGTAGATAGCATAGGTTGCTATGGCTCTAGCTCCCTCTCCATTGTTCAATGACTACGACAAGTGAGGGAGATCAAGAGTGGAGTTAGAGGCAGACAGCCCATTCTTCTTTTATGCATTTCATCTTTAACAAAACTTAGAAAACAATAAAATAACCTTTAATTTCTACACCTCTCACTTTAGAGTCTAACTAAATTAAAGAAGTGAACTAATGATTACCGCTTTTCATCTCTCCCATTAATTCTAAGTCATCTTTTAATTTAAGTCCACAATTTTCTTTGCAAATTTTTAACTTCAGAGAAAGCACTAGATTTGTCATCATGTTTGCAAGCATCTTTTTATCACTTTTATGAACAAGTTCAATTATTTTAATCTCAACCTTCTCTCCTACAAAGCATAGTCTGATATCCATATGTTTAGCTTTGAAATAGTGTTTTGGATTTGATGCAATAAAGATAACAGCTCGATTAACATAGAATACATTATGAGTTCCAAACTTCATGAACCCAAGTTCTTGAAGAAGAGATTTTACCCACATTAACTCTTTGGTGGCAGCACACGAAGCCATGTACTCAGCCTCCATAGTGGACTGAGCATATACTTTATTTTGTTTGCTACTCCAAGATCATGCACCGGATGCAATTTGCAACACATATCCAGTTGTTCATCGCTTTAAAGGCACATCCCTATAATTGGTATCACTCCCAATAGTGATGTCAGTGTGTTCCCCACCCAAATGCAACCACAATTCCCTTGTTACAACCAAATTTCTCATCACTCTTTTGGTTGTTTTCTAGTCTTTTTTCCTAGGTTCATTTAGACTTCTACTAAGGACACCTACAGCAGCAGCTATATCCGGACGGGTACTGTTTATAATGTAAATTAAATTGTCTACAATTTTCCGATACGGAAATCCTTCCATGAATCCTTCCATCTCATCATTCAAAATAAATATCCCTCCCTCTTCACTCCCCTCCGATACTTTCTTTAGATCCATGGGAGTGGTACACCCATTTGCTTTCTCCATCAAAAACTTTTCTAGCATACCGATCGCTTCTTTCTGAGTGAGTCTTATAACTTTATTCCCACTATCCCTCTCTATTTGAATCCCCAAAATGTATTTTGCTTCGCCGAGATCTTTTATGTCAAACCAATTTCTTAGATCCTATTTTTTTTGTTAATCTTATCTAATGAATTGCTTAAGACTAACAAATTATCAAGATAGAGAGTAATAAATATCACTCCATTTTCATCCTCAAATAGATATATGGAATGATCTGAACTAATATTGATATACCCCAAACCAGTCTGAAATTTTTCCAATTTTTTGTTCTATTGTCGAGGGGCATATTTAAGGCCATAAAGTGATTTTATTAGTTTACATACCTTGATTTCTTCTCCACTTTCCACGAATCCTTCCGGTAGCCTTATGTAAATTTCTTCTTCCAACTCTTCTTGTGAGAAGGTGGTCTTAATATCCATCTGATGTAATTCTATATGTTCTACTGTGGCTAAAGGGAATCTGATTACAAGTGCAAATGTTTTTTCATATTCTATTCCTTCTTTCTAAGTATAACGTTTAGCAACCAACCTAGCTTTTTATTTTTCAATAGTATTATTTGGGTTTAGTTTAAGCTTAAAAACCCACTTTTATCCAATTGGTTCTCAGTCTAGTGGACAATCTACCAATTCCTATGTATTGGCTCCCATCATGGAAGCCATTTCCTCATTGATGGAAGTGATCCACCGACTACTTTCTGGTGTATTTATAGCCTCTAAATATATCTGAGGTTCATAAGGTGAGACATCTTTGTGAGTTGGTTAAATACTTGTCTTTCTTGAATCCGTTTACTACTTCTTCTTCCTCCTTCAAAAATCTGACGCCAGTATGGAAAGCATCCTCGGATTTCATTTAGGAAAATTTTCATCTCCCCTATCTTCCAATTCCGGTGTCTCATGAATTTACTCGTTGGTTTCCATTTAATATTGTGGCGTTACCTCGGATATTATCTTTTCCTCCTTGTCTTTTGGTACATCTGCAAATTTTTCCTTCTCCCCGTCTTCCTTCTCTTTGTTTCCAAAATTAAAGTCAAAAAACTGACCCAATACTAATCTGATTTTGACTTCCTTGTTATATTTGAATGGATCAATAGACTTTACTTCATTCATCAACACTATGTGTTTTACCAAAATGATATCTCTCTTTTTCAAGTCATACACTCGATATCCTTTTGTGCTCTCATAATATCCTACAAGATATCATGGTTTCCCTCTTCTCTATAGCTTCTATTTAGTCTTTTCGAAATCCAAACTATAGACTTGATTTCCAAGCAATCTCAAACTAGACAAATCAGGCTTTCTTCCTATCCACCTCTTATACGGAGTTTCCTTCTTATTTGTTGAAGTTAGGACTCTATTTTTGATGAAGTTAGCATAGTTCATAGACTCTGCCCAAAACTGCAATCCGATTCTCTAGTCAGTTAACAAACTTCTAAACATATCTCTTAAAGTTCCATTAAATCTTTATGAAACTCCATTATGTTCCGCATTATAAGGAATAGTTTTCTCATGATCGATTCCTTCTTCTTTAAGAAATTCTTCAAATTCCCTTGAGGTGTATTCTTTCCTATAATCACTTTTTATATCTTTTATTGAGATTTCATGTAGTCTTTCACTCCATACTTTGTATTCTTTGAAGCATCTTAGTACCTTTGACTTATGTCTGAGAAAGTATACCTTAGTATATCTAGACCAGTAATCTGGAATGGTTAGCATCCATCTTTTACCCCCATGTGATGCATGCCTAGCTAGTCCCTAAACATCTGTATGAACTAGATCGAAAACTATCTCTCTTCTAAATGTGGATGCCTTTGGAAATGGGTGTCTATGAATCTTCCCTTGGGCACATCCACTACAATCTTCTGAGATCTCATCATCTCTAAACTCAAGTCCATTCACTATTTCTTTTTTCTTCATTTTCTTTAATCTGTCTAGATTCACATGACCCAACCTCTTGTGCCAAAGCATCATATAACTTTCCCACGAGTAGAGAACACTCTTTTCATTGCAAAGTACAATTTTGAACATTCCCTATCTACCCTTTTCAGCTATGAAAAAAACCTCATTATCAAAACTAGCTGTGAAGATTCCTTTTTTAGTTTCTGTTTCGAATTCTTTTTCATCTAGAACACATATAGAAACTAGATTCTTGCTAACCTGTGGAATGTAAATAACATTTGAGAGTGTTACAATCCAAGCCTTTCCATCAACTAAAACTTTTAAATGATCGTGAAGCTTGTGGTTTCTACTTTACCATCTGCCCACTTTATCTCAACTTTTGGAATTTTCCTCAATTAAGTAAACCACCTCTTATCGTTACACATATGCATTGAGTCCCCCAAGTCTATGATCCACCGATCCTCAGGTGGATCCCTCTTACCTTAGAAAGCACACTTTTGCCTCCATGGAATATCGGCATGCTTCTCAGTGGTTTTCGGATTTAGGAGAAGCTCCTCTTCTGGTTCGGTTACTTCATCTTCTTCCTCTTCATGAACGTGAGTGAGAATAGCCTTTTTCTTTCCTCCATATCTTGAGGATTCTTGTCCATCTTTTAGTCAAAGATTTGCAAGTTTGACACAATCTGCTATATAATGTCACGGTTTCTTGCAAAATGACATAATCCACCTCGAGGAGCTAGTCTCCCTTGTCGGTCAATTTCGCCACCTCCTTGTCCTCTTCCTCCAAAGTTTTGATAGGTATCCTTTCATTTTTCCTCATCACGCTTTGGCCAATCACATCCTATAGCCAATGCTTGCACACTCGAATTCCTCTCCTAAGTCTTATGTTGCTCTCTTTTACTAAAATCATCCCCACTATATCATCCCAATTCCAATTGTTATAACCAAAATCCTGCAATCGATTAAGGATATTCTCATACTCTTCAGATAGTTTCACTATCAATGTATTTAATCTTTGTCTCTCAGACCATGAGCTACGTGTGCTCTCTAGGTCTCCAAATAATGCTCCTCCGTCATTATAATAATCATTCATACTTCCTCCCTTGTAAGTATAAGCTAAAATCTTTTTATTTGCCAGCTGTTGCTGCTGCAATGACCCACTTTTATATTTGTTTACAAAAGATACCCAAATCTGAGAGGAAGTTCTAACATGCATAAGAGGAATTGCAATGCCCTTCACCACACTTTTGAGAATTAAGAGCTTAGCAACCTTGTTCTTATAGTTCCACTTTTCATATTTTGACCGTTTTGTCTGACTCCCTGTCACCATTGCTGGTGGTGATGTTGGCGGTTTCTTCCCTGATAATGTAGTCCTTTGGGAAGCAACTCCTCCCTTTTCTCCTTCCATGATAAATTCCTCCCATTCCTCCTCATCATTCGCAATGGTGGTTGATGTTCTAGCAGCTGTTGTAGTGTGGGTGCCAGAAAAACGTGTTCGAAACGGCTGACGGTAGAGGTCGCAAAAGTCAAAAAATTTCATACCCGAAACCGACCTTTTTTTTTTTTTCAGGGATACCTCGGTCCCATTCATACGCCCCCATCCAAGTCTGAACACGAGACAAGTGGCTTCTGGAGAGGTGGGGAAGAGGGGAGCCTTTATGCATGGACTAAAGAGAATCGATGTCATTCCAAATATCCTTGCGGTCGGCTCTAATGGGAACATGCCCTTTCACATCTGCAGGAAAAATTGACAGTTCTCCCTCCGCCCAAGGCAGCCAAATGAAAGCAAAGGAAGCTCGGATAAGGTCCAGGCAAAGATCCAGGTCTTCATCATGCCGAGCCTTAAGAAAGTCTCTGGTGGAACGGTCTGGATTTGTGCTGAGCCCGTCGAAATTCCCATGAATCTCCCCTGCTCTGTCGATGATGCTGAAATCATAGTCCTACAAGATGAGAACCCATCTGGCCAGCTTGCCGGTTAACTTACTATTCTCTATTATCTATTTGAGGGGTTGGTGATCCGTAATAAGGGTGAAGTGTACTACATAGAGGTAAGGCCTGAAATGGTGGATTGCCCATACTGCGCCGAGTAATTCCGCGTGGTAACTACTGTAATTCCCCTCGGCTTTGTTATTGTTGTGGCTTGCGTATGCCACTACGTACTCCACCCGTGCACCGTCTAATTGAGCCAACAGTGTTCCCAATATGAACCTGCTCCAATCATTATAAAGAAGGAAAGGTCGCTCATGATCGGGCATCCGGACCACAAGATGCTGCTTCACGAAATCTTTCAGATAATAGAAAGCGATATGTTGTTCTTCTGCCCATTGCCACTCTTGGTCTTTCCGCAATAATTGATTCAATAGTTGGGCGTGGCTGCTGAATTTGGGGATAAACCTCTGGTAGTAGTTGGCCAGACCGAGGAAAGTTCGTAGGGCAGAAATGTCTTGCGGGGGTGGAATTGCGTCAAGAGTTGCCACCTTAGCCATGTGGGAACCCATTGTCTAGGAGTCATGACCTAGATAAATGAATTTCTTCACCCTCAAGATGCTATTCCTCGAGTGGCACTTCAAGCTTGCTACTTCGAGACGGAGAACGATCTGTATATGCTCCTAGTGTTCTTCGAATGTCTTGGAAAAAATGATCACATCAACGATCTAACACCATGCAGAATCAATTCCTTGGAGGGCCTCGTCTATAACCCGTTGGAATTTGGTAGGTGCCATTTTGAGGCCAAACGGCATGTACAACCATGCGTACAACCTAGATCCTGCCCAAAAAGTTGTCCTATCTCGGTGCTTTAGCTCCATTACAATCTGGTGGAACCCATTATTCATATCCAATGTGGAGTAGATGGTAGCCCTAGCAAGAGAGTCGAAGATCTCTTTAGGGGTGGGCATGGGATAAAAATCGGAGACAGTTGCTGCCTTGACCATCCGAATGTCCCCACACATCTGGAAATCTACAGTTTTCCCGGAGGAGTCTTTCTTTGGCGAGAGCACTGTCGGAGAGGCAAATCCATGAAGCCCTGTACTCTTCTGCACCACTCCTGCGTCCACCAAAGACTACACATTTGTGGTGATGAACTCCTTCTCCTTAAATCTTAAAATGAACTGTTTCTGCCAAACAGTTGATGTCTCGCTGGTTAAATCGATCCGAAAAGGGGTCCCCTTATAGATTCCTATTTCTATGTCAGACCAAGAGAACACCTGCCCGTTCTCCTCTTACAGCTTGAAGAGCCGAGCCATTTGCTGTGTGTCTTGCTGTTCCCCTAGGGTCCAGTTCATCTTCCCGGGTTCCACTACAGCCCATGCTTCCGGTGGTCCACCCCAGAGGGAGATGTCGAATTTAAGCTCTACCTGTGGATCTGTCCCGTGATCGGTTGCAAAAACGCTGATATTGACAACTTCTTGTTTTGAGCCTCCGCTCCCCCCCACTGAGGAAACTTCGGGGTTCATTGTGCTATTTGAATGAATTTTTATGAATTTTTCCCTTCTTGCCTCTCTTCCCCCCTCAAGCTGTAGAGTGGCTTGCATGGCCAACTAATGTGGAGCTTGAAGGTATGTTGCCCGTGACTTTGGAGAATGAAGGCTCGAGAATGCCAAAGAATGTTGCGGCACCCAGGAAATTGCATTGACATCCATACTTTGGCTGATTAAACTGCACCTTTTTGAGACTAAAACCTGCAATCTGTGTCTTCCATTGGACTACAGAATTTAGGAAGCCTCTATATGGTATTCCACTAACCCACTTCAAGCCACAACCACAGTTGTCTAGGAAGGCAAACTGATAATTTGACTACACCCTTGTGCAGCTTTGTCGAGCGTGCCTGAGAACCGGAATGTTCAGGTAAGATGTCGAAGGAATTGTGCATGAAAAACCTGCAATCCACATCACACATTGATGCTTCCCCGGATCTGTGACCATGACCATCTCTGGTCCTTACCCTCCCCCCAGAGATATGCATAGACAATAATGAGAAATGGAGTGAAAAAGAAAAAGTACCCAGTACCCCCCCCAGATTCCCCCCATTCTGTGCTTTTTCCCACCGGAAGCCGGATAAATGCTACTCCCTTGACAACTCTCCAAATAATAAAAAGGAAGGATAGTCATTTGATCCGGCCCACAAGGACTCCGAACATAAATCTCACGACGACCACAAGAGTACCCAAATAACTCCCACGAAGAAATATAGAAACAATAAAAATCGGCTCTTTCAGATTTAACAATATCACCTTGCCTCAGAGAATGGAATAAGATATAGGTAAACAATAATGGTGAAGAGAGCAAACATACCCCGGAGTGCAAAGATGACAAAACCCAGAAGAACGAAACTCTCCCAATGGCCCCGAAGACAGGTATGAGTCTCCCTCACCCCTTGGTTCCGCCGTACGGATCCGACAAGACTCTTCTAAGTTTCAAACAACGAAATTCCAAACTGCCCAATGAGAGAATAGTGCCAACCACCCACCCGAGCTACGGTCTCCACAAAAGAAAATCCAAAACAAAGATGGCAATAGAGTCCACGACACAATGCAACAGTTCTCCAACAGAAAGGTTGACTTAATTCTCTGTGGGTTTTCTCAGGAGACAGGACTGAAAAAGCAACCTGTCTCCCCCGGCCCCAAGTGCCTTATACAATCAGAGTTTGTCCTACTGCAAGTTCCAAAGTCAAAGCGATGTGGCAAGCCAATCATCGGCCAACAATTGTTATCGCACGGACACAAGCCAAGACAGTCTGTACTACACTCAGGGCTAAAATATAGACGACTGGTTTCGGCTGGATTAGCGGCCGAAGGTCCTCCTATAATACACAAAAGGGCAACAAAGTTCTGACTTGACGTGAAACGGCCCAACTTTGATCCAACGTCATAAATGCTTTACCCATCTGTAGGGCCTGAACTAACATCCAACTAACAGCTAACAGCAAGATCTACAGGATAATCCCAAAGGTTACGTGTTGTTCTCTAATGTATCCCTCTACTAGAGCTACATAGAACACACAATATAACGGAGCAGACACCTAGCACTTGACTAACTCCGCCGTTCGGCCTCCGGTTAAGGTGAACTAAATTGTGTAGGGCTCCAGAGTGAAAATATAATGATCTGATCCGGCTAGTTGTCCCTTTCCTTCTCCATACGCTAGGGTCCGTACAAAGTGGAAATGAGGCCCCGAAACTCCCGGGAGTGCAAATGTGCCAAATGATGCACACGAGCTTGACAGCATGCAAAATCTGCGCGTGTGTGCAATATAACGTGCGCGCGAGAAGCTGGCGCAATGCTGCATCACAGCTGTCGTGCATGAGAGACCAGAAAGAGCGAACATGCATCAAAACCAGCAAAGTCATGTGGACAACCATATATATAAACGAAAAATGAATGAGAAAGAGAAAAACGTATACACCATGAGAAAGAATAAAGGGGGAAATGACCCAAAGAGAGAAAGGGGAAGAATACTCCCCTAGAGTGAAATGTACAGAGAGAAGGGGAAGAGTACTCCCCTATAGTGAGTGGACCCAATAATCCCCCCCCCTAGCTCCTTAGCCTGTAGAAGAGCTGGTCAACACAACTGAGGGTTCAGAACAGATATAGAGGCAGCAATGGTCAGCAGGGTTAAAAGATAATGGAGAAGAGAGGCACTTGATGTGAAACCCTTGATCACCACCTGTACATGTATACACCCTTTGCAAACTCAACATCCCGTTAGTATCGTTGTGCACCACATGGAGAATGTGTGGAGAGACTTTGGTGTGGATGGTATCGAAGAGATGACGCGAGTCGATGAGAAAACCTGGCTCACCGAAACCATCTCGCAAAGGTGGGGTGGCTGGAAGGATCCTTTCTGGGAAAAGAGAGTCGCAATTGTCTTCCATAAAGTCGATACTGGAAAATGGAAGGAGAGCGGAAGCCAAATGTGCCATGGTGGGCAACAGCTTGCGAGCAAAGACAAGAGGGAGGCATATTTTGCGTCCCGGAAAATTAGAGGGGCGGTAGGAGAAGGTCTGATCATACATATCTACTCCCCCACCGATTCGGAAGATAACATCTTGTCCCAGTAAGCATTCATAGTCGTTGCATTTGGTGACTAATGCTCGGACAAAAACCTCCACAGACTCACTATCAGTTCCGTTGTGAAACCGAAAGACAAGCGGGTCCTTGGTAATTCTAAGCACCGGCTCCGTGGTAACGGTTGAAGTGAGAAGCCGCGTAGACGTGGCTTGGAGCTTGTCTGCTGTCAGACCAAGCTTGAGCGCAAATTCGGATCTAAGGATCACGGGTTTGGCTCCGGTGTCCATGAAAGGGAGAGAAAGAGCAACACCATTGACGGATAAGGACTTTTGAGAATTGTCCAGGAAAATGATGTGAGGATCAAGGTCACGGCGCTCATCCGCAGTAATCGGCTGAATAGCTCAAAGACTAAGATTCACCTGCAACACCCTCAAAGCGGCGGCTGTAGCGAACTCATCAACGACGGAGAGGCTTTGGGAACCTCATTAGGAAAAGGAGAGGCCCTCGGGACTTCATCAATCATGGCATAAATGATGTTTAGTCGTTCTTTGACTCGGTGAGCATCATGTATGGTACTATCCAAAATTGTGAGAGCTTCAGCCACAATGGAAGAAGTTATGTCTGGTAGAGGAGAGAGAGATACTTTCTCGAAAGAAAGTGGAATACAGGAATTCTATAATTTACTGTCCCGATTGTGATCAGCAGAGCCCTTATCTAAAGTAGTTGCTCGTTGTTGGACAGTTAATCCCGGAGGATTCGACCAACCAACAATGGCGTGTGGACAACTATCCTTGCCATCCTTTTGAACTAGGGTTTCATTTTGGCCATGAAGGAAGCGAATTGCTCCTTTATCATGGCGGCCATCATGACTTGTAACTCCGCCTTTTCCCTCTCTCTTCGAAAGATCTTAGGCGGAGTCGCCTCTTTCTCTGTCTCGGTAGGAGGAGTGACCGGCTTGACAGAACGGGAGGGAATTCCATCGTTCTGAATTTGATTCTGATATGAAAAATTAGGATCCTTAACGTGGCAACGGTGGACATAATGTCCTTTCTGGTTGCAATAGGTGCATGTGGCCGACTTATCCGAGCACATGCGGGCATTGGGCCCTGTGTTTCCACATCGGAAACACAATCGGTCTCTGGAATTAAATGGTGGATTTCCCATGGTCGGCGTCTTTGGAGGCCTATTAGAAGGCCATAGGTTCCTAGGTGGAGAAAGTGGGGAAGCGACTTCCGAACGGTTATGATCTTCCCACCAACATGATTGCATCTCATATTCTACCGCATATTGAGCGGCTTGATCAAATTTAAATTTCAGACCGTAAGTCTGAGTGAGATGACTTTGTATAAAACGTTTCAATTGATCTGGAAATTGTCCAACAAATTTTTGAACAGCTTTCGCATCGGACATTAGGTCCGGTAAAGCTTCTTGCAAAGTCTCCATGCGAGCACGTAAAGCAGAGGCGGTTTCTCCTGGTTTACGCGTGAAATTCATCAATTCTTTGACCTGATCGGGGTTTTGCATCCGATACTCGGCTTTTAAGAAATCGAACATAACAAATAGTGGATCCCGCAACAGAATTATCATCCCTGGTTGTGCTCGGACAACAGTACGAGCGCCACAGCGTATTGGCAAAGAATTTCTGGGACTGCGGGAATTAGGACAACACCTTGGGCATCTAAGACCTCGGGAAAAGGGGCCTGGTATGGAATATCCTCTTGACCTATGACCTCGGGTGTACCAGCAAAAGAAGGGGAAAATTTTGTCATCGCGAGTATTTCATCATACTTGCGGGAATATAATGTAAGTGCCGAACCTGTGAGGTACCAGCCAATAAGAGAAAATGCCACACGAAGATCAAATCGATCTTGATAGCGAAATGCCAAATCACGCATTTCGGTATTATAGAGCATACGCAAATTGGATAAAGACAAGGTATCTTTCATCTCTGAAAATAAAAATTGCATTTTCCCCATGCCCCCTTCTGAAGAGGAAGTCATGTCGTCAAAGGAAAAATGCACTAGTGGTTCCAAATTGTGATTAACCGGAAATGGAAATTGTTGAAATTTAAGTATTTTCTAGGTTTGTATTTTCCGATGTGTTTAAAAGATAGTATTAAAAGGTTTTAAAGTTTCTACTTGGTGCTTGGAAATACTTCTTTCTCTATATACTTGTCGTAGTCACTAAGAGATAGAAGAAACCCCATGTCTACCCACAGATAGTTAGGGAGACATGGTGGAGGGTTGACAAGATAGTCTGCCAAAATGAAGATGGCCCATACCGGATTTGAACATGGGTCTATGATCTGCTAATATAGTACTATCCTATTTATATAAATGGGCAGTTGACTATATAGGGTTTAACTTTAATATAAACATAAATCACACAAGGAGAGAGAAAGAGAATTAGTAATTAAGCATTTGGTATGTGTGCCCCACTAGGATTTGAACCTAGTTCCTTCGGAATATAGACGTACGGCGTAGCCGTGAGCCTTATCCCCTAGGTCTCAATGTAACAATACACGTATTACGTTTGAAACGTATTTATCCGTGGTACCAATCTACATACTCAATATATACGGAATACGAAACAAAACGACATTGGATTTAAACGGATGTAATCAAATGTCGACTTCGCGATCGACGGCTAGCGGAGGAGCCGGAATTTATGAGTGGTCTTTTGGCGGTTTGCTGAGCGTATGTCGGCGGATGACACGTGGCGAGGGGTGATTGGACAGCGGGTATCGAGGAGGGAGCAACTTCGGCTCAAGAATTACACGGGTCAGCGGAGCGGCCATGCCGTAATATGGCCGAACAAGAAGTACATCGGTACTTGTACCTTCTTGTACCTTACAGTCTTTTGATTGGATAGGTACACTTGTAGTAGGCTTAGTGAGGTAGTTTAGGACTTAGTTTATTTTTTGGTTTTTCAACCTCTCTCTCAGAGTGCACTTGTATTTATGGACCAACTTTGGTCAGCCATAACTTAATGCTCGGGTGAGAAAATTCAGTGATTCTTTTTGATGCGGACTCAACAGAGTCCAAGCTACATAGGGGTGTTGTCGGTCAGAGACTTTGCGTGCCAGGGAGGCACTTATTCAGTGGGAAAGTCAAAGTCGGGAATATTGTCCAAAACACATATTCAAGCTTTGCATTTTGTGGTGGAACTGAGCACACAAAACGTCTTCTCTTCACAGGGATGAAGGTGAATTGGGGTTCTGATTGTCAACGGATCATTCATTTGGGTTTATATCAACTTGGAGTCGGCACTTTCTAGATTAGCTTCTTTGGATCTGCGAATTTTGTGTGGCAATGGAGCCCATAGAATTTCAAGTTATGGGCCCACCTTCTAGGGTGCCTATGTTTGATAGGAGAGACTTCACTTATTGGGAATTCACAATGGAGGGATTGCTTTTCGAAAAGCACTTATGGGGAATTGTTTCAGGACAAGTGAGATGTCAGCCACATGGCTTTAGAGGAGCTTACTATGGAGAATCATTTGTGGCTGCCTAAAATATCAACCGGAGTTTAGATGCAACGGAAGGTGAAGAGAAAAACCTTTCCGTGGATGGGGAAATAGGGGAGAAGGAAAAAGGGACACCTATGGTGAGGGGAGCTAGGCTCTCAGCTATGGTACCACTTGTAGGGATGAAAACTGAAGAAAATGACAGAAAAATATGGGAATACAAAAACACTATAGCAAAACATCTCATACTTAGACATGTGTCTAAGTCCATAGCTATCACTCTTTTAAGTCTAACCAAGTCTTCAGAGATGTGGGAAGAACTAATTCAGATTTATAAGAGTGAGACTATTCAGAGGCAGCAGTTAATAAAACAAGAAATAAAGGCCTATGTTTATACACGCGGTAACATGATAGAGTTTTGCAATGATATTGCTGCGTTATATGTTGATCTTGCTAGTGCGGGATATGTAGAATCTGAAGAGAGAAAGATTAATACACTACTCATGAAACTCCCAGATGAGTACTAAAACATCATTTGTCATATGCAGGCAATTGATGGTTCCTCATGGACTTGGAGCTTTACCATGGGGATAATTCTTGTGAGGGAAAGCACTTTGGAGCTTCGTAGGGAAAGTGACAGGGTGAATTCATTTACAGCTGGTGGTGATTAGCAGAAGCTGTTGTTTTGGAAAGCTTTAGTCCTCTCTATGCCTCGAGTGTGAGGGAGAGAGAGTTTCACGAATTAGCATATGTTTGGTTGTAAGTTCGTTTCATTACACACCAGAATTGATGTTCCACTAGTCGGTAGGGAGTACACCTTTGTATACACTCCCGAGACACAAGTCACTACAAGAAAGAGGACACTCCAGAATATCCGATTGTTTGTGCATATATACACTTGAGGACAAAATGGCACATGGAGATTTGTCTACGGTGCCGAATGTGATATGTACGCGGCTGAGGGAGACCGCCGACAAATATTGGTCCGTGTGAGCCACATACACGACAAATGACGTGGCATATAGAATCCTACTCCTTTGTAAATATCTAGTTAAGTAGATTTTTGTCTTTGTGTGGTTAGTTGATTAGTAAAGGAATCTTTTTGTATGACGTACCTTGTTCGGTTCGAGCCGCAGGTATTTATTGTACGGCTGGTATGCCTCCGTACGTTCAGAAGCATAGGCTTCGGTGTATATTAGTAGGACTTAGATAACTTTGAAGGTATGAACATTTTGTAGTCAAAAACTGTACAGCCTGTTTTTGGCATTTTTATCTGTGGATATCTCACAGATCAGTTAGTAGAATTACTTGTAATTTTGTGTGTATGTTTATCTTGATATTATCTACACTGTGGTAGATTTTTAGAGCTATTGTGTCTCTGGTTTGGGTTTTATCAACTGTTGAAGTTGCTGTTTTTCAGACCGGTTTTTGTGAAAGTTTCTTGCTTGGTTTGGTTCCGAGATGACTACACCGGCATCCTCATCGTCTTCGGTTCCGGCTGTTGTCTCAGAACAACAGGTCACGGGCCCGCCTTCACGAATTCCGGTTTTTGATGGGAGAGAATATCTGTATTGGGCAGATCTTGTAAGGTCATATTTTGTACAAGTAAAGCTTTTTGATGTTGTTAATGGATCTATGGTAGAAACTGATGTAACCCTATGATCAAAAGAATGAGCACGCTCTTCATTTGATAAAATTAATGATATCTAAGGAGCTGCATATGACATACATTCAGGCTTCTAAAGCATCAGAGATTTGGATGCTTTGAAAAAGACATATTCTAGGGCTAATGCACAACATGAGATTATAACTGCTGGACAGATCTAGGAATATAAGTATACAGGCGGAAGCATGGCAGAATATTGCAATAAATTCAGACTTTTAGTTGTTGAAAATGCATGTTCAGGTGGTTCATTTCCTGAGTATCACCAAGCAATGATTTTAGTGAGGGGGCTTCCTAGTGAGTATAAAGGGTGCCTATGATGAACTGAAAAAAATTGGATAAGACTACCACTGCGGGTCGTTGCGAATCGTAAAGAGTCGCGGTGTTGAGCAATATGCAAATTTTCAAAAGCCATTGGCAATATCTAGCAAAGAGCAATGCTTGGTTAGTCAATTCTTCCAGAAAAAGAGCATCTGTCAGAAGAGGAAGAGGCAAACTAACGGCTTTTTGCACATTTCTACCTAGCAGTAGCTTTCGACCAAATAACATATAATAGGGGCTGAAATTTGCCAAACTCGCCTGTACCGACATTCGATAATCCATGACAATATACCTTAGTGATTCATCCCACACAGTAATATGTTTTTCTAAGCAATGTTTACGCAAATCACGCTTAAAGGTTTGGACAACTCTCTGTGCCAAGCCGTCTGCTTGAGGATGATCTCAACTTGTCCGCCGGTGATCGATTAACGCCTCGTCAAGCATCTCGTGAAATTCGCCGCAGAACTCAGTTTTTTAGTCTGTAAGTACTTCTGTCGGGGCCTCGTATCGGAGGAGCACATGCTCCTTGAAAGCCGCGGTGGTGAGTTTGGCATTTTTCTGCGGGAGAGCCACCACTGCCACTCATTTGCTGAAATTTTTGATCATAATCATAATGTACTGCTTGCCCCTTTAAGAAATTGGAAAGAGACCTGCCAGGTCACACGACCATCTGCAGAAGAGCCCTCGAATTGGTAGGGGCTTAAGGGTGGTTTGCCGGTTAGAAAACAAAATTCGTAGGCGGTCACATGTGCTGCATTCTTGCAACACAACCGCCACATCAGCCTGCACGCCTGACCACCAATATCGTGCCTATACCAAGCTCAAAGTCCGTTTGGTGCGATAGTGTCCGAGGTCAGTATGAATGTGGTTGATGAGTGATAGCCGTTCCGTCGCCCGAGGAACATGGTGATGACTTCCATTTGCGAGAAGACAGATAAGTGAGCCCCCCATCCACAAATAACTTTGGGCTCTCTTTCGCACACGCTCCTCTTCCCCTAGTAGGGTGCCCGCTCGAAAATACTAAGTTTATAGAAATAGGATCAAAGCGTTGTCCTACCATGGATCGTGTTCAGTTTTGTGATATGTAGGTGCTTAAAAACTGTATATTAGATGCACTCTAGCCGATAGGGAGGCATCCGTTTCGCCATCAAAATCATGTCGTACACCATTATCAATGGAGTTGGGCAAAGGGTTCTTGAAGAGCCCGTCGGCATTCAAGCTGAGGAGCCCGGTCCGATGAATTATTTCCATATCATATTCTTGTAAAGTAAGAGCCTAACGGGCTAATTTGCCGGATAATGTTGTTTTGGAAAGCTTTAGTCCTGAGTTTCACTAATTAGCATATGTTTGGTTGTAAGTTCGTTTCATCATACACCAGAATTGATGTTCCTCTAGATCGGTAGGGAGTACACCTTTGTATACACTCTCGAGACACCTTTCACTCCAAGAAAGAGGACACTCCTGAATATCCGATTGTTTGTGCATAGATACAATTGAGGACAAAATGGCACATGGATATTTGTCTACAGTGCCGAATGTGATATGTACGCGGCTGAGGGATACCGCCGACAAATGCTGGTCCGTGTGAGCCACATACACGACAAATGACGTGGCATATAGAATCCTACTCCTTTGTAAATATCTAGTTAAGTAGATTTTTGTCTTTGTGTGGTTTGTTGATTAGTAAAGGAATCTTTTTGTATGACGTACCTTGTTCGGTTCGAGCCGCAGGTATTTATTATACGGCTGGTATGCCTCCGTACGTTCAGCAGCATAGGCTTCGGTGTATATTAGTAGGACTTAGATAACTTTGAAGGTATGAACATTTTGTAGTCAAAAACTGTACTACCCGTTTTTGGCATTTTCATCTTTGGATATCTCACAGATCTGTTGGTAAAATTTTTTGTAATTTTGTGTGTATGTTTATCCTGATAATATCTACACTGTGAAAGATTTTCAGAGCTATTATGTCTCTGCTTTGGGTTTTATCAACTGTTGAAGTTGCTGTTTTTCAGACTGGTTTTTGTGAAAGTTTCTTGCTTGGTTTGGTTACGAGATGACTACATTGGCATCCTCATCGTCTTCGGATCCGTCTGTTGTCTCAAAACAACAGGTCACGGGCCCGCCTTCACGAATTCCGGTTTTTGATGGGAGAGAATATCTGTATTGGGCAGATCTTGTAAGGTCTTATTTTGTACAAGTGAAGCTTTTTGATGTTGTTAATGGATCTATGGTAGAAACTGATGTAAACTATGATCAAAAGAATGAGCAGGCTCTTCATTTGATAAAATTAATGATATCTAAGGAGCTGCATATGACATACATTCAGGCTTCTAAAGCATCAGAGATTTGGGATGCTTTGAAAAAGACATATTCTAGGGCTAATGCACAACATGAGATTATAACTGCTGGGCAGATCTGGGAAAATAAGTATACAGGCGGAAACATGGCAGAATATTGCAAGACTTCTGGTTGCTGAAATTGCATGTTCTCGTGGTTCATTTCCTGAGTTTCACCAAGCAATGATTTTAGTGAGGGGGCTTCCTAGTGAGTATAAAGGTGCCTATGATGAACTCAAAAAATTGGATAAGACAAAGTGGAATCTAGCTACAGCTATAGAGTATGTTCTACAAAAAGAAGGGAATCAACTGGCATTTAATTCTGGAAAGCTAGCTGTAGCTTACTATGCTCAGTTTCAGAGAGAAAATAGATTTCAAGGAAATCAGTCCTTTCAGCAATATGAACGGTGTGTCTATTGCTATAATAATGGTCATTTGTACAAGTTTTTTCCTTTGTATATAAAAGCGTGTGAAACAGGTTCTTACCGCAAAGGATGGATGGTGAGAGGAGCTCTATTTACACCGAAACCTTCGAGCAAAACCGCAGCTTTTTCAGCGGAGGAAGAGGAGCTGGTGAAGGAGATGGAGAAGGAGAAATCAGAGGTTGTTAGTTTTCCTAAAACTGATGACGCCGAGTTCTTTGCTATGACAAAGATGATGGAGGGAGAGAAAGTTCTCGGGTGGATTGTGGACTCCGGAAGTTCTTCCCATATGTGTTGGAACAAATCCTATTTCAAGGATATGACACCTATCCCTACTCGTCAAATCTTTTATGCTTGTGGTGCCACGGAGGAAGCTAATGCTAAGGGTAACATAGATCAGAATTGTGAGATACATGGCAAAGCTGTAAAAAGAACTTTGCATGATGTGTTATATGTGCCTAAATTTAAGAAAAAATTGTTTTCTACCTCAGTTGCAGAAAGTAAAGGTTTTGATGTTCTTCAGAGCAAAGGCAAAAAGATAGTAAGCAAAGATGGGAGAGTAGCCTTAGTGGGAACTAGAGGCCCAAACATGTTGTATCGGATGGACCTGGTTAATAAAGTTGATTTTGTGTACTCTAGTGTCCTTTCTGAAAATGTTTTGTGGCATAAAAGGCTTGGGCATGTTCATAATGAGAGGCTTGAAAAGATGGTGAAGACTAATATGATAAAAGGTGTCAAGCTTGGTGAAATGGAATCCCAAGTTTGTGATGGTTGTGCTCTAGGAAAGCTTCATAAGATTCCCCTACCACAGACTTCAGATTATCGAGCAAAGGATCTTCTCGGCCTTATCCACTCGGATGTATGGGGACCGGCCAAAGTTTCTTCCTTTGGTGGAAGGAAATACCTTGTTACCTTCACTGATGACTACTCACGTTTCAGCCGAGTGTACTTTATGAAGGAGAAGAGCGAGGTCTTCACACATTTGAAGCATTTCCGGATCCGGGCGGAGAAACTTCACGGAAAATCGATCATTGCTTTGCGATCTGACAACGGTGGAGATTATGTATCAAATGCCTTTGCTGAATACTTGAAAGAAAATGGAATTTCTCATGAGTTTACTGTTCCTTACACTCCGGAACAAAATGGTGTGGCTGAAAGACTCAATAAGACCTTGACTGAATGTGCTATGTCTATGACGATGGATAAAGGTGTAGATCCGAAATTTTGGGGGGAAGCTTTTCAGTCTGCTTCTTACATTAGAAATAGATTAGAAACTAGATTTGTGAAGGGTAAAACACCTTATGAAATGTGGACAGGAAGAAAGCCGAATGTTAGTCACTTTAGAGTATTTCGAAGTAAGTGTTTTATGTTGGATAACCTTCCAAATTGGAAATTAAGTCCAAAATCTGTACCTGGGATATTTTTGGGCTATGATGATGAGTCCGTAGGATATAGAGTGTATAATCCTAAGAAAAATACAATTCAGACTGCTAAGAATATGCAGATCAAAGAAAAAAGTCAATTTGTTGATGTTTTTAGCATGAATGAGGCGGAAAAGGCAGAAAAATTGCTGGAATATGTCATCCTTGGGCAGATTCATTTCAAACAAACAACGGTTTCTTTATCTACATCTGAACTACCACATGTTTTGGGGGTGCCTGATCCACCTACTATTGCAACTACTACCGGACCACCTCCTCCTCCTCCTCCTCCTCCTCCTCCAAAACTGCGTCGCGGACCAACAATTCTCGCTTCAGATTTTCCGGGGGGAAGAAGACAAAGCAGCCGGCTGAGAGGTTACCAAGTGGATCATGCTTATTCTGAAATCATAGGGGAGCCTCTTACCATTCAAGAAGCTTTCTCCGCTCCGAAAAAAGATCTGTGGATTGCTGCGGCGAATGACGAGATAAAGTCAATTATGGAGGCTCAAACTTGGGAGCTTGTGGAACTTCCACCGAATCGAAAAACGATTGGTTGTAAGTGGGTATTCAAGTTAAAACTGAATCCCGATAATACCATTGAGAGATATAAGGCCAGGCTTGTTGCTAAGGGGTATAGCCAGAAAGAGGGCATTGATTATGAAGAGACGTACTCACCTGTAGTTCGTTTTCCTAATGTTAGGATTCTCTTATCTTTACCAGCAATAGAGGATATGGAATTGCATCAAATGGATGTGAAGACAACTTTCTTGCATGGGGATTTGGAGGAAGTTATATATATGAAGCAACCAGAGGGATATGTTGAAAAAGGGAAAGAAAATCTAATCTGTAAAATGGAGCTCAAAACTGGATGAATTTTTGACAAATCTTGGCTTTAATAGAATCAGTTCAGATCATTCAGTTTATGTAATGGAAGGGGAAGATAGAGTGATATATATTGTTGTTTATGTTGATGATTTGTTGTTGCTAAGCAAATCCATTAATGAAATTAACAAAATAAAAACAGCTCTAAATTCCCTGTTCGAAATGAAAGATTTAGGGGAGGCTAAGTATATTTTGGGAATTCAGGTAGAAATGGATAGAAAACAAAGACTAATTTATTTGACATAGAAAGAAGCCATTGGAAACATGCTTGAAAGGTTCGCATGTCAGAGGCAAAGTGAAGTGCTACTCCCATGGAGTTCAGACAGAAAATAGAAGGGAAAGAATCACATGGTGGGGTTGTGATTGATGACTCTTTGGATTCAGGGGAGGCAGATTTTATGTCCTCCATTCCTTACAGGCAGATCGTCGGAAGCCTCATCTACTTCATGAATTGTACCCGTCCGGATATTGCTGCAGCTGTTGGAGCCTTAAGTCGAAGTTTGCAAAATCCAAACAAGTCAGACTGGGAGGCAGCAAAGAGAGTTATTCGATATCTTGCAGGAACTCGAAACCTCCGACTCTCTCTCGGTGGAGAGGAAGTAAAAATTCAGACATAGAGCGATGCGAGCTATGGAGATATGCCAAGTCGACGCTCTCCTAGTGGATACATTTTGAAGATTGGAAGTGGGACATGCTGCTGGAGCAGCAAACTTCAGAAGGTGACAGCTCAGTCTACTATGGGGGCTGAGTACATGGCGGCTAGCGCAGCCGTTAAAGAGTTACTTTGGGTAAAGTCTCTCCTTCAAGAGCTTTTGTTTATGCAATCCAGACCTTAAGTAGTGTGGTGTGACAATCAAGCTGCCATTGTTATTGCATCTAACCTTAGCCATCACTTTAAGAGCAAACACATTGATATCAAGCTACACTTTGTGAGAGAGAAGGTTATGGGATGAGTTCTGAAACTCAGTTATTTACCAGATGATTATTTACCAGATGAGGAGATGGTTGCTGACATGATGACTAAACCCTTGCCTCCACCTAAATTAAATTTTTGCAGAGAGGCATGTGGCTTAAATGGCTAGAAGAGTCTAAAGCTTTAGGGGAGTGTTGTTTTGGAAAGCTTTAGTCCTCTCTATGCCTCGAGTGTGAGGGAGAGAGAGTTTCACGACTTAGCATATGTTTGGTTGTATGTTCGTTTCATTACACACCAGAATTGATGTTCCACTAGATTGGTAGGGAGTACACCTTTGTATACACTCCCGAGACACAAGTCACTACAAGAAAGAGGACACTACAAGAAAGAGGACACTTCAGAATATCCGATTGTTTGTGCATAGATACACTTGAGGACAAAATGGCACATGGAGATTTGTCTACGGTGCCGAATGTGATATGTACGCGGTTGAGGGTGACCGCCGACAAATGCTGGTCCGTGTGATCCACATACACGACAAATGACGTGGCATATAGAATCGTACTCCTTTGTAAATATCTAGTAAAGGAGATTTTTTGTCTTTGTGTGGTTAGTTGATTAGTAAAAGAATCTTTTTGTATGACCTACCTTGTTTGGTTCGAGCCGCAAGTATTTATTGTACAGCTGGTATGCCTCCGTACGTTCAGCAGCATAGGCTTTGCTGTATATTAGTAGGACTTTGATAACTTTGAATGTATGAACATTTTGTAGTCAAAAACTGTACATCCTATTTTTGGCATTTTCATCTGTGGATATCTCACAGATCAGTAGGCAGAATTACTTGTAATTTTGTGTGTATGGTCATCCTAATATTATCTACACTGTGGTAGATATTAAGAGCTATTGTGTCTCTATTTTGGGTTTTATCATTTGTTGAAGTTGCTGTTTTTCAGACCGGTTTTTATGAAAGTTTCTTACTTGGTTTGGTTCCGAGATGACTACACCGGCATCCTCATCGTCTTTGGTTCCGGCTGTTGTCTCAGAACAACAAGTTGTGGCAGATTTTTGGATTTCCTTTTTTTGACATCTAATGTCACTTGTGGACTAATTTGTGCAGGTCCACTTCCTCCATCTCCAAGGGATGAGGCATTAGGAGAGCCAACCTGTTCCTTTCCGCTCTCCATCTTATCAGGCCATGTCTTCCATGCTTGAGTTAAGACATCAATTGCCGCTTTTGGGACGATCATCTCACCTTGTGATGCAAATGTTCCAAGATTCCTTCAGTTGTTCAAACTTTCTTTGCTCTTTTGATCTGACTCGTGCTCGAGTCCTTGTTGATTCTATTTGTTTTGTTTGGCTCTTGTTTCAAAGTTGATACTTATGTCACCTGCTTTCTAACTTTTCTTGCTTTCTCCTATGACATTTCTGACAGATTTTTCTGAATTTTGGATGCAGAAGCAGTCTTCCTCCCATCCATGGAGGCGGGCATTGGAGAATGGTGGTAGTGACTCCAACCAACCTCGTTAGCCGTACTTCAAATGTACCTGCAAGTTAGTGAGTTCACCTCTCTAGCTTTTGATTCTTTCTCCTTTCTCCAACTGTTTTGCATCACATTTTTTTTGTTTTCAATGTAATGTTTTTCTTTCTTTTTCTATATTCTGCAATTTTGTGTCCTCCATTGGACCACAGAATACAGGAAGCCTCTAGATAGTATTTAACTAACCCACTTTAAGCCACAACCACTGCTGCCCAAGAAGGCAAACTGACAATTTGACTGCACCCCTGTGTAGCCTGGACTCCCCTGAGTCCGTAGAAAAAAGAATCACTGAAAAAGGCCAACCAGGCGATAAGTTATAGGGTGGCAAAGATGCCAATTTATACAAACTCTCTGAGAGAGAGGACTATCTACCTAAATTTTCCTAAGTCCTAGTTTTTCCTAATTCCCTCTCACAGCTCCTATCTACTGCCTGTACGAACCAATCACAAAACTGTATAGTACTAGAAAGTACTACTGCCGATGTACTTTCTGTACGGCCTCTGTACGACAAGGCCATAAGTGGACGCGTGTATACTTTCCACTCATCCGTACGTTCCTCGGAATTCCCGCGACCGAATGACGTCTCCCCACGTGGCGCCAGGTGATGCCACGTCACTAAATGCCAAAGTGACCACTCCGGGATTTCGGCGATGATGTGCGCCGTTGGATTATATGCAAAACGTAATCTTGGCCGGAATAAATACTTGCGCGATATTTGTTCCGATGTAGAAATAAAATGCGTGGTATCCGTTTTGAATTAGCGTCGTACGACGTACTTTATAAAACTGTATATATGTACGCCGTAAACAGTTTTAGTTAAATGAACTTTATCCTTTCGAACTAAATATATATCTATCACATACCATAGCACTTAGCATTGGTCCTAGTCTATTAGGATAAAGCTGACCACTACCGGTCGATTTGACGAACCGCAGGTAGCGGGATCAAATCTCTGGTCCGTTAAGTATATTTTTAGTAACCTACTAAAAATAGCTGTCTGTTGAACTAAGGCAGCCATGGATCAACCTCTCTCTCTTTCCTTTAGTGACTACAACAAGTATGGGGGCTAGAGAGCGGAGGTGGAGGCAGGCTGTCCGTCCTTTTCTTTTTCCTTTTATAAAAACATATTTAAACCTAGAAAATACTCTAGAAATCTATAAATTTCAACACTCCCCTTATTTTCTAGTCTAATTTTAATTTTTCTTTCAACCCGCATTTTTCCCGACAATATTTTAGTTTAGGAGAGGGCACAGGTTTGGTCATCATGTCAGCCACCATTTCTTCATCAGGTCTATACACAAGATTTAGAATTTTATTTTCAACTTTTTCTCTTACGAAGCTTAATCTTATGTCCATATGTTTTGCTTTGAAATGGTGTTTTGGATTGGCTGCAATTGCAATTGCAGCTTGGTTATCGCAAAAGATTTCATGCACTCCCTCCTTCATAAATCCCAGTTCTTGTAACAATGATTTCTTCCACATTAGTTCTTTTACAGCAGAACACGACGCCATATACTCAGCCTCCATAGTAGACTGAGCAACCACCTTTTGTTGCTTACTGCTCCAACAACAAGCACCTTCCCCCACATACAAAACATATCCAGAAGTGCATCTTCTCATAGGTGCATCCCCATAACTGGCGTCACTCCAAGTGGTGATATCAGTATGCTCCCCTCCCAAATGCAACCATAACTCTCTAGTTCCCACCAGATATCTCATGACTCTCTTGGCTGCCTCCCAATCTTTCTTCCTAGGATCATTAAGACTCCTACTGAGTACTCCAACTGCTGCCGCTATGTCCGGCGTGGTACAGTTCATAAAATAGATTAAGCTTCCTACGACCTGTCTATAAAGAATAGACTTCATGAACTCTCTCTCCTCTAGACTAATCTGATCGTCTAAGATCATCACTCCTCCTTCTACACTCCCATCACTTACTTTTTTCAAGTCCATGGGAGTGGTACAACTGTTAGCATTTTCCATCTGGAATTTCTCAAGCATATTATCTATTGCTTCTTTCTGAGTAAGTCTGATAATCTTCTTCCCTCTATCTCTCTCCATTTCGATCCCCAAAATATATTTTGCCTCCCCTAAATCCTTCATATCAAATCTGCCCCTAAGATCTTTCTTTAGCCTATTGATATTATCTAAAGACTTACTTAACACAAGCAGATCATCCACATAAATCGCAATAAAAATGACACCATTCTCATCTTCAAACATATAGATAGAATGGTCAGAGCTGATCCGGATGTATCCCAGATCGGTGAGAAACTCATCTAGTTTCTTATTCCACTGTCGGGGAGCCTGTTTCAGTCCATATAAGGACTTTATGAGCCTGCACACTTTGCTCTCTTCTCCTTCTTCCACAAACCCCTCGGGTTGCCTCATAAAAATTTCTTCCTCTAACTCACCATTAAGAAAAGCAGTCTTAATATCCATCTGGTGAATTTCCATGTCTTCCGCTGCGGCCAGACTGAGGAGAATCCTTACCGATGGGAACCGAACAACTGGAGCAAAGGTCTCCTCATAGTCAATCCCCTCTTTTGGGGTGAACCCCTTTGCTACCAATCGAGCCTTATACCTCTCAATTGTATTATCTGGGTTCAGTTTTAGTTTAAATACCCATTTACATCCAATAGGTTTTCTGTCTGGAGGGCAATCCGCTAGTTCCCAAGTATTTGCTTCCATGATAGAAGCCATCTCATCATTTATGGCTCTAATCCATCTTTCTTTCTCTGGACTATTCACTGCCTCTAAGTAAGACTGAGGCTCATCTAGGTGAGATAGCTTAGTTACCTTATGGGCAGCTTGTTTTTCCTGTATCCTTTTGCTGCTCCTCCTTCCTCCCTCAAACTCCGAAGCAGGAATGGATGGAAGTCTTGGATTTCATCTCACTGTCTCATCGGCTCCCCTGTCCATAAAAACCGTATCTTGTCTCGCTTCTTCCATCTCCTCGAAGTCCATAGGAGTATGTGAGGTTTCCGGTGAGTCTCCTGTATCTTCGATCTCCCCTGAATCTGTAATCACAGTTTCACTCATGTCTTTTTCGGGAACGACTGAGTTCTCCTCACTTTCAGACTCAAATCTGATCCTTATCTTCTTTGTATATTTGAAGGGGTCAAATGACTTCCCTTCATCCATGACAACTAAGTGTTTGACCAGAATGATATCTCTCTTTGCTAAGTCATAGACTCTATATCCCTTAACATCCTCATCATATCCCACAAAGTATCCAGGTTTTCCCTTAGCATGTAGTTTCCAGTTTTTCCTATCCGTGTCAAGACTGTAAACTTGGCTACCAAATACTTTAAGGTGTGAGATATCTCGTTTCCTTCCAACCCATCTCTCATAAGGTGTCACTCCCTTTACAGCTGAGGTAAGGACTCTATTTTTAATATAGTTGGCACAGTTCATTGACTCTGCCCAAAATCTCTTTCCTATTTTCTTGTCTGCCAACATACTGCATGCACTATCTCCTAGTGTTCTATTCAACCTCTCAGCTACCCCATTTTGTTCTGGGTTATATGGTACAGTTTTCTGGTGCTGCACTCCCTCATCTCTCAAATATTCCTCAAACTCGTTAGAGGTATATACCCCCCCATTATCACTCCTTATCCTTTTAATGGGGGTTTCATGCAACTTCTCACTCCAAGCTTTATATTCTTTGAAGTAAGTTGATGCTTCAGACTTTGTTTTCAGAAAGTAGACTCTAGAGTATCTAGACCAGTCATCAGTTATTGTCATCATAAACCTCTTTCCTCCAACCGAAGGTACTTTTGCAGGCCCCCAAATATCTGTGTGGACTAAATCTAATACTTTCTCACCTCTATATGTGGCGGCTTTGGGAAAGGGAAGTCTGTGAGCCTTACCTTGAGCACAACCACTACAATCATCCATCATTTCATTATCCCCAAACTCAATGCCATCTACTACCCCAAGTTTTTTCATTTCCCTTAACCTATCAAAATGTACATGCCCCAACCGCTTATGCCAAATCATCACCTTAGGAACACCAACATAGTAAGCATTCTTCTTTTCATTACTCAAGTTAAGCCTAAACATTCCTTGGCTACCCTTATCTGCTGTGAAGTAAACTTCATCCCCATACTTAGCTGTAAAGACTCCCTTTCTGGTGAAGGTATCAAACTCTTTGTCATCTAACACAGACGTAGAGACAAGGTTTTTACTCAGCTGTGGAATGTAAAGTACATCTGAGAATGTAAGTATAGAAGTCTTACCCTCTACTAAGACTTTCAGATCTACTGATCCCACTAGATCTGTAGTAACCACTCTCCCATCCCCATACTCTATCTCTACAGTAGGAATCTTTCTTAACTTAGTGAAGAGTTCTTTATCACGACACATATGCATGGATGCACCTGAGTCGATGATCCATCCTTCCTGTGGAGCTTCCCGGATGGCTCCAAGGGCACACTTCTGCCTCCGAGGAATCTCCTTCTCCTCCAAACTCTCGTCAAGAAGAAGCTCCCCATCCTCCTCAGATGACTCATCCTCGGTTTCTCCTGACACCTTTGTAACCACAAGTGCCTTTTTCTTCCCTCCGGAAGAACCCCCTCCACGGTTCTCTTGGAGCCTCAGCTCTGATAGCTTGACACAATCTGCAATAAAGTGCCCCGGCTTTTTGCAATAATGACAAAGACCCTTTCGGGGCCTTTGTCCCCCTGAATGATCTCTTTCCCCTCTATAAGGTTTCTTCGGGTCCTTTCCCCATCGGTCCCCTCCTACTGCTAGAGCTTGAATGCTCTTTCCTCCTCTCCTAATCTCCATTGTGTTTTCCTGCATAAGTATCATCCTGACTACTGTGTTCCATTTCCATGAACTATCAGGCATTCCCTGTACTCGGTATACTAAGTTTTCGAACTCATTTGGTAATTTCATGATAAGGGTGTTAACTTTCATTTTCATTGTACCTATCCACCCGGCACTTTCCATTTCTGTATACAAACAAGAAAGATCATTACAGTAATCTAACATCTTTCCTCCTTTGTAAGTGTAACTTAATAGCTTTTGCTCAGCCAACTCGAGCTCCTGAATAGTTCCAGCTCTATAAATTTCCACCAAACTCACCCACAACTCCTCGGCCTTGTAAACGTGAAGATGAGGAGTGGCCAAACCTTGAGTGAGGTGCCTCAGAATGAAGTTCTTGGCAGCCATGTTTACATCCTCCCACATTTGAGTATCGTTCTCCACGGTCTTCACGATTGCCGCTCCCGATACTGTGGCAATAGGAGTCAGGGGTGTCTCCTTCCCTTTCCCCTTTTTGGACACACTGATGTCCCCATCATCTGCCTCCTCCGCCGAGGCAGCCGTTGTTGCAGGAAACCTTACTCCCCCAAATCTTGGTGGAGTTCCTGAAGGTGGACGTTTCACTTGTCCACTGACGATACCCCAGTATCGTTTTTCACACAAAGCTCCCATCATCATGGCTTCCCAATAGATGAACCCAGATCCATTGAAGGTGGGTACCCTAGAGGGTGGGCCCATAACCTGCAATTCTGTGTCCTCCATTGGACCACAGAATACAGGAAGCCTCTAGATAGTATTTAACTAACCCACTTTAAGCCACAACCACTGCTGCCCAAGAAGGCAAACTGACAATTTGACTGCACCCCTGTGTAGCGTGGACTCCCCTGAGTCCGTAGAAAAAAGAATCACTGAAAAAGGCCAACCAGGCGATAAGTTATAGGGTGGCAAAGATGCCAATTTATACAAACTCTCTGAGAGAGAGGACTATCTACCTAAATTTTCCTAAGTCCTAGTTTTTCCTAATTCCCTCTCACAGCTCCTATCTACTGCCTGTACGAACCAATCACAAAACTGTATAGTACTAGAAAGTACTACTGCCGATGTACTTTCTGTACGGCCTCTGTACGACAAGGCCATAAGTGGACGCGTGTATACTTTCCACTCATCCGTACGTTCCTCGGAATTCCCGCGACCGAATGACGTCTCCCCACGTGGCGCCAGGTGATGCCACGTCACTAAATGCCAAAGTGACCACTCCGGGATTTCGGCGATGATGTGCGCCGTTGGATTATATGCGAAACGTAATCTTGGCCGGAATAAATACTTGCGCGATATTTGTTCCGATGTAGAAATAAAATGCGTGGTATCCGTTTTGAATTAGCGTCGTACGACGTACTTTATAAAACTGTATATATGTACGCCGTAAAGAGTTTTAGTTAAATGAACTTTATCCTTTCGAACTAAATATATATCTATCACATACCATAGCACTTAGCATTGGTCCTAGTCTATTAGGATAAAGCTGACCGCTACCGGTCGATTTGACGAACCGCAGGTACCGGGATCAAATCTCTGGTCCGTTAAGTATATTTTTAGTAACCTACTAAAAATAGCTGTCTGTTGAACTAAGGCAGCCATGGATCAACCTCTCTCTCTTTCCTTCAGTGACTACAACAAGTATGGGGGCTAGAGAGCGGAGGTGGAGGCAGGCTGTCCGTCCTTTTCTTTTTCATTTTATAAAAACATATTTAAACCTAGAAAATACTCTAGAAATCTATAAATTTCAACACTCTCTACCCCATGCTCACCAATGTTTTCGCTACAAAATTTCCCTAGACTCTTGGTTTTTGTGAGGTATCTAGCATGTAGTTTGCTACCTTTGGGTTCCTTTGCCACTATTCCACTTTCTGGATGGTTTTTGCTATCAGCCAATTGATTTCTGATCTCTCTCTCTCTCTATGCAGGTCTTGGACTATCTTGTCATTGGAGCTGGATAGTAGGACTCTATTAGTGCTACTTAGCCTGACCATGACTGAGAGAATGTTCGTGGTTCTCTCTTGACTACCACCTCTTTTGTTATCTCGCTTGGGATTGTCTCTTACTCTTTTGGGATTCTTAAGGTAAGGTTGTGAGTCTCCTGTCCCTTTTTCTTCCTCTTTGACATGCATACGATTTTCTCCGTTTGCTAAGGTCATGTCGTCAGCACATCCAATCTGTTGAACTGCTTGTTCGTTGGTGTTGCATTCATTTGTCGCTTGCTTTCCTGTATCAACATGCATGGTTAGTGTGCGATCTGTCTCCCTTTGCTTTGCTTGACTAACGATTACTCAGGCGTTTTCTTGCAAGACTTTTGTCATGTCCTCTTTGCGGATTGTTGATGATGGAGTGCTTAATTGGTTTGGAGCACTCTCTTTGATCTCTCCACAAATTTCCATTGACATGTTTTCTGGCCATTCTAAGGCGAAACTACTTGATGTGGTGCCATACGGTGACACTTGAAGCGTGGTATCTTTCTCTACCTTCGGTTCGACTCCTTTATGGTAAGATCTCTCATTTATGTCCACTTGAGGTGAAAAACTCTCTGGGTGAGATCTCTTGGTTGTCTCCTTCTGAAGTGAAAGTTCCTACATTTTGGAGTCCCTTTTCATATTAATGCTCATCTTGTGTGAGCCATGATTGATCTCTGTTGTTGTTGCTGCAACATTCGTGGATCTAACCGTGTAGCACACCTCTTTGCTGCTTGGGTTCTCAGTGTAAGGGATTTGAACTTCGTTGTCATCATTGTTGTCATTTCTGACCACTTTCTCGTCTTTTCTGACCGCTTTCTCGTCCTTTCTAACGGCTTCCTTTGTCTTTGGCATGATGGCATCCCATCGCTTGGTGCTTCGAACTTCGAGATGTGCAGATGTCGAAACTTTGCTTGCGGTAGGGTACCTTGGCGACTCCTCTTGGGGAGCCTGCATGGCGATTGTGTTAGAGTGTCTCTTCCGATTCTCTTGGTGAATCTCCTCGGATGATTCCCCGAACTTGGTAAGTTCTTGTTATCCTCCTTTCTGCCGTCGTGGCAGACCTTCTATTTCCTGAGCATCTGTTGTCGGAAAGAGGCTTTCGTTCGAGATCATGATGGAGTCTGGAGTGTGGTTTGTGATAAGGTCATAAAAGGTTTGTCTTTCTTGATTATCCACTCCTCCACCGCTATCTACTCTGCCTGTCTCGTCTTTGCTTTGATCATCTTTGTTTGTGATCTGAAAGCTCATTTGGCACACAAAATACTTGTGATTGGAGTTCTAACTAATTTGCTTGGTCTCTATCCTATCACCTCTTAATTGATTTAACCTCTGACAGCTCTTCTCCTTGATGTCAGGCTCCTCCTCGGAAGCATTTTCAGGCATCACCACCGCGGTGGAGCGTATTGCAACTATCACCTTTTTAACCACGTCCTCCCACTTCGGCTTCTCCCATCTGTGGCTCTATAATGAGGTGAGAACCGGTTCAAGTCTATGGGTGACATGAGAAACATTGAGATTTTCGTGTGTGTAGGAAGGTAAATTTTTGCTGATTCTACCATGGGCATGTTTTATAAGTATTGGGAAATGTTATGTGACATTAACATTTTTCGTCGTATGACGTGTGTGAGAGTCTGCGTAGCAGTCTAATTTTTTATGCCATGGTTGGTTTCACAAGTGTTTTGTCTGACTTTTCTTTGAGCCTTTGGAAGCTATTTTCCAAGTCTCTTCCTTCACTCGCATCGTATGTGTGGGTCTGACCTGATGCACCTTCTCTTGGTGTTTTCGTTGCAGATCTACCCAATTCTCCTCTTCTTCTCTCGGCCGTTTCGCGATGGCCGTTGCTCTTGTGTTCCAAAATTCCGAACTTTTTTGGGCCCCATAAGGGTGGGCCCATAACCTGTTGCTCTAGGTCGGTCATCCGAGCTGACGAAAGAGATTCTTGTAGCCACAGATAGCTTATACCGGCCACAGGTTAATACACACAGAGGGGCCTTAGGGAGTCACAGAAGATTAAACAAGAAAGATGGGAAAGAGTATGGAGGGATATAGATAGCAAACATATGAAGTAGACAAATAGAAAAAATAGAAGTACGCTAAAGCCATAGCATTAATAAATAATCCAATTAGGACAAAAGTGTTACGAAAAGACTTTCTAATAAAGCCACTCTATTCTTGTCTTGTCTATGTTTGCAATGCTTCGTCTGACCTTAATGGATGAAGAGTGTTCTTCTTGTCTATCTTGACTGCTTTTGTACTCTAAAAATGTTTGTCTGCATAAAACACTCTTTAATGTGGTCTAATCAAATGATGCCTACGCATTCTTATTCACGTGAACCTGAATATGTACAACTGCATGATTGTAATAATGGTATGACTCCACGTTGTCGGAATCCTGACGTCCGTCCGTACAAATAGTAATGTTCAACAATGTGAAGCCAGTCACACAAAATCGGAGATACCCGATATTGCCCAAAATCGCCGATAAAATCAACACTCCCACTCTAGTTTCCGGCAATATGGGTTCGCGTAAAAGATCGCTATGAAATAACTTTGGGTCGATTCGAAGTCGCCCATAGATACAAAAGTCGCACTGATCCATGCCAGTGGAAATTGCCGGGTGTCCGTTCGAATTGTGAACTTGTACGGCGTGAAATTTGGAAGGTATCAAATTTCCTCCCACTTTCGCGTGTGAAAATGTTTCGTCACACGTTGACATGTTTTTCATGTAAACTTTGGAATCAGATATGATTCCCTCATGATGAGACACGTGGAGCTCATCCGCTTGATCTGTGAGTTCGAGACTCACATATCTGTCGATCTCTGGTTTCGTAATCCTCCAAGATCGTGGATTCAATAGCGTGGGTTTTAACGTCTCCTTGTATGTACCTCGTTTGTCTCCAACTGGATGGTCTTCGACCGTTGATAATTTTGGGTGGTCCTCGTCCGTTGAAAAACAGAAAGGGCTTCATCAATCAACCTGATTTTTTCCCTAATGGACCTTCACCCTCACTCAATATTTAACCTAAAAGAAGAACAAAAAAAAAATACGTTCGTGATAAGAAAGAAGAGTGCGGCGAGAGAAAGTTAAAAAAAAATGATTGAGGAGATGGAAAAAATGAATTTTAAGATTTATTCACTCGTACTTCTTTTTATTCTCGTGGGTGGAAGCCATATCAATTTTCTAAAAAAAATTGTAGCTTGTTTGCGTTTAACGCTACACTATGTATCATTATTAGTATTAATATTTTTTTTGCCACTCAATTTTTTTTTTTTTGTATACTTTTGCTTGATTATAGACTTGAAGGTTGCCATTGAAAGCCAAGATTTTCACCTTCCGTTAAGCAAACTCTATGTGAAAATCGGTTAAATCTGCATGGAGAAAGTGGCGGAAAATTTTGTAACGCTAATAGGGATACACGGAGTATTTAGCTTTGCGTGGGATGTCGTATTTTCAAAAGTGCGTCGAGGTTTAATGAAGATGGAAAAAACACAAAATGGTTAACTCTTTTTTGAGCGTGTTAATTTTAATATGTAAGTTGTGCACATTTTGATGTTATTTTGAAGCTAGAAACAGTTGCTTTTGTGTTTAAAATTACATAACAATGTTATATCTAACCTTATTGTACGACTAAAATAATTAAAAACAAACTTTTTGTATGTCAGGTCTACAAAGCACTTCGTGTATCGCTATAAGTGTTGATGTTTTTTTCGTCTCTTAAAACATCTTTCTCTCTACACACATGTTCCATTGTAGATCTAACTATTGCGACTGAAAGGTAAGATTATCACCTTTCAATTGGCGATTTCAATTTGAAAATCGAAGAGGGAGTGTGTGAGAAAAAAATGTTTTAAGTGGCAATTTATTGTTGAAATCTGAGGTTTTGTTGTATTTTCTAGGTTATAACATAAAAATTTAAAGGAACTTAATTGATAGTTAGGCTCCGCTCTCTCTCTCTCTAGGTGCCATACTTGTTGCAGTCACTAAGACTGGTCAAAGAGAAATGAAGCCATGTGTAATAGGGACAATATAGCACACAACACGCTACAATGCACAGGGGAAATCACCAAGGATCTTCCCGTAGCAATAGTAGGAGCACACAGCACTGGCAGACAAGGTTGCGCTTTATTACTTGGAAGAGAGTACAAGGTTGCGCTAGCTGCGTAGGTGTACTTCCCGTCCTCTATTTACAAGCGTACCTGACTATTTAAACAAGCTAGCTTCTAGTCAACCTAGTAGGATACAACTGTACACGTGGACCTTCCCGGTCAACCTAGATCTATCCAAACATTCTTCTAGAACTATACCACTCATTCTACATTCTGCAACGTTGCTATGCTGCGCTGCTATGTTGCGGCGCTACTAAGTTGCTACGCCGCTAAGTTGCTATGCTGCTACGCTGCGTTGGTCTGGAATCGCAGCTCCGCTGCTCTGGAACCGCAACTATAGCAGCCTAGCCCTAGCCACTAAGTACCCGAATCCTGTAACCCTGTTATACCATGGCTCCCTAGGCAGCCAGAAGAAAGAAGGTAGACTAGCCCTTTACAAAAAGGCTAACGAACCAAGGATTTGATCCTGGTCCCTATAGTATGTCAGAGTAGCAGGTAATTTTATAATCTATCTTCTTAGAGTGTCTATGAGCATTATTACAAAGATTAGCTACCAGGATACGATGTGATCTTGTGACCTCTGGATTGCAGCCGTACGCAATTGTCGTCCACATTATCCAGTAGGTCTTGATGAACCGATACCCATATTGTATTGGATAAGTATTTAAAGAGTGACGAGGCGACAAATTCCATTTAGGGGCTAACAAAACAAAATGAAGCATAGAAACATATGGTACCGCACGAAATACTGTATCGCACGAAATGAACGAAACAACATTTGATTTCAACGGATGAAATCAAATGTCGTTTCGAGATCGACAGTTTGCAAATTATAGACAGAATTTCAACGGTCAACACAGGTTGACGACCCCAGAAATTCAGCGGTCAACACGGAAAACTGAGTGTTGAATTTCAACGGTCAAACATTAGTCGGCGCGCTATCAGGATCGAACAACTGATATTGATTGTTGAATCACGAACGGACGGCACGCGTAAGTGTCGAGATGCTGAAGAGACTTTTAGCAGTATTTCACGAAAGAGGATGAAAATTACATGTGGCATCATCTTATACGATGCCGAAGAAGAAAGGGACAGAATGGCGATGACTTGTTTGCCACGTGGCAGACCGAGAGTGGTGCCGAATATTTCTGTACAAAAAGTACGACGGCTACCGTACTTTGTATGTAAATTATTTGGCGTACCATGTTTTGAATTGTCTACAGTTATTATGAGTAAGTTCTTTGGACTTAGACAATTTTTTTGAAAGTCCTCTCTCCCAGATTCCATCTGTATAAATATGCTATCTTTGAACATCCATAATTTAATGCGGAGGTGAGCGATTTCATTGATTTTTTTTGCTCCGGACTCACGTAAGTCTAAGCTACACTGAGGTGTAGTCGATCAAAGTTTATGCGTGCCAGGGTGGCACTTTTTCTTTGCCAAAGTCAGAAGTACAAATATTACCATAGAGGCTCCATATAAGCTGGACATTCTGTCTACCAATGGAGGTCATAGAATTACAAGTTATGGGCCCACCAACTAGGGTGCCCATTTTTAATGGAACAGGGTTCATTTATTAGTAAACCACAATGAGGGGTGCATTGTTTCAAAAACGGCTATGGGGCATTGTGCGTGGTCGTGTACGTCGACCATCCCCAAAATTGGGAGTTCCACCAGGGTTTAGAGGATGTCAATTCATACGCGAACCTGCGGGGGCAAAGATGGTAGAGGATGTTGGAAAAAGCATTGTGTCATATACAGGGAAGGAGAAGGGGAAGGAGAAACTCACATCCATGGCTACTGGATCGGTTGCGGTAGTAGATGTTCAGAAAACTGTGGCAAATGATAGTGAAATTTGGGATTTCAACAATACAGTGGAAACTCATTTTATTCTCGGACGTCTGACTCAAGCAGAGGCTACACCTCATCATCATGTTGACAAGGGTGACGAGTTGTGGGAGGCTTTTGTCAGCATTTACAAGAGCGATAGGATTCAACAGCAAAAGTTGGCGGATCAGAAAGAACAGACATATGTGTACAAAGGGGGAAAGATGTTAAACTTTTGTTTTTACTTAATCGGGTTATTTTTGGAGTTGGAGAGTGCGGGAAATAGGGACATAGAGAATGAAAAAGTGAATACTTTGTTGATGAAAATCCTAAATGAATATGAAAACATTGTTAACAAGGTTTAGGATTTGCCAGATCATCAATGGATTTGGAACTCCGTTGTGGGGATGATTCTGGTTCGGGAAAGCACAATTGAGATCCAGAGAGGAGGAAAGAGTGTTCAAATATTGGTTGCTAGAACTAACTAGGAGGATAAGGATTCCAAAAAAACCGTAAGGAAACTTTGGTGGAGGAGGAAAAGGAAATTATGACGGATCTAGATCGAGGCCTCCGAAGGGGCTTTTTCATTTTTGTAAAAAGTCGAGACACTACATAGCAGAGTGTACTAAACTGACAAAGCTGAGATTGAAGCTGGAACAGATCGGTGAACCAATTGCATGGAAAAGGAAGGTATTTGTGGCAACATAAGTCATGGGAGAGGATACAGATGAGGAGGATGGAGAACTTCTCCTCAACGAGGAGCTGGAGGTGAAAGGTGAGCTGTAAATTCCAAGGAGGCAAAAGTGTGTTTTCGGAGGGGTAAGAGAAGCTTCTGAAGAAGAATAGATTGTTAAATCAGGAGCCTCTATGCATATATGTAGAGAAAAACCATTGTTTACCAAAATAAGAAAAATCCCTACTGTAGAGATAAAGTATGAGGATGGGAGAATTCGAACCACTTATTCAGTGGGATCTGTGGATTTGAGAGTCTTAGTTGATGGAAAGACATTTATAGTCACTTTTTCTAATTTTATTTTTATTCCATATTCAACAAGAATCTTATCTCTACGTCGGTCTTAGATGATAAGGGTTTTGAGACTAGTACTAAGAAAGGAGTCTTTGTTGCTAGGTATGAGAATGAAGTATACTTCACAGCTAAAAAAGGTAGCCAGAGAATGTTTAGGCTGAATTTAAGTGATGGAAAGACGGGAGTTTACTATGCTGGTGTAAGTGATTTGATGATGTGGCATAAAATATTGGGACATGTGCATCTAGATAGATTGAAAAAAACGAAGAAAATGGGTGTAGTTGAGGGAATACATTTTGGGGACAATAAGACTTTGGATGATTGTAGCGGATGTGCTCAAGTTAAGGCCAAAGATTGCCTTTTCCAAAAAGAACAACATATAATGGTGAAAAGGTCTTAGATCTAGTTCATATTAGTATATGGGGACCGGCCAAAGTGCCATCAGTTAGAGGAAAAACATTTATGCCACTATCATTGATGATTGGTCTAGATACTTTAGAGTATATTTATTGAAAAACAAATCTGAGGCTTCGGCTTATTTTTAAGAGTATAAAGCATGGAGTGTAAATGAAACTCTGAGACCTCCATAAGTCCTCAGAGTGGACAGCTTCCAAGAAGCCTCTAGGATAATCCTGACCCCTTTGTGTTTAAGCAAAAATAACTGCCACCCTGGCAGACAAAAACTCTGACCAAGAAGGGGTTCAACACCAAAAGACTATTCCAAAGAACCCAGAACAAAATAGTGTTGCCAAAAGACTAAATCGGACAATAAGTGATAGTGCCCGTAGTATGTTGTCGGATAAAAAGATTCCAATTCTGTGTCCTCCATTGGACTACAGAATTTATGAAGTCTATAGATAGTTGTTAGCTAACCCATTTTCAATGGCAACCACTAATGCCCAAGCAAACAAGCTGACAATCTAACAGCACCCCTGTGCAGCCTAGACTATTCTGAGTTTGTAGGAAAAAGAATCTCTGAAAACGCCCTACCAGGCGATTAGTTATAGGGTGGCAAAAATGCCAATATATAGAAACTCTCAAAGAGAGAGAAGACCATCTACCAGATTTTCCTAAGTCCTAGCTCCCTCTCACAACCCCTATCTACTGATTGTAGAAACCAATCAAAACACTGTACATTATAAGAAAGTACTACCGCCAATGTACTTTTTGTAAGGCCTTTGTACGACAAGGCCATTAAGCAGATGCATGTCCACTTTTCACTCGTCCGTACGATCCTCGGAATTCCCGCGACCGAATGTTATCTCTCCACGTGGCGCCAGGTTATGCCACGTCACAAAATGCTAAAGTGACCATTTCGGGATCTCGGCGATGATGTGCGTTGTTGGATAGAATTTAGTATTTGATCTCAACCGTCCAAACAAATGTCCGATTCATTTCTTTCGTGCGAAATCATATCCGTACTGTATTTAACTCGTTCTATATATCTATGTTTGTATGTCCGTTAATCGGAATAGATACCGTAACACTTTTTAAATATTTATCAAACCCTATATACTCTAGCAAACTTCTACGACAGACTAGTTAGAGCGAACGACTATGCCATGCTCTACCAGTCGGAGGTTCGAGTCCTGCCAGACTCAACCTTTTGTTGATAGTGACTTAGGTCACTTTTGTACTGCACAGGGTTAGGTGAGGCAGCCATGGCTCCACTACTCTCTCTCTCTCTCCTTCAGTGACTACAACAAGTATGGGGGATAGAGAGAGATAGGTGGAGGCTAACTTTTTCGCTCTCTTTTCTATTCATCTATTTAGCCCTAGAAAATACTTTTATTAAATCCTTTTTAGTTATTTTCAACAAAGATAAGAAAATGTTTTGGGTAGAAGCTATCAATTGTGCTAACTATCTCAAAAATAGAGTCCTTACCTCAACGGTAAAAGGACTAACACCTTATGAAAGATGGACCGGGAGAAAACCTAGTATTTCAAAATTAAAGGTGTTCGGAAGTCAAGTGTTTAGTCTAAACACAAAAAAATCTGATTGGAAGTTAGATGTAAAGGGAAAGTTGAGATACTTATTTGGATATGATGAAAATGTAAAGGGATATAGAGTTTATGATCTCGTATGAGAAAACATAATTCTAGTAAAACACTTGGTAGTAATGGATGTTGAAAAGTACATGGATCTCTTTCAATACACTAAACCAGTTAAAATAATAATTGAACCCGAAAATGATTTAGATTCAGATTCTTCTAACCAAACTCTGGTTCAGCTTGACAATGCGAAGGAAGAGAAAAATCTGACTGAGAGTGACCTTCTCTTGGAGACATAGCTTTCGCGCCAAACCGAGGAAGAAAAAATGAGGAAAGACCAGAAATGGATGCTGAACGTCCAGAGATGGACTCCACGCATAGGGGAGAAGATGAAGTTGTTCGGAGAAATCTGAGATTACCCCCTATTTTAGCATCAGAGTTTGAAAGAAGAATGAGAAGCAGCAAGAGACTTCAAGAGAGACAAGTGAACAACAAGGTTACTAAGCTGTCCCATTTGAGCGAACCTTACACTTACTCGGAGGCAATTAATAGTCTAGAAAGTAGTAGATGGGTGACAACCATTAATGATGAGATAGCTTCCATTATGGAAGCAAACATTGGTGGATTTTCCTCCAAACAGAAAGCCGATAGGATGCAAGTGGGTATTTAAGTTGAAACTCCATCTAGATAACACTATCGAGCCATACAAGGCCAGATTAGTGGTAAAGGGGTTCACACAGAAGGAGGGAATTGATTATGAGGAGACCTTCGCTCCAATTGTTGATTTCCCTTCGTCCGGATTCTACTGAGTTTAGCGCTAGCGAAAGACATAGAAGTGCACTAGGTGGACATAAATACTACTTTCGTACACGGAGAATTAGAAGAAGAGATCTTCATGCGACAACCAGAAGGATTTGTGGAGAAAAGAGAAGAAAGTAAGGTGTGCAGATTGATAAAATCCCTTTATGGACTAAAGCAAGCTCCACGCCAATGGAACAAGAAGCTAGACGTGTTTCTAACAAGTTTGGGATATATCCGAATCAGTTCGGATCATTCCATCTATCTTTTTGAGGATGAGCAAGGTATAATTTTTATTGTTATCTATGTGGATGATTTGCTTGTTTTGAGTAAATCAATGGAGAAAATTAATAGATTCAAAAAAGATCTAAAGAGTAGATTTGAAATAAAAGACTTGGGAGAAGAAGTACATTTTGGGAATTCATATGGAAAGGGATAGAGAGAAGAAAACAATTAGATTAGCTCAAAAGGAAGCTATAGGAAATATGCATGAAAAATTTCAAATGGATATTGCAAATAGTTGTACGACTCCAATAGACTTAAAGAAGGGTGATGAGGGGAGCTTAGAAGAGGGAGTCTTGATCTAAGATAAAGAATTAGGACCGGAGGAAAGCAAGTTGATGCAAACTATTCCGTACAGACAAGTTGTTTGTAGTGTGATCTATTTTATGAACTTTACTCGTCCTGATATAGCAACAACTGTGGGGGTATTAAGTAGGAGTCTTAATTATCCTAGGAAGAGAGATTGGGAAGCGGCCAAAACGGTCATGCGATACTTGATAGGAACAAGAGATATGTGGTTGCATTTGGGAGGGGATAATACTCACATCACCACTGGGAGTGATGCCAGTTATGGGGATGCTCCGATGAGGAGGTGAAGTTCTGGGTATGTGTTGTATGTTAGGAATGGGGTTTGTTGTTGGAGCAACAAGTAAAAAAAAGGTGATTGTTCAGTCCACCATGGAGGATGAGTATATGGCCTCTTGTTTGGTTGTGGAAAAATTAATGTAGGTGATATCTTTGCTTCAAGAATTGGGATATATGAAGAATGGAGTGCAAAAGATATTTTGTGACAATCAAGCTGCGATTCCAATTGCGGCAAACCCTAAGCGTCACTTTGAAGCAAATATATGGATATTCGTTTTAGCTTTGTTAGAGAGAAGGTTGAGAATAAAATAGTTAGTTTGGAATATAGACCGGATGGAGAGATGGTAGCAGATATGATGACTAAGCCGGTTCCATCTCCCAAATTGATATGTTGTAGGGAGAAGAGTGGACTTAAAGAAAAGATAGACTAGAAAATAAGGGGAGTGTTGAAAGAGGGTATTTTATAATCTATCTTCTTAGTCAGTGTATGAGCATTCTACAGTTCTTACACTTGTCGTAGTCATTGAGAGCTTGCCGGCAACCATGGTTGCCTCAGGTAGATAAGAAGACAGAGCTCTTGCAAAAGATAAGCTACCATGGATAGGATTTGATCTTGTGACCTCTGGATGCAACCGTACGCAATAGCCCTCCACCCAATCCAATAGGTCTTGATGAATCGATACCCATATTGTATTTGATAGATATTGAAAGAGTGACGCGGTGACACATTTCATTTAGGGGCTTACGGAACAAAATGAAGCATGGGAACGTATTTTATTGCACGAAATGTTGTATTGCACGAAATGAACAAAACAACATTTGATTTCAACGGACAAAATCAAATGTCGTTTTGAGATCGACGGTTCGCAAAATATAGACAAAATTTCAACGGTCAACACAGGTTGACGACCATAGAAATTCAGCAGTCAACACGGAACGGTGACCGTTGAATTTCAACGGTTAAACATTATTCAGCGCGCTATCATGATCGAACGGCTGATATTGATTGCCGAATCACGAACGGACGGCAAGCGTAAGTGCTCTAATGCTCGAGAGACCTTTTGGCTATACTTCGTGAAAGAGGAGGAAAATGACACGTGGCATCATCCTAAAGGAAGCCGGAGAAGAAATGGATAGAATGGCGATAACTTGTTTGCCACGTGGCAGACCGAGAGTGGGGCCGAATATTTCCGTACATAAAATATGGTGGCTACCGTACTTTGTATGTTTCTTATTTAGCTTACCGTGTTTTGATTGGTTTAGAGTTATTATGAGTAGGTTCTTAGGACTTAGACAATTTTTTTGAAAGTCCTCTCTCCTAGAGTCTATCTGTATAAATATTTTATCTTTGAACATCCATAATTTAATGATCAGGTGAGCAATTTCAATGATTATTTTTGCCGGAGACACACGCAAGACTAGTCTACACATGGGTGTAGTTAGTTAGAGTTTTTGCGTGCCAGGGTTGCACTTATTCATTGCCAAAGTCAGAAGTGAAAATATTATCCTAAAAGCTTCATATAAGTTAGACATTATGTGTACCAATGAAGTCACAAAATTACACTATAGTCTAAGACCCGTGCTAAGAAATATAGGGTGTGATAACTATATAAACAACTACAGGTAAATTAAGCTGATTAACGGAACTATAACACTGTAACATAGAATGATTTAAAGGATTTATATAAACTCGCCGTCAACTAATTTGGACGGCTTATGTTAAATGCTAGTTAACATCGAACAACTCTTATTTAAACCGCCTGCAATTCTGTGTCCCCCATTTGGGCTACAGAATTCAAGAAACCTCTAGATAGTTTTTAACCAACCCTCTTTCAAATAGCTACCCAAGCAGGCAAATAGACAATATAACTGGACCCCTGTGGAGCTTAGATTCCCTTAAGTCCACAACAAAATAATCACTGAAAACGCCCAACCAGGCGATAAAAAATAACGGGGCAAAGATGCCAATATATATACAAGCTTATTGGGAGAGAGGCGGCTACCTCCTCAATCTTCTAAGTCTTAAACCCCTCTCACAACCGTTATCTACTAATGTACAAACGAATTAGAAGATTGAACAGTACAAAAAGGTACTATGGGTGATGTCCTTTCTGTACGGTCTGTGTACAACAAAGCCAAAGAGTGGACGTTTGTCTTTCTTCGACTCGTCCTCATGTGCAACTCTGAGACCTCCATTGGTACCCAAAGCAGCCAGCTTACTACAAGCCTCTAGAATGACCTCAAACCCTTTGGCTTTGTATAAGTATAGCTGACACCCAGACACTATACAGACTGACCAAAGTGCACTCCTTGAAAGATCTGACTCCCCTGAGTCTGCCACAAAAAGAATCCTTTAATTTGCTCCCCTGAGCAGTTAATTATCAATGGTCAAAGATGACCTTTTATACAGAAGCTCTCTGGGAGAGAGGCGGCTACCTCTAATTTCCTAAGTTCTAAGCCCCTCTCTAAACCCTCTACTACTGATGTACGGAGCATGTCAATTAAGTGTATAGTACAGACACGTACTTTGTTCGGAGTACTTTTTGTACGGCCATTGTACGACATGGCCAAAAAGACAACGCGTGCCATATCCGGGTTTGGCATAGTATGTCCCGGAGATGCCGTCATCCAATGTCATGCTGCCACATGTCACCCGATGTGGCTATGACCGCAAACCGCCAAATAGATCACTCCGCGATGCCGGCTTTTTTCTCCGTCGTTGGATTGATGTCGGCCTTAATTTATAGTCGTTTAAAATACAAACAGTACTTTTAAGTGTAATTCTATTTCATTGTGTCTGTGTGATTGTGGTCCGTTTGTCAATAAATTGAAATTCTCTATTTTGTTATCTTTAAGTAGCTATCGTACCCTATATACTTCATCACTGGTCTTAGACTACAAGTTAAGACTAACGGCTAGATTAACGGACGGTAGGTACTGGGATCAAATCCTGGGTCCGTCAATCCTTTAGGTAAGTTTACCAATGATCTGCCTTTTGACAAGAAGGAGCATAGGCAGCCATGACTCTTGCTTCCTCTCCAGCCTTCAGTGACTACGACAAGTATGAGGGCTAGAGAGAGAAGTTAAAAGAAGGCTGCCTCTGCTTTTTCCTGCTCGTATTTAACTTAATTAAATAACCTAGAAAATACCTTTAATTTCAACATCATGCTCCCCGCGATTCCTACTTCCCAATCCTATCTTGCCATTGTGAAGCTAAGTCATGTTACGCCTGAAAACGGCCAAAGCGTTCATTCCGGGATCTTGACGATGACGCATGCCGTTGGATCCAAATCGACTTTAAATGCTAGCCAATGAAAATAGATGTCCGATAATTTGTTTCGTGCGGATTCACGTTCGCACTGTAATCTAAATTGTTTCTCTGTTTTATATCTGTAATTTCGTTAATTGGATTAATGTTCTTTGATATATTTAAATATTAATCATACCCATTGTACTCTAACGGACTTCTACAACAAACAGGCTAAGGATGATGCCTACGCCTCGCTTTGCCCGTCGGGGGTTCGAGTCCTGCCGGACTCAACCTTTTGTTGAGAGTGACTTATATCACTTTTAAGTCCTGCCTTTCGACCTGGAAGCAGCCATGGCTCCACCACCCTCTCTTTTCTTCAGTGACTACAATAAGTATGGGGGCTAGACGGAGAAGGTGGAGGTCGGCTGCCTAGGCTTTTCCTTTAGCTTTTTACTAATCTATTGAGACCTAGAAAATACCCCCTAAACCTATCAATTTCAACACTGCCATTACCGAATAGTCGCTTTGGCTGCTTGCGGACGTTATTGCACCCAAATGCCACGTGGCGCCACATCATTCAAGTACTAGATTTGAGAGAAACCCGGAGGCAAGTCAAAAACTGATGGACATCTCACCCAAGTCGTACAATGGCCGTATAGGAAGTACATCGACAGTAGTACCTTCTTGTACTCTAAACTCATTTGTTTAAGATCCGTACAACTGTAGTAACTGGTTTAGGACTTAGTGTTTTTGGTAGATAGTCGCCTCTCTCCCAAAGAGGTTGCATAAAAATAAGCATCTTTGCCTCTTCATAATAAATCGCCTGGTTGGGCGTTTTTGACAATTCCTTTTGCATTCGGCTCAAGGGAGTCCAACCTTCACATAAGTGAAGGTGGTCACAATCTTTGTTTCCCAGGGTGGCATTTGTTAGGGAAGAAAGAGAGGCACTTTAAATTAACCTATAGGCTTAAAATAAGCTCATCATTTTGTGCACGAATGGAGGTCACAGAATTCCAGGTTATAGGCCCACGCTCTAGGGTGCCCATTTTCAATGGAACAAGATTTGTTTATTGGGAAACAATGATGGCGGGAGCATTGTGCGAAAATTGCTTTAAGCGAATAGTGATTAGACAAGTGAAGCGTTCATCTATATGAACTCAACCAAGGTTTGTTGGAATTAGATTTTCTAAAACTCATCTGTGGCAGTAGATGAAAGAGAAAGCACTGTGTCAAAAAATGGGAAAGAGAAAGGGAAAAAGCCCATAACTCTCATTGCTCCGGCGATGGAGACATCGCCTTTAAAGACTGAGGAAATGATGTTATGACATGGGAGTATAAAAACATTGCAGCAAGGCACTTCATCTTAATGCATCTCAATCAGGGTTTGGCAACATCACATCTCGACATCGTGGCGGCTGCGAATCTGTGGTCAACTCTGGTGAATATTTACAAGAGCGGTACGATTGAAGAACAACAACTGGCTGAACAGTAACTAAATGCATATTCGTACAAAGGGGGGAAGATGCTCTACTACTGTAATGACTTGGATGGTTTGTACATGGAGTTAGAAAGTGTTGGTTTGATAGGAAGCATGAAAACCAAAGTCAATACCTTGATAATCAAGTTACCAGATGAGTGTAAAAATTAGTAGCAAAGGGCTTTACTCAAAATGAAGGGATCGACTATGAAGAAAATTTTGCAGCGGTTGTACGCTTTCTCTCTGTAAGGATTCTCCTCAGTCTAGAAGTAGCGGAAAACATGGAAATTCATCAAATGAATATCAAGATTGCCTTCCTTAACGGTAAGCTAGAGGAAGAAATCTTTATGAGGGAGCCGGAAGGATTTTTGGAGAAAGAAGAGGAGAGCAAAGTTTGCAGACTTATCAAGTCACTGTATGGACTCAAACAGGCCCCCAGACAATGGAACAATAAACTAGACGAATTCCGAATCACTTTAGGATATGTCGCAATTAGCTCTGACCATTCTATTTATATGTTTGAGGATGAAGAGAGGGTCATTTTTATTACCATCTATGTAGATGATTTGTTTGTATTGAGTAAGTCCATGGAAAAGATCAATAAGCTAAAGAAAGATTTAAGAAATAGATTTGACATGAAAGATTTAGGGGAGGCAAAATATATTCTAGGAATTCAAATGGAAATGGATAAAGAGAAAAATGTAATCATATTGACTTAGAAAGAGGCAATCGGAATAATTTAGAAAATTTTCAGATGGATAAGGTGAATAGTTGTACCACTCCCATAGACTTGAAGAAAGTAAGCGATTGGAGTGTAGAAGTAGGTGTGATCACCCTTGATGATGAAATGAGCTATGAAGAAAGAGAGTTTATGAAATCAATGCATAACAAACAGGTCCTAGGAAGTTTAATTTATTTCATGAATTGTACCAAGCTAGACATAGCAATAGCAGTTGGGGCACTCAGTAGGAATCTTAATAATCCTAGAAAGAAAGATTGGGAAGCAGCCAAGAAGGTTATGAATTATCTGATATGAACCAAGGGTCTTTCGTTCCATCGGGGAGGGGAGAACACTGACATCACAACTTGGAGTGATGCTACAACTTAGAGTAATGAGAGCTAGGGGGGTGCTCCTATGAGGAGGTGCACATCAGTATATGTTTTGTATGTTGGGAATGGTGCATGCTGTTGGAGCTGTAAGCAACAAAAGGTGGTTGCTCAGTCTACTATTGAGGCTGGGTACATGGCCTCTTGTTCTACTCTCAAAGAGTTATTGTGGGTGGAATCTCTCTTGCAAGAACTTGGGTTTATGAAGGTTGGGACTCAGAAAGTGTTTCGTGATAATCAAGCTGCACTTGCTATTGCACCTAATCCAAAACACAATTTCAAAGCCAAACATGTGGATATAAGACTGAGCTTTGTGAGGGAAAAGGTTGAAAACAAAATTGTATATTTGGAGTATAAACCTGATTGGGAGATGGTGGCAGGTATGATAACAAAGCGTTCCATCTCCTAAACTAAAATTTTGCAGAGAACAGTGTGGATTAAAAGAAAAGAGCGACTAGAAAATAAGCGGAGTGTTGAAATCTGAGGTTTTGTTGTATTTTCTAGGTCAAGATATAAAAATTAAAAGGGACTAAATTGATAGTTAGGCTCCGCTCTCAGAATAATATCGTGTGTACGAAGAAAAGATGTTTAAAGCGGCAATTTATTAACACTAATAAAGATACACAGTGTACTGTAGGTCAGTGTTACACAACATCAAATAAATATAACGACTACGTAAACTCATCTAACATGCAAAAAGCTCTTACCATTGTAAAAACGTAATGTACCAAAACAAGCTTTTTGTATAAAACGTTATTTTTTTATGGAAATAACATAAAGTGATTAAATATAAATGGAAAATCTTTATATTAGCGTGAATGACATTTTAATGTTGAAAACAAATTTAGGATATTCCTCCAAATAAAAGCAACGACAAAATGAATCTTATTAACACAAATAACAATTAACGGTGTAATGTTTTAGGGTCTCTTTTGCAATTTTTAAGCTTTCATACAGTGCCCTACTTATTACATAATATTGTTCTACATGAAAAAAGAATATTGTGTTAGCTTTCATGACTTTTTTTATTCAGTTTTAGTTGTGGTTCTAGGGTGTTATGTTTTCTTTAGTGTCAACTGTATGAAATGTTATGGTTTAAAAGCCTCTCTTAGAACAACAAATAAATAAAAATGTCGTCTATTATTCCATCTATTTACCGCCAGTTTTGGGTTTTTCGTAACAGGTAGAATTATAGGGTTCATTGTACTACCAGTTTGAGTTAAACTGTCGATTTTTAGAGTACTCTATGTTTTAGGTTTCATATAAATGCTCCTAATTTAAGTGTGTTGGAGTGACACATAAACGAAAAAAACTACGACATGCGAAAAAGCAAAAAAAAGAATGGAACTTGAAAGCTAACAACCCTAAAAACCATTAATAATTCCCAAAAGCCTTAAAATACCATATTTTCCCCGAAAATCTGCTTGAAACCCTAAATAGCGTTGAAATTGTTGTTTAGGAAAAGTTAGTTTCGTGCGTACACAAAGTTTCATGCTTACGCGAGGTTTCGTGCGTACTCGACGCAAAATTTAGTTCGTAAGTACTCATAGAATGTAGCGTGGGGGCTTGCATGGTTTCATTGATTGGGGGAGTAAATGTATAGATAAATTAAAGCGACGTAATGAACAAATTGAGTGGGGCGAAATGCGATGGGAAATGGACAGCAGATCGCAAAGCGATCCGATGTGAAAAATTTGAAGTGATTCAAAATGTACGTCAGCCGTACGAAACATATTTGCGACAGCCGCATGTATTGCAAAGGACACGGTTTCGGTACAAACAAGTTTTGGAGGGTACGGTATCACTTCGACAAAGTGGTTCATAATAAATTTGAAATGTAGACGGCATCCGCCGATATTTTTGTGGGTGCACACTATTTATGATGATGTTTTACCAAGTGGACCGTACGTATGTGATGTCCCTTTGCTACGTGTACTTGTCTTCAAGTGACTAAGCAAGTTGACGCTTAGTATGCGGAATTTGCGGAGGTGTCGTTGTAAATATTTTATAAAACAAAGATTTTTCTTTTTGCTAATTAGTTAATTAGTGTAGATTCATTCATTTTGACATACCTCAAATTATTCGGGTATACTCACATTATTTTACGTAGGTGGTAGATAACGTACGATTGGTATGTCTCCGTATATTCGGTAGTGAACTCTCTAAATATAACTTGTAGGACTTAAACTATTTTTATTATCATAGGTGAGTTTATCAAAGACATGGCATACTGTTTTTCTGCAACTTTGATCTATTAGTGTGATCACTCTGATTGTTATTTTGATGTGAAACTTTGTGAATATATTTTATGATCTAAAAAAAATATGTATGTTTAGTTTCATTCTGTTCTGTTGTTTTTGGAGAATTCTCTGAGGAGTCTACCTGGTTAGTTTGGTAAGCTGTCAGATGTTTTTGGGAAACTCTGCAGGTCATATCTTTTAGATGCCTTGGTGGATTTGGCTGTAACTGTGGGAGTTTACAATAAATAGGATTTACTGCATTCACGTGAAGTTTAAGTTGCTTTTCGTTATTGTCGAGTAATCTGTGCAGTCTGAAACCTCGTTTTCTTCCTCGGTTTGAATCCGAAGTTGTGACTCCAAAAGAGGGTCACTCTTGTTCAGATTTTTTACTTCTTCTGCACGGTCAGGCTGAACCGGAGTTTGGTTAGTAGAATCTGCATCTAACTCACTTTCGGATTCAATTCTAATTCTGACCGCTTTAGTGTATTTAAAGGGATCTATGGATTTTCCTTCATCCATAACTACCAAGTGTTTTACTAGAATTATGTCTTCTATTCCGAGATCATAAACTCTATACCCTTTTACGTTCTCATCGTACCCAAGTAAGTATCCCGGATTTCCTCTAGCATCTAACTTCCAATCAGATTTTTCTGTGTTTAAACTAAACACTTGACTTCCAAACACATTCAAGTGTGATATATTAGGTTTTCTCCGGGTCCATCTTTCATACGGTGTTTGACCTCTTACAGCTGAGGTAAGGACTGTGTTTTTGAGATAGTTAGCACAATTCATAGCTTCTGCCCAAAAACTTTTCCTTATCTTTTTATCCGTCAACATACTACGGGCACTATCACTTAATGTCCGATTTAGTCTCTCGGCTACACCATTTTGTTGTGGGTTCTTTGGGACAGTCTTTTGGTGTTCAACCCCTTCCTCTTTCAAGTAATCCTCAAACTTATTAGAAGTGAATTCCCCCCCCATTATCACTTCTCACTCTCTTTATAGGTGTCTCATGAAGCTTTTCACTCCATGATTTATATTCTTTAAAATAAGCCGAAGCCTCAGATTTGTTTTTCAAGAAATATACTCTAGAGTATCTAGACCAATCATCAGTGATAGTAAGCATAAATCTTTTCCCTCCAACTGATGGCATTTTGGCCGGTCCCCATATGTCCGTGTGAACCAAATCTAAAACCTTTTCACCTTTATATATTGCGGCTTTTGGAAAAGGCAATCTGTGGGCTTTTCCTTGAGCACACCCACTACAATCATCCAAAAGCTCATTATCTCCAAAATGTATGCCCTCAACTACACCCATTTTCTTCATTTCCTTCAATCTATCTAGATGTACATGTTCCAATCTTTTATGCCACATCATCAAATCACTTACACCAGCATAGTAAACTCCCGGTTTTCCATTACTCAAATTTAGCCTAAACATTCCTTGGCTACCCTTTTCAGCTGTGAAGTACACTTCATTCTCATAGCTAGCTACAAAGACTCATTTCTTAGTACTAGTCTCAAAGCCCTTATCATCTAAGACCGACGTAGAGATTAGATTTTTGTTCAACTCCGGAAAAAAAAGAATATCAGAGAAAGTGACTAGATGTCTTTCCATCAACCAAGACTCTTAGATCCATGATCCAACTAAATTGGTGGTCACTATTCTCCCATCCCCATACTCTATCTCTACAGTAGGGATCTTTCTCATTTTCGTAAACAATTGTTTTTCTCTACACATATGCATAGAGGCTCTTGAATCAATGATCCATCCTTCTTCACGGGCTTCTTTCACTCCACTAAAAGCACACTTTTGCCTCCTTGGAATCTCCAGCTCACCTTTCACCTCCAACTCCTCGTTGAGGAGAAGTTCTCCATCGTCATCATCGGCATCCTCTCCCACGACTTGTGTCGCCACAAACGCCTTCTTTTTCCTTGCGGCCGGTTTTCCAATAGATTCCTCCTTTAATCTTAACTCCCTCAATTTAGTGCACTCCGCCATGTGGTGTCCCGGCTTCTTACAAAAATGGCAAAGCCCCTTCGGAGCCCTTGGCCCAAATCCGTCATGATTCCCTCTTCCTCCTCCACCAAAGTTCCCATAAGGTTTCTTGGAATTCTTATCCCCCCAGTTAATACCAGTAGCCAATGCCTGAACACTCTTTCCTCCTCTCGGAATCTCAATTGTGCTTTCCCGAAACAAAATCATTCCCACAACGGAGTTCCCGATCCATCGGTGATCTGGCAAGTCCTAAACCCTGTTAAGAATGTTTTCATAATCATCAGGGAGTTTCATCAACAAAGTATTCACCTTCTCTTTCTCGGTCTCCCTTTTTCCTACACTCTCCAACTCCATAAATAACTCGGCCAAGTCATTACAAAAATCTAACATCTTTCCCCCTTTGTACACATATGCTTTTACCTTTTGATCTGCCAGCTTCTGCATCTGAATCATACCACTCTTGTAAATGTTGACAAGATCCTCCCACAACTCGTTTGCCTTGTCAACATGAAGATGAGGTGCAGCCACTACCTGGGTGAGACGCCCGAGAATAAAATGAGTCGCCATAGTATTGTTGAAATCCCAGATTTCACTATCATTAGCCTCGGTTTTTTGAACATCTACTATCGGAACCGATCCATTAGGCATTGGTGTGAGTTTCTCCTTCCCCTTCTCCTTCCCTGTGTCCAACACGATGCTTTCTCCAACATCCTCTACCACCTCTTCCCCTGCAGATCCTCGTGTGAACGGAGATCCTCCAAACCTTGGTGGAACTCCCAATTTTGCAGATGGCCGACGCACACGACCACTCACAATGCCCCAAAGCCTTTTTTCAAAGAATGCACCCCTCATCATAGTTTCCCAATAAATGAACCCTCTTCCATTGGAAATGGGCACCCTAGAGGGTGGGCCCATAACCTGTAATTCTGTGACCTCCATTGGTCCACAGAATGTCCAGCTTATATGAAGCCTCTAGGATAATATTTGCAATTTTGACTTTGGCAATGAATAAGTGCCACCCTGGCACGCAAAAACTCCGACCGACTACACACCTGTGTAGCGTGGACTCCCCTGAGTCCGGAGCAAAAAAAATTACTGAATTTGCTCACCCGAGCATTAAGTTATGGCTGGCCAAAGATCGCCTATTCCGCTGACGCGTGTCAGTTCCTGAACCGAAGTTGCTCCCTCCGTGTTACCCGTTGTCTAATCATCCTTCGCCACGTGTCACCCGCCGACATATGCTCAGCAAACCGCCAAAAACCACTCTGGAATTCCGGCTCCTCCGCGAGCCGTCGATCGCGAACGACTTTCAATATAGTCCGTCGGAATTTGATGTCGTTTCGTGCAGTACTTCATTTCGTGCGGTCTCCCACGTTTCATGTTCGCTTCGTCCCGTAATATATTTAAGTGAAGTATGCCGACGTGTTATATTATAAATAAATACCGAATATATATCGTTTCGTCAGGACTTAGCAGATAAGGTTAACGGCTACGCCGTACGCCCAAAATCGGGAGGTCACCTGTTCAAGTCCTATTAGGGACTTCCTATGTTTTGCATGAAATTAAGGCTTCTGCTCTGTCTCCTTACGTGTATGAGATAGCCATGGCTGTCTGCAAGTCCTCAGTGACTACGACATGTATTAGGGCTGTTGGAAGACCATAAAGGACAAGACTATAAAATACCTTTTTCAACAGAAGGAGCCATAGTCTTAGACGAGGAATTATCTCCTGAAGAACAGAAGTTTATGAAGACTATTCCTTACAGGCAAGTTGTGGGAAGTCTAATCTATTTTATGAATTGTACCAGGCCGGATTTAGCTGCAGTTGTAGGAGTGCTGAGTAGAAGTCTAAATGCTCCCACTAAGAGAGATTGGGAGGCAGCTAAGAGAGTCCTTAGATACTTGATAGGAACTAGGGATCTATGGTTTCATTTGGGTGGGGAGAATACTGAAATCACTAATTGGAGTGATGCGAGTTATGGTGATGCTCTGATGAGGAGATGCATTTCTGGATATGTATTATATGTGGGTGATGGGGCTTGCGGTTGGAGTAGCAAACAACAAAAAATTATTGCTCACTCCACCAGAGAGGCTGAGTATATGGCCTCTTGCTCTGCTGTAAAAGAATTGATGTTGGTCAGGTCTTTGCTTGGTGAGCTTGGTCACCTTAAGAGTGGTGTGCAGATTTTTTTTGTGAAAATCAGGCAGCAATCGCTTTTTCTGCCAATCCTAAACATCATTTTAAAGCTAAACACATGGGCATTAGACTCAGCTTTGATAGAGAGAAATTAGAAAACAAAATAATCAGTTTAGAGTACGAACCAGATAGTGAGATGGTAGTAGATATGATGACCAAACTTAAGCCTTCCCCTAAGCTAATTTTCAGTAGGGAGTAGTGTGGTCTGAAATTAAAGATTGACTAGAAAATAAAGGGAGTGTAGAAATTAATGGTCCTTTTAAAGTATTTTCTAGGTCTAAGTAGAAATATAGAAAGAAGCCGAGGAAGTTGAAACTCTGAGACCTCCATAGGACCTCAAAGTAGGTAGCTCACACGAAGCCTCTAGGATAACCCTCACCCCTTTGTGTTTCAGCAAGAATAACTACCACCCTTGCAGACAAAAACTCTGACCACCTTCCCTCGTAAAGGCAAGCCTCCCTTGAGTCTATAGCAAAAAGAATCTCTGAATTTGCTCCCCAAGGTAGTAAGTTATGAAGGGTCAAAGTTGACCTTTTGTACATGAGCTCTCTGGGAGAGAGGGTCTAATCTATCAAAAGTTTCTAAGTCCTATCTCTCTCTAAAACTCTATCTACTGAAGTACGGCACCAATCATAAGAGTGTATCGTACATAAAGGTACATGTGCCGATGTACTTTGTGTACGGCCATTGTACAACATGGCTAACAAGTCGACACATGTCATTTTTGGATTCGTTCCCGGAATCCCCAAAGATGCCGAAATCCAATGTGATTGTGCCACGTGGCAATTGATGTGACGTCAACCATAAACCGCCGAAAACTCATTCCGCGATCTCGGCATGCTTTGTGGCCGTCCGATGAAGTCAGATTACAATCGTGGCCGTCATAAATACTTGCGCACTATTTGTTTCGCCTTCGAAACAAAATGCGCGGTATCCGTTTCGGATGTTCCGTGGCCGTACATTACACCTGTATCTATGTCTAAATATTCCGTTGAATGAAATAGGCTACGTGTTAACATCTAAATAATTACGAAACCCTATATGTCCAACCATGATGCCAGAATAACTGGCTAACGCTACCGGCTATGTTGACGAACGGTATGTACCAGGTTCAAATTCAGGTTCCGTCAATTTCTATTTTGGTAAATCTACCAAAATCTACAACCCGTAACTCTATCTCTAATCAGCATAGGCAGCCATGGCTCTAGCTCCCTCTTCAACCTTCAGTGACTACGACAAGTGTGGGAGCTGAAGAGAGAAGTTAAAGGCAGACTGCCTCGGCTTCTATTCTGCATTTTGCAAAACCTAGAAAATACTAAAATAACCTTTTATTTCAACACTCCCCTTATTTTCTAGTCACTCTTTAATTTAAGACCACACTTCTCCCAGCAGAAAATTAGTTTAGGGGAAGGAACAGGTTTGGTCATCATATCAGCTACCATTTCACTATCTGGTTTATACTCCTAACCGATTATCTTGTTTTCTACTTTTTCCCTAACAAAGCTAAGCCTAATGTCCATGTGCTTGGCTTTAAATTAATGTGTAGGATTGGTAGAAATGGCGATGGCACCCTGATTATCACAAAACACTTTTTGGACACCACTCTTAAGATGACCAAGCTCACCAAGCAAAGACATGACCCACATTAATTCTTTTACAGCAGAGCAAGAAACCATGTACTCAGCCTCAATGGTGGACTCAGCAATGACCTTTTGTTGCTTGCTGCTCAAGCAGCAAGCCCCATCACCCACATACAATACATATCCAGATGTGCATCTCCTCATAGGAGCATCCCCATAGCTGGCATCACTCCAAGTGGTGATGTCAGTATTGTTACCACCTAAATGCAACCATAGATTCTTAGTCCCTATGAGATATCTAAGGACTCTTTTAGCTGCCTCCGAATCTTTCTTAGTGGGAGCATTCAGACTCCTACTTAGTACTCCTACAGTTGCGGCAAGGTTCGGACGGGTACAATTTATAAAATATATTACGCTGCCCACTACTTGTGTATAAGGGATGGTTTGTATAAATATTTTCTCTTTCCGGGCCTACCTCATCATCTAAGATTATAACTCCCTCTTCCTCACTCCCCTCACTTCCCTTCTTTAATTCCATAGGAGTGGTACAACTATTAGCCTTGTCCATTTGGAATTTTTCTAACATGTTTCCAATGGCCTCCTTTTGAGTTAATCTTATTATCTTTCTATCTCTGTCTCTTTCTTCCTGAATTCCCAAAATATACCTTGCTTCTCCCATATCCTTCATCTCAAATCTTCCTTTTAAATCATTTTTCAACTTATTTATTTTATCCATAGATTTACTTAAAACAAGCAAATCATCTACATAAATTGGAATAAAAATAATTCCTTTCTCATCTTCAAACAAATAAATTGAGTGATCTGAGCTGATCCGAATATATCCCAAACCTGTAAGAAACTCATCGAGCTTCTTGTTCCATTGCCGCGGCGCTTGTTTCAGCCCATACAAAGATTTGATCAATCGGCATACCTTGCTTTCCTCCCCTTGCTCTACAAATCCTTCGGGTTGTCGCATAAAAATTTCTTCTTCCAACTCTCCATGCAGGAAAGTCGTCTTGATGTCCATGTGATGCACTTCCATGTCTTTTGCTGCCGCCATACTGAGAAGTATCCGAACCGAAGGAAACCTGACGACCGGGGCAAAAGTCTCCTCGTAGTCAATCCCTCTTTCTGGGTAAATCCCTTCGCCACTAACCGAGCCTTGTAGCGCTCAATGGTGTTATCCGGGTTGAGTTTCAGCTTAAATACCCACTTACACCCAATGGACTTCTTGTCAAGAGGACAATCCACCAATTCTCATGTATCGGCAGCCATAATTGAGGCCATCTCCTCGTTAATGGCTGTCTTCCACCGGTTTCTTTCAGGACAAGTTATTGCCTCATTATAAGTTTGAGGTTCATCAGGGTGAGACAGTTTGGTTACCTTATTGTTAACTTGTCTCTCTTCCAGTCTTTTGCTGCTTCTTCTTCCCCCCTCAAACTCGGTTGCCAAAATAGATGGCTCTCTTAGATTCTTCCGAACAGTTTCTACTTCTCCCCTATCCCTTGATTCCGGGTCGATTTCCACCACGTCTTCCGCTTCGGTTAGAGTTACTACTGGGGGTTTCACATTTGGGTCTTTCTCGATCTGATCCGTACTTGCAAGATCATCATCTTCTTGAAATCCTAGATAGTTAGGAAGCTCAAAGTCATCAGAATTTTCTGAATTAAATCTGATTTTGACTGTCTTTGTATGCTTAAAGGGGTCTATAGATTTTTGTTCATCCATAACCACTAGATGCTTCACTAGGATAATATCCTCTCTTTTGAGATCGTAGACTCTATATCGTTTTACATCTTCATCATATCCTAGTAGATATCTTGGTTTTCCTTTTGGGTCTAACTTCCAGTTTGACTGATCTGTGTCTAAACTGAACACTTGACTACCGAAAACCTTTAAGTGTAAAACATCTAGTTTTCGGCCTGTCCATCTCTCATAGGGTGTTTGGCCTTTTACTGCTGAAATAAGAACTCTATTTTTGAGATAATTTGCCCAGTTCATTGTTTCGGCCCAAAACTTCTTTCCTATCTTCTTATGTGACAGCATACTTCTAGCACTACCACTCAGTGTTCTATTTAATCTTTCGGCTACACCATTCTCCTCAGGATTTTCAGGAACTGTCTTTTGGTGTTGCACTCCATCTTCTCTCAAAAAATCCTCAAACTGGTTAGAGGTATACTCTCCACCATTGTCACTCCTTACTCTCTTGATTGAGGTTTCATGGAGTTTTTCGCTCCATGCTTTATATTGTTTAAAATATTCCGAAGCCTCTGACTTATTTTTCAAAAAATACACCCTGGAACACCGAGACCAATCATCAGTGATAGTCATCAAAAATCTCTTCCCCCCAGGTGATGGCACTCTGGCCGGCCCCAATATATTTGTGTGTTCTAAATCTAGAATCTTTTCTCCCTTATAGGTGGCAGTTTTGGGGAAGGGTAACCTGTGTGCTTTATCTTGAGCACATCCACTACAATCACTTAGATTCTCACTTTCACCGAACTAAATCCCTTCCACCACTCCCATCTTTTTCATCTCTCTTAATTTATCTAGATTCACATGCCCAAGCCCCTTATGCCACAACATTATCTCACGAATACCAGCATAATAAAGTTTCTTCTTTTCATTGCTTAAAATCAGCCTAAACATCCCTTGGCTACCTTTTTCAGCAGTGAAATAAACTTCTTTCTCAAAACTAGCAGTAAAGACTCCTTTCTAGTGCTAGTATCAAAACCCTTATCACCTAATACAGACGTAGAGATGAGGTTTTTGTTCATCTCCGGAATAAACAACACATCGGAGAATGTAACTATAGATGTCTTTCCTTCTACAAACACTTTTAGATCTACCGATCCTACAAGAGTAGAAGTGACTATCCTCCCATCCCCGTACTCTATCTCTACGGTGGGAATCAATATTATCTTAGTGAACAGGTGTTTATCTTTACACATGTGCATAGATGCACCTGAATCTACAATCCAGCTTGCTTCACCTTTCAATCCACCGAAAGCACATTTCTGTTTCCGTGGAATTTCGACCTCGTTTTTCGCTTCCAACTCCTCATCCAATAGGAGTTCATCGTCCTCGTCCTCGGATTCCGCCACATGTACCTGTGTCACAAGGGCCTTTTTCTTTCCTCTCGGGGGTCCACCAGTCTGCCCCTCCTTTAACCGCAGCTCGGTTAACTTAGTGCATTCAGCCATATAGTGCTCGTGTTTCTTACAAAAATGGCACAATCCCTTGGGAGTCGTTGGTCCGAACTCCTCGGTCTGATTTTTCTGCACCTCCCCTCGATAATTTCCAACATGTTTTCTGGAATCATTCTTTCTCCAATCAGTCCCAACTGCCAAAGCTTGCCCACTCTTTCCTCCCCTTCGGATCTCAATTGTATTCTCCCGAACGAGAATCATTCCTACCACTGAAGTCTAAATCCACCTTGAGTCCGCCAAGACCTGCACACGGTTTACTATGTTCTTGAACTCCTCAGGTAACTTCATATGTAAACAGTTAACCTTTTCCTTTTCACTAAATTCTTTTCCAGCAATTTCTAGTTCCATGAAAAGTGTAGCAAGCTCATTTCAAAAATCCAACATCTTCCCCCCTTTCTATACATACTCCTTAATTTTCTGATGAGCCAACTGTTGTTGCTGAATCGTACCACTTCGGTACATCTCTATGAGAGCCATCCAAAGATCAGATGCTCTCCCTACCTGCAAATCGGGAGATGCAAGCCCTTGAGTAAGTTGGCGGAGGATGAAGTGCTTAGCCACCATATTGTTGAAGTCCCACGTATCGATATCATTCTCCTCGTTCCTCGGAATTGGTGACATGAATGCCGAACCGGTTGCTATTGGTGTGATTGTCTCCTTCTCCTTTCCTTTGTCCACCACCTCTCCTTCCTTTGTCTCCTCCGTTGAAGATGGATCTGCATCTCTAGTGAATCTGCCTCCTGTAAACCCTGGAGGTATCCCAAGACTGGATGGACGCCTCACCAGTCCACTCAATATTCCCCAAAACCGTTTCTCACATAGAGTTTCTGTCATCATACTTTCCCAATATATGAAGCCAACTCCATTGAATATGGCCACCCTAGTTGGTGGGCCCATAACCTGCAACTCTGAGACCTCCATAGGACCTCAAAGTAGGCAACTCACACGAAGCCTTTAGGATAACCCTGACCCCATTGTGTTTCAGCAAGAATAGCTGCCACTCTGGCAGAAAAAAACTCCGACCACCTTCACCTTGTTATGTTAAGACTCCCGTGAGTCGATAACAAAAAGAATCTTTGAATTTTCTCCCCTGAGCAGTAAGTTATGAAGGGTCAAAGTTGACCTTTTGTATAGGAGCTCTCTGGGAGAGAGGGTCTAATCTATCAAAAGTTTTTAAGTCCTATCTCTCTCTAAAACTCTATCTTCTGAAATACAGCACCAATCATAAGAGTGTATTGTACATAAAGGTACATGTGCCGATGTACTTTGTGTATGGCCATTGTACAACATGGCCAACAAGTCGACACATGTCATTTTTGGATTCGTTCCCGGAATCCCCAGAGATGCCGAAATCCAATGTGATTGTGCCACGTGGCAATTGATGTGACGTCGACCATAAACCCACCGAAAACTCATTCCGCGATCTCGGCATGCTTCGTGGCCGTCCGATGAAGTCAGATTACAATCGTGGCCGTCATAAATACTTGCGCACTATTTGTTTCGCCTTCGAAACAAAATGCGCGGTATCCGTTTCGGATGTTCCGTGGCCGTACATTACAACTGTGTCTATGTCTAAATATTCCGTTGAATGAAATAGGCTACATGTTAACATCTAAATAATTACGAAACCCTATATGTCCAACCATGATGCCAGACTAACTGGCTAACGCTACCGGCTATGTTGACGAACGGTATGTACCAGGTTCAAATTCAGGGTCCGTCAATTTCTTTTTTGGTAAATCTAAAAAAATCTACAACCCGTAACTCTATCTCTAATCAGCATAGGCAGCCATGGCTCTAGCACCCTCTTCAACCTTCAGTGACTACGACAAGTGTGGGAGCTGAAGAGAGAAGTTAAAGGCAGACTGCCTCGGCTTCTATTCTGCATTTTGTAAAACCTAGAAAATTCTAAAATAACCTTTTATTTCTACAGCAGTCTACCTCTAACTTCTCTCTCCAACTCTCAAACTTGTCGCAGTTACAGAGAAATTGGATAGGAAGCTAGAGCCATGGCTACCTAGGCTATCCAAAGGTTTACGGGATATAAATGTTAGTTTATTTACCATTAGGGGTTTATTTTCTAAAAGAATACATGATTCCACCAAGATTTGATCTTGGTACCTGCCGGACGGTAAACAGCCGGTAGCCGGTAACTTTAACCGTTAAGTCTAGATATAGTGTTACGCATTATGGGGTTTGATAATTATTTAAACATTAATACGTAGGATAGTTCATTTAGGTGAAACAGTTTTACGGGAGACATAGAGCCAGTAATGTAAAAGTACGGATTACGGTCCACATAAGAAACAAATACCGCGCATTTATTTATTACGGCAACGATTAAATGTGAATTTAATTGTACGGCCGAAAATAAACGTCGAGATTGCTCAAGAGGATTTTGGCGGTTTTTGGTCATCGCCACATCGGATGACACGTGGCGGAATGACATTAGATCGTGGCATCTTTGAGGATTAACGGTGCGAATCCGGATATACCACGTGTCGACATTTAGGCCATGTCGTACAATGTTTGTACAGAAAGTACATTGGCAACTGTACTTTTGTGTACCAAGGAGTAATCTGATAGGCTATGTACATCAGTAGATAGAGTTTGTGAGAGAGATAGGACTTAGAAAAATTAGGAAATAGGACCCTCTCTCCTGGAGAGCTTCTGTACAAAAAGGTCAACTTTGACCCTCCATAACTTACTGCTCAGGGGAGCAAATTCAGATATTCTTTTTGCTATCCACTCAAAGGAGTCTTGCCTTCACATGGATGAAGTTGGTCAGAGTTTTTGTTTGCAAGGGTGACAGTTGTTCTTGCTGAAACACAAAGGGGTCAAGGTTATCCTTGAGGCTTCTTTGAAGTTGTCCACTCTGAGTACTTATGGTGGTCTCAGAGTTTCACTAATGGTATGTGTGACTGCTAGTGACGTGGCTCCATGGATGCACAAAACTAAATTTTTTGGGGAGTGTTATTTTGGAAAAGTTAGTTTCGTGCGTACGCAAAGTTTCATGCTTACGCGAGGTTTCGTGCGTACTCAACGCAAAATTTAGTTCGTAACTACCTATAAAATTTAGCGTGGAGGCTTCTATGGTTTCATTGATTGGGGGAGTAAATGTACAGATAAATTAAAGCGACGTAATGAACAAATTGAGTGGCTCTAAATGCGATGGGAAATGGACGGCAGATCGCAAAGCGATCTGATGTGAAAAATATGAAGTGATTCAAAATGTACGTCGGCCGTACGAAACATATTTGCGACAGCTGCATATATCGCAAAGGACACGGTTTCGGTACAAACAAGTTTTGGAGGGTACGGTATCACTTCGACAAAGTGGTTCATAATAAATTTGAACTGTAGACGGCGTCCGCCGATATTTTTGTGGGTGCACACTATTTATGATGATGTTTTACCAAGTGGACCGTACGTATGTGATGTCGCTTTGCTACGTGTAATTTTCCTCAAGTGACTAAGCAAGTTGACGCTTAGTATGCGGAATTTGTGGAGATGTCGGTGTTAATATTTTATAAAATAGAAATTTTTGTCTTTTTTCTAATTAGTTTATTAGTGTAGATTCATTCATTCTAACATACCTCGAATTTTTAGGGTCTACTCACATTAATTTAAATAGGTGGTAGATAACGTTTGAGTGGTATGTCTCCGTACATTTAGTAGTGAACTCTTTGAGTATAACTTGTAGGACTTAGACTATTTTTATTATCACAACTGAGTTTATCAAAGACATGGCACACGGTTTTTCTGCAACTTTGACCTATTATTGTTATCACTCTGATTGTTATTTTGATGCGAAACTTTGTGAATATATTATGTGATCTAGAAACTATATTTGTGTGTAGTTTCAGTCTGTTCTGTTGTTTTTGGAGAATTGTGTGAGGAGTCTACCTGGTTAGTTTCGTAAGTTGTCAAATGTTTTTGGGAAACTCTGCAGCTGATAACTTTAGGATGCTTTGGTGGATTTGGCTGTAACTGTGGGAGTTTACACTATCTATGATATACTGCATGTAGTCTACCTGGTAAGTTTGGTAAGCTGTCAGATGTTTTTGGGAAACTGTGCAACTCATATCTTTTGGATGCCTTGTGGATTTGGCTCTAACTGTGGGAGTTTACAGTATCTAGGATATACTGCATGCTGGAGAAGTTTCAGTTGCTTTTGGTTATTGTGGAGTAATCTGTGCTGTCTGATATACAAATATTTTTGGGTGTAGTATATGGTGCTTCCGAGAGTAATGCATAGCTGAAATAGGCTATGGACAACAGAAATAACCTAAAAGAAGTGTTATGGCGAGGCTAAAGACAAATTTAAGTGTTAGCAACTTGTTTAACATGTAAGAACTAAAGGTACGTCCCCATGTATTAAAGTATCGAATTTAATACGTCGTTTTCACCTAAAAGATAGTTCCATACGAGAAAAACATTAGACGTACAAAAAAATCAATTATTTAAAAGTACCGCAAACGTGAAGTCGATACTTTGAATGTACTTCATGTTTGTCGTCATATGAACGCATTTTGGCATTTTACTTTTTTCGACCTTTGGCAAGAGAATCCAACCCGTCAAAAACTTTTATCAAAAATCTCCTCATGACTGGATTTCAGAGGAAGTATCACCTAAAAAACGAATAAAAATTGACACACGCCCGCGACACACGAGTGGGAAAATTTTGGGAAGAGGGAGAGTGCTCGCTATTTTTCTCCTTGCCTGTCACGCGGATGTATGTAAAAGACGATCATGTACGGAAAAAAATTTGCAGGGGTCTCAGACCTCCACTTTCATTCATGGGTCCTCAGTAGAATTTTGCGTCGTCGTTGCCTCTCCCCACTCCCTCTCACACTAACACTTTTATCTCACACTTTTTTGAACGAGGCACGACAAAACTGGTATGAAATGAAAAATATTTCAAAAATAATTCTTTAGACTACCTCTATGTATATTTTTGTGGGAAGTAGAGCCAAAAAAATCAAGAAAACAAAATCAAGTACCCATGGCCAAAAGTTTTTGAATTTATGACGTCGACGTTGAGCCTGACATCACAATGTCACAAAACCCTTAAAATCTACCATGTCACAAAATTACAAAAATCTACATGTCTACTCCTGTCGATGTTTTTGTTGGCGTCACCAACTTCGTAGTCGTTGTTAACCAGCACAAAGTTGTCTGTACGTCTACAACTGTCACATATCAAGGTTTCGATTTCATTTTCGCACATTAGGGCGCTCTTCAAAGTAGTACAGAGCACTTCACTATAGTCCAAAATACTTTTTCAAAAAACCATTTACATATGGACGTACTCTAAGGTTGTGTGCCTATGTAACTAAGACTTTGAAATGTAAATTAGATTTTAGCACAGATTTTATAATGTAACTTTTCAAATTGTTCCTGTGTCTATCATTAGTTGCGCCTTCATACTTCATATATGTGACAGTTGTAGACGTTCACAAAATGTGCCATGCAATTCTGTGTCCCTCATTGGACTACAGATTTGATGAAGCCTCTAGATAGCTTTTGGCATAACCTTCTTCAGTTAGGATCACAGACACTCAAGTATGCAAACAAGCAATCTGACTGCACCCTTGTGCAGTCTCGACTTCCGTGAGTCCTCAACAAAATAAATCACTGAAAATGCCCAACCACGCGATTAAATCTTTAGTGGCAAAAGATGCCAAAATATATAGAAGCTCATTGGGAGAGAGGCGGCAACCTCCTAAATCTCTTAAGTCCTAAACCCCTCTCACAACTCCTATTTACAGATGTACAAACCAATCAGAGAACTGTCAAGTACAGAAAGGTACTATGGCCACTGTACTTTCTGGACGGTCTGTGTACGACTCGCCCATTGAGTGGACGCCTGTCTCTTGCGGACTCGCCCTCATGCTCTCTGGGATTCGCGCTTTCCAATGTTATCTTGCCACGTGGCACCAGGTCATGTCACGCTCGGAAACCGCCAAAACACCCATTCCGCGATCTTAGCGATGATGCGCGCCGTCAGATCAAAAACGACTTTGAATGCTAGCCGTTGAAAATCGATGTCCAGTAAATTTGTTTTTATGTTACATGTTCGTAGTTTTGTAAATCACATTAGTTAATTTTGACATATTTAAATACTTATCATACCCCATGTATTCTAACGGACATCAACAACAGACTTGCTAAAGCTGACGGCTACGCCTCGCCCTGTTGGAGGTTCGAGTCCTGCTTGACTTAACCTTTTTGGTAGAAGTGACTTATGTCACTTCTTCTGACCTGCCTAAGGTGCTAAGGCACCTATGGCTCCACCATCCTCTCTCTCCTTTAGTGACTACGACAAGTATGTGGGATAGAGGGGAGAGGTGGAGGCAGACTGCCTACGCTTTTCTTTTCTATTTTCACTAAGCTATTCAGACCTAGAAAATACTTTATAAATCTAATAATTGAAAACTACCTTTAATTTCTAGTCAAATTTAACCTTTTATTTTAAACCACACTTCTCTCTGCAATATTTCAATTTGGGTGAGGGCACAGGTTTAGTCATCATATCAGCAATCATTTCTCAATCTTCTTTATACACAAGATTTACAATCTTATTTTCCACTTTTTCCCTCACAAAACTTAGCCTTGTGTCAATGTGTTTAGCTTTCAAATGATGTTTTGGATTGGCTGCAATAGGAATTGTAGCCTGATTATCACAGAAGACTTCATGCACCTTTTTCTTCATGTACCCCAGTTCTTGCAGCAAAAACTTTACCCACATCAATTCTTTTACAGTAGAACAAGAGGCCATGTACTCAGCCTCCATAGTGGATTGAGCAACCACCTTTTGTTGCTTGCTACTCCAACAGCAAGCACCTTCCCCCGCATACAATACATACCCAGAGGTGCATCTCCTCATAGGTGCATCTCCATAACTGGCATCACTCTAAGTGGTGATGTGAGTGTGCTCCCCTCCCAAATGCAACCGTAACTCCTTTGTACCCACCACATATCTCATGACTCTCTTTGCCGCCTCCTAGTCTCTCTTTCTAGGATCATTAAGACTCCTATTGAGAACTCCAACTGCTGCTGCTATGTCCGGCCTAGTACAATTCCTAAAGTAGGTTAGACTTCCTACAACATGTCTGTAAGGAATATACTTCATAAACTATCTTTCTTTGGGAATCATCTGATCCTCTAAGATTATCACTCCCTCCCCTACACTCCCATCACTTTTTTTCTTCAAGTCCATGGTAGCGGTACAACTTTTTGCCTTTTTCATTTGGAACTTCTCGAGCATATTCTCTATAGTTTCTTTCTGAGTAAGTCTGATAATCCTATTTCCCCTATCTTTTTCCATTTGTATCCCCAAGATATATCTTGCCTCTCTTAGATCTTTCACATCAAACGTGCTTCTAAGATCTTTCTTTAACCTATTGATATTTTCGATGGATTTACTTAACACCAGCAAATCATCCACATAGATTGCAATAAAATAAACACCATTGTCATCCTCAAACATATTAATAGAATGGTCTGAAGTGATTCGGATATATCCCAGGCTGGTGAGAAACTCATCTAGTTTCTTAATCCATTGCCTAGGAGCCAGCTTCAGTCCATATAACGACTTTATAAGTCTGCAGACTTTGCTCTCCTCACCTTCCTCTATAAAACCTTATGGTTGCCGCATGAAGATTTCTTCCTCTAGTTCACCATTGAGGAAGGCAGTCTTAATATCCATCTTGTGTATTTCCATGTCTTGCGCTGCTGTTAGACTAAGGAGAATCCTTACTGATGGGAACCGTACCACATGAGCAAAGGTCTCTTCATAGTCTATACCTTCTTTTTGAGTGAGCCCCTTTGCTACCAACCGAGCCTTATATCTTTCAATGGTGTTATCACGGTTTAGTTTCAGTTTAAACACCCATTTGCACCCGATTGCTTTTTTGTTCGGAGGACAGTCCACAGGTTCCCAAGTATTTGCTTCCATAATGGATGCCATCTCATCATTTATGGCTCTAACCCATCTATCTTTCTCAATACTGTCCATTGCCTTTGAGTATGACTGAGGCTCATCAGGGTGAGACATCTTAGTTACCTTGTGAGCGATTTGTCTTTCCTGCAGCCTTTTGCTGATCCTTCGTCCTCCTTCAAAGTCGGAAGCTAGGATGGAGGGAAGTCTCGGGTTCCTCCTCACTGTCTCATTAGCTCCCCTATCCATGGAAGTTGGTTTCATTTCCTCCTCTTCTGTCTCCTCGAAGAGCGTAGAGATATGGACGGATTCTGGTTTATCTTCTTCATCGTGGATCTCCCCTGAATTTGCAATCACTTTTTCACTCATGGTTCTTCTGGGAAGATCCAAGTCTTCCTCACCCTTAGCCTCAAAGCTGATGTTTATATTCTTGGTGTATTTAAAAGGGTTAAATGACTTCCCTTCATCCATAGCAACTAGATGTTTTACCACTATGATATCTTGTTTAGGTAGGTCATAGACTCTATATCCCTTGACATCCTCATCATATCCCACAAAATATCCCGGTTTCCCTTTACCATGTAATTTCCATTTCTTCCTATCTGTGTCAAGACTGTAAACTTGACCCCCGAATACTTTCAGGTGCGAAATATTTGGTTTACTTCTAACCAATCTCTCATAAGGTGTTAATCCTTTCACATTTGAGGTAAGGACTCTATTCTTGATGTAGTTAGCACAGTTCATGGCCTAAGCCTAAAATCTTTTTCCTATCGTTTAGTCGGCCAATATACTACATACACTATCTCCTAGTGTCCGGTTCAACCTCTCAGCTACCCCATTTTGTTGTGGATTATAAGGTACAGTTTTCTGATGTTGAACTCCCTCCTCCCTCAGATATTCCTCAAAGTGGTTAGAGGTATATTCTTCCCCATTGTCACTTCTAATCCTCTTAATGGGGATTCCGTGCAGCTTCTCACTACAGGCTTTATATTCTTTGAAGTAAGTAGGTGCTTCAGACTTTGTTTTTAGGAAGTAGACTCCACAATATCTGGACCAATAATCAGTCATTCTTATCATGGACCTCTTACCTCCTATAGAGGGTGCTTTTGTTGGTCCCTAGATATCTGTGTGGACCACATCTAGTACTTTCTCACCTTTATATGTGATTGTTTTGGGAAATGGAAGTTTGTGAGCCTTACCTTGGGCACAGCCACTACAAACATCCACCATTTCATTTTCACCAAACTGAATCCCCTCTACTTCACCAAGCTTCTTCACTTGCCCTTGCCTATCAAAGTGCACATGCCCCAACCGCTTATGCCACATCATCAAGTTTGGGACACCAACATAATAAGCATTATTCTTTTCATTACTCAAGTTAAGTCTAAACATTCCTTGGCTACCCTTATCTGCTATGAAGTAGACTTCATCCCCATACTTAGCTGTAAAGACTCCCTATCTAGTGAAGGTATTAAACTCCTTATCATCTAGTGCAGAAGTAGAGACAAGATTTTTGCTCAGTTGAGGAATATAAAGTACATTTGAGAAGGTGAGTATGGAAGTCTTACCCTTTACTAAGACTTTCAGATCCACCTATCCAACTAGATCTGTAGAAACTAGTATCCCATCCCCAAACTATATCTCTATAGCGGGGATCTTTCTTAGCTTGGTAAAAAGGTGCCTGTCACGACACATATGCAAGGATGCACCTGAATTGATGATCCATTCTTTGTGTGGAGGTTCTCAAATAGCTCCAAGGGCAAACTTTTGTTTTAGAGGAATCTCCTTCTACTCCAAGTTCTCTTCCAGAAGAAGCTCTCCATCCTCCTCCTCGGAGAAGTCATCCTCCTCGGCCTCCCCTTTCACTTGTGTGACCACAAGTGCCTTTTTTTTTCCCCCAGAAGAACCTCCTCCATGGTTTTCTAAAAGCCTTAGCTCTAACAGCTTGATGCAATCATCTATGAAGTGTCCCGACTTTTTGCAAAAATGACAAAGGCCCTTTGGAGGCCTCGGTCCTCCGGTCTGATCCTTCTCTCCCTTGAAGTTGTCATATGGCTTCCTCAAATCCTTCCCCCACCGGTCCGTTCCTGCAGCTAGAGCTTGAACGCTCTTTCCTCCTTTCCGAATCTCGATAGTGTTCTCTTGCACAAGTATCGCCCGTACCACTATGTTCCACTTCCACGAATTGTCATCCATTTCCAGTACTCGGTACACTATGTTCTCAAACTCATTAGGCGGCTTCATGATGAGAGTTTTTACTTTCATCATCATTGTACCAGTCCACTTGGTACTCTCCATCTCCATATACAAACAAGAGAGGTCATTACAATAGTCTAGTATTTTCCCCCCTTTGTAGGTATACTCTTATAACCGTTGCTCGACCAATTAGAGCTCCTGAATGGTATCTGCTCTATAGATCTCCACTAAGGTCTCCCACAACTCCTCGGCCATAAAGATGTAGAGAGGGGAGGTTGCCAAAGCTTGAGTAAGATGCCTTAGAATGAAGTGCCTGGCGTGAATATCGTTTTCTTCGGTCTACACAACCGCCCTTTGGCTTGCCGTGGTGAAATGTGTTAGAGGTGTAGCCTTCCTTATCCCCTTTTTGGACACACTACTATCTCCGTTGTCTGCCTCCTCCGTTGGAACAAATACTGCTACAGAAAGCCTCACTCCACTAAACCTTAGTGGAATTCCTTAAGATGAACGTTTCACTTGTCCAATGACGATACCACAGTATCATTTTCCTCACAAAGCCTTTACCATTATGGCTTCCCAATAAATGAACCCAGATCCGTTGAAAATGGGCACCCTAGAGGGTGGTCCCATAACATGCAATTCTGTGTCCCCCATTGGACTACAAAATTCGTGAAGCCTTTAGATAGCTTTTGGCTTACCCTTTTTCAATTAGGAACCCTTCTTCAGTTAGGATCACAAACACTCAAGCAAGCAAACAAGCAATTTGAATGCACAAAGTATGCAAATAAGCAATCTGGGTGCACCCTTGTGCAGTCTGGACTACCTTGAATCCTCAGCAAAAGAAATCACTGAAAATGCCCAACCAGGCGATTAGATCTCTCGTGGCAAAAGATGCAAAATATATACAAGCTCATTGGGAGAGAGGCGGCTACCTCCTAAATCTCCTAAGTCTCAACCCCTCTCATAACTTCTATCTACTAATGTACGAACCAATCACAGAACTGTAAAGTATAGAAAGGTATTGTGGCCGGTGTACTTTCTGTACAGTTTGTGTACGAATTGCTCATTGAGTGGACGCGTGTCTCTTCCAGATTCGCCCTCATGCTCTGTGTGATTCCCGCTTTCCAATGTTATCTTGCCACGTGGCACGAAGTCATGTCACGCCTGAAAACTGCCAAAGCGCCAATTCTGCAATCTCGGCGATAATGCGTGTCGTCAGATCAAAAACGGCTTTGAATGCTAGTCGTTAAAAATCGATGTTCGGTAAATTTGTTTCTATGTTAGATATGCGTAGTTCTGTAAATCAGATCAGTGAACTTTTACATATTTAAATACTTATCATACCCCGTGTATTTTAACGGACATCAATAACAAACCGGCTAAGGCTGATCGCTACGCCTTGCCATGCCGGTCAAAGGTTCGAGTCCTTCCGGACTCAACCTTTTTGGTAGAAGTGACTTATGTTACTTCTTCTGACCTGCCTAAGGTGCCAAGGCAGCCACACCTCCACCATCCTCTCTCTCCTTTAGTGACACGTATGTGGGATAGATGGGAGAGGTGGAGGCAGACTGCCTAAGCTTTTGATTTCTTTTTTCACAAAGCTATTCAGACCTAGAAAATACTTTATAAATCTAATAATTTAACATGCGACATTCTACAAAACAAAATGTAGACGGATATGAAGCTATGAAACTTCCTAAAATTGATGACGTCTACAAAAACGGTGACAGTTCTAGAAGTCGAGGTTTTTGTGACATAGTGAAGTCATGCTACTATGTGACGTCATCAGTACGTAGATTTTTCACCATGACTTCCCAATTTCGTTTTCTTATCTTTTATCATTTGATATGCCATGAAACTCAGACCAAATTAAAAAAAAAAAAACAAATATTTTAGTTGATACTATTATTGCTGCATCTTGTGTAAATGTATGTCCCCATGTGCATAAGTAAGGGTTTTTTTCTGTTGTTTTTCTTTAAAACTTAGCGCGCTACTGCCTAAGTTGCAACTATACGAACGAATCGGAAATTTGTAGAGTACAATTTGCTTCATCCTCGAGTTTAAGATGTAAGAAAATTGTCGTCTTGTGTTTTTCAACCCAATTCTACGACAAAAAATGTCATGTTCAAACTTATGTTTAAAACACATGCGCGATGTGTTTTATAACTAAGTATTTTCGATAAACATATTGGAACATATATTCGCACGTGGCATGATTTTTGAAAATTTTCATACGATTTTCAAAGACCAAGAAAAGTACAGAATTTGCTATGTTTTGTCCATTTGCGTTCAATAGGACAAAGAAAAGTACACAATTTGTTTGGTTTTGTCTGTTTTCCTTCAGTACATATTTTTTTTTTGCAGAGGTCTTGAAATTCTGATGACATTTCACCTCGACCAGATAGGAGACGCGAAGGCAAAGCGCATCTTCTTCAACCTTGAAACTGCACAGGCTGGAATGCGGTACGTCTACTATGTCACGGTAAGACACGCAACGTCAGAAGTGTAGAAATTAATGGTCTTTTTAAAGTATTTTCTAGGTCTGAATAGAAATAAGAAAAAAGCCGAGGCAGTCTATCTCTAACTTCTCTCTCCAACTTCTCAAACTTGTCGCAGTCACTAAGAAATTGGAGAAGGAGCTAGAGTCATGGCTACCTAGGCTATCCAGAGGTTTACGGGAAAATATATTTTAGTTAGGGGTTTAATTTACTAAAAGATATGTGCCAGCGACAGGATTTGATCCTGTTACCTGCCGGCCGGTTACCTGCCGGCCGGTAGAATGCCAGTGACCAGTAGCTTTAGCCGTTAAGTCGAGGAGTAGTGTTTTGTACTATATGGTTTGATAATTACTTAAACATTTATACGTAGGATAGTTCATTTAACTGTAACTGATTACAGGAGACATATATCCAGTAAATGTAAAAGTACAGATTCCGGTACGGATAAGAAACCAATACCGCGTATTTAATTCTTTAGTGAAACGAATACCGCGCATGTATTTATTACGGCTACGATTAAATGTGAATTTAATCGGACGGCCGAAATTAACGCCGAGATCGCGGAAGAGGATTTTGGCGGTTTGTGGTCATCGCCACATCGGATGACACGTGGCGGAATGACATTGGATCGCGGCATCTCCGAGGATTAAGGGAGCGAATCCGGACATACCACGTGTTCACATTTAGGCCATGTCGTACAATGGTCGTACATAAAGTACACCGGCAGCTGTACTTTTGTGTACGAAATTGAAATCCGATTGGCTCCGTACATCAGTAGATAGAGTCAGTGAGAGGGATAGGACTTAGAAAAATTAGAAGATAGAACCCTCTCTCCCAAAGAGCTTTTGTACAAAAGGTCAACTTTGACCCTCCATAACTTACTGCTCAGGGGAGCAAATTCAGAGATTCTTTTTGCTATCGACTCAGGGTAGTCTTGTCTTCACAGGGGTGAAGTTGGTCAGAGTTTTTGTCTACCAAGGTGGCAGTTTTTTTTTGCTGAAACACAAAAGGGTCAAGGTTATCCTAGAGGCTTCTTGGAAGCTGTCCACTCTGAGGACTTATGGTGGTCTCAGAGTTTCAGGTTATGGGCCCACCCTCTAGGGTACTAATCTTTAATGGAACTGGCTTCATATACTGGGAAAGTAGCCATGGCTCTAGCTCCCTCTCCAATTTCTCAGTGACTGCGACAAGTTTGAGAGTTGGAGATAGGAGCTTTATGCGAAAAAAGGTTTTGGGGGATGATGAGTGGACGGTTGGGGCGTCCATCAAGTCTTGGAATTCCTCCAGGGTTTGGAGGAAGCAGATTCACCTGATAAGAGGATCCACCTTCAACGGAGGAAACAAAAAAAGGAGAGGTGGTGGACAAAGGAAAGGAGAAGGAGGCGACCACACGAACAACAATTGGTTTGGCATTCATGTCACCTATTCCTAAGAACGAGGAGAATGATACTGAAACCGGGGACTTCAACAATATAGCGGCAAAGCACTTCATCCTACGCCATCTCACTAAATGACTTGCATGTCCTCATTTGCAGGGAGAAAGGACATCCGATCTTTGGATGGCTCTCATAGAGATGTACCGAAGTGGTACGATTCAGCAACAACAGTTGGCTGATCAGAAAGTTAAGGAGTATGTATACAAAGGGGGGAAGATGTTGGATTTTTGCAATGAGCTTGCTACACTCTTCATGGAGCTAGAGAGTGCGGGAAAAGTTTTTAGTGAAATAGAAAAGGTTAACTGTTTACTGATGAAGTTACCCGATGAGTTCGAGAACTAGTCAACCGTGTGCAGGACTTGGCGGACTCAAGGTGGATATGGAACTCAGTGGTAGGGATGATTCTCGTTCGAGAGAATACGATTGAGATCCGAAGAGGAGGAAAGAGTGGCCAAGCCTTGGCAACTGCGACCGATTCGAGGAACAAGGATTCCCGGAAACCGGTCGGAAACTATAGGGGGAGGGAGCAGAAAAATCAGACCGACGAGTTCGGACCAAGGGCTCCAAAAGGTATATGTCATTTTTGTAAGAAACCGGGGCACTATATGGTAGAGTGCACTAAGCTAACCGAGATTTGGTTAAAAGAGGGGCAGACCAGTGGTACCCCGAGAGGAAGAAAAAGGCCCTTGTGACACATGTACATGAGGCGGAATCCGAGGACGAGGACGATGAGCTCCTTTTGGATGAAGAGTTGGAGGCGAAAAACGAGGTCGCAATACCACGAAGGCAGAAATGTGCTTACGGTGGATTGAAAGGTGAAACAGGCTGGATTGTAGATTCAGGTGCCTCCATGCACATGTGTAAGGATAGGCATCGTTCACTAAGATAAGAAATGTTCCCACCGTAGAGATAGAGTACGGGGATGGAAGGATAGTCACCACTACTCTTGTAGGATCGGTAGCTTTGAAAGTGTTAGTAGAAGGAAAGACATCCATAGTAACATTCTCCGATGTAATGTTTATTCCGGAGCTGAACAAAAACCTCATCTCTACATCCGTATTAGATGATAAGGGTTTTTTTACTAGCACTAGGGAAGGAGTCTTTATTGCTAGTTTTGAGGAGGATGTCTATTTCATTGCTGAGAAAGGTAGCCATGGGATGTTTAGGCTGGTTTTAAGTAATGAAAAAAAGAAACTTTATTATGCTGGTGTTCATGATATTATGATGTGGCATAAGAGGCTTGGGCATATGAATCTAGACAAGTTAAGAGAGATGAAAAAGATGGGAGTGGTGGAACGGATTAAATTTAGTGAGAATGATAATATAAGTGATTGTAGTGGATGTGCTCAAGGTAAAACACACAGATTACCCTTTCCTAAAACAGCCACCTATAAGGGAGAAAACATTCTAGATCTAGTACACACAGATATTTGGGGACCAGCTAAAGTGCCCTCACCGGGGGGGAAGATATTTATGATGACTATCTGTGATGATTAGTCTCGGTATTCCCGAGTGTATTTTTTGAAAAACAAGTCCGAAGCTTAGGATTGTTTTAGACAATATAAAGCATAGAGCGAAAAACTTCATGAAACTCCAATCAAGAGAATAAGGAGTGACAATGGTGGAGAGTATACTTCTAACTAGTTTAAGGATTTTCTAAGGGAAGATGGGGTTCAACACCAAAAGATGTTGTTCTGAGACAAGTGCTGGTACTGAAGATGAAGAAGATGCAGTAGTAGTCATCGTAGAACAAATCAAGAGAGGAAGCTTCCACAAATACCGATGGCTAAACAGAAACTTTGACAGACTATAACTTTCAGAAACATGCTCCACACGTCCTGAAAATTTGCCACAATGTAGATAACATACAAAGGAACACACACACAAAATTTCAATCAATTCCGCTCACAAATCTGTGAGATATGTAGAAATGAAATTACATAAAACTGAGTGTACAGTTTTCATATCATTTGTTCCTAAAAATCAAATTCACTAAGTCCTACTTTTATACACCGAAACTACACTAAGATGTACGGAGGCATTCCAGCCGTACATCTAACATTCTATCACAAATATTTACACCGAAGTTCAGACAACGTAAAGTGATAATGATCTAGTCACGCCTCGTCACTATTTGTTGGCGGCGGCTGTCAGCGCTCCGATTAGAGGATTTGGCACCGTAGAATTGACTTCACGAAGTCCAGTGGTCTTGCCGAATTTCCGTACGTCCACGGAGGACATACTCACGCATTCTCCCAAGTGACGACAGGTGTCCCAAGTATGAATGAACCGTGAACTCCCAACTTCACTGTCACACTAATTTCGGTAAGTACAGAACCAAACTCAACCAAAAATAGCTTAAGTCCCGAACAGCTCTCTCTCACAGCTGAGGCATAAAGAGGACTAAAGCTTTCTAAAAAAAAACATGAAGTTGGTCAGCGTTTTTGTCTGCCAGGGTGGCAGTTATTTTTGCTGAAACACAAAGGGGTCAGGGTTATCCTAGAGGCTTTTTGGAAGCTGTCCACTCTGAGGACTTATCGAGGTCTCAGAGTTTCACCAGTTCCTAAAAATAACGTGTGACAACAATGTTGACAACCATCACATGTATTGTCGACGTGTACAATAGTCACAAACGTAAGTTACAATTTCATTCTTACGCATATGAACACTTGAAAACCAGATCCAACGGATCCGCGCTAAAATACAAAGGAAGTTCGCTAAGTTACAAGTACATAGGACATACCCTAAATAAGAGAGAAAGAGGAGAGGTCGAGTGAGAAAGAGGGGGAGAGACGAGGACGACATAAACTTTCACTCTTGAATGAAAGTGGAGGTCCAAGACCCAAATTATTTGTTTTCTGTACATGTTTGTCATTTTCGTATGTACATTCGCTTGACGAGCAGGGGAAAAAATATAGTGTACTCTCCGTCGTTCAAATATTTTGAAAACGTTTGATGCGTGCAATAATGGTTTTTTATTCGTCATTAGGGTATTATTTTGATAAAAATCATGTCACAAGTGTGAAGATGAGCTGGCGTGAAGTGGAAATGGGTCACCATGATCATAACGCCAAATTGTCGTACCTTCCAAAGTTTCAAGATGACGCAAAATGTACTTGTGTTCTTGCCCATTTTTCATAGGGCATTATGTTTTCTCGTTGCAAGTCCCATTTTATGTGAAAATGAAGGAAAAACCCTTACTTGAACGCATGGGCACACACTCTAAGAAGTGTGAAAATAATAGTCGCGGGCGACCCAGTGCTTTGCCCTTTGGTTGCCAAGGGCCTGTCGTTTTTGTACACGCGGACCAATCGGAGCGTCACAATTTGTCGTAGGAGTTACATGTACTCCACGTATCAATCCGTTTTTGGTAGTGTACGCATATTGAAAAGTAAAAAGACTTTATTTTCAATAACGCGATGGTAATACCATCAAAGTACAAAACATGATTGTCACTAAAAGGTATTGATGACCAAAAAAGGTTAAAGACCAAAATCTTAAAGGACTAAAAACACAACAAAAATGCATGAAAAGCCTAAAATGAAAGAAAGAAAGCAGGTACAACAAAACCATACTAATGTAACACTACAAACTAACCTAGCCGCTTAAGCCTCAAACTACGCCCAACTAAAGATCAAAACTATGGATATCGTCTATATGCGCCGGGTGGCGCGGCGGTAAGTCTCGCAGCCCTCGGCCATCACTCAACACTGTGCTCTGTCGGATGTCGGATAATGGCCAAAGCTTGGGACACGACAACATGGCGATGTGTGACGGGATCGCGCGCGCAATAATTAAAAGTACGATACTGTACGTTCCTCTAGCGGTATTGATAACACGACATTTTGGCGTGACGTCGAATTTGTTTGGCCTTTTATCATACCATTACAACCACGCGAAATACAACAAATACGATTGTACGGCTGGCGGAATCACAGAAAAGTACAACACGGTTGTCGATGTACTTGTGATTTATTAGTTTGTATTTGACTATTTGTAGACTAGCGTTGGGTATCGGGTTAATTCATATCGCGATAATTTCGATATTTGATATATCGAATATCGATCGAGCAGATTCCTCGATATATCGTACCGCGGCCAACATAAATTATCGCGATATATATCGCAAAAAATGGGTGTCCGTACAGTCATTTTACGGAAAATCATACGGAAAATCGTACAGATATTCCCCCCCCCCCCCCCCCCCCCCCCCCCCCCCCCCCCCCCCCCCCCCCCACTGAGCGCGAAAAAAATGAAAATTTTCATTTTTTTTATGGTTTGATATGTCGGCGATACGATATATCGGAGATATATCGCGATAATTTGGTTTTCGATATATCGATTATCGGGTACCTGAAATTCGATATATATTGAATATCGGCAAAAGGTCCTCGATGCCCAACACTATTGTAGACATTAGCCTTACATCTGATGAACCGAACCAGAAAAAAGTGACCAGTCACGCATGGATCCTGGCCGTCGGAGGTAGACCTATTCGCACTTTGTTTAGTTCGCGGTTTCGATAACAAAATCTTATACTTTTATACCAAAACGGTAGTACAGTACACCGCGCATCGTAATTAGAGTAATGAAAAAATTAGAGTAAAAAAAGAGAAAAAAATAATTAGAGTAATTTACTCTAATTTATGTGATAGAGCTGTTTCAAAAAGGATTTACTCTAATTTATGCGGTTTACTCTAATTTGGCAAGTTAATATCCTCTACTGTAAATAAGGTATTCGTACAGAATCTGACAAAACGTACAGTTTATCGTCACTATGACGTTCGCACTACGCGTTTTGTTAAAACGCAGTTACATGATAATGGCCTGTATTAAATCATTATTTGTACTTTTTTACTTATAAAAGTACACTTTTGCACGGTCGGACGTCGTCCGTACTCCACACTATTTAAAATGAACATATATTAGAATTAAAAACGCTAATTAAACCTTACCTAAATTAGAATAATGAAAAAATTAGAATCGATTACTCTATTTGATGTGATAGAGTCAAAATTTCGAGCGACCGAATTAGAGTAATTTACTCTAATTACGATTCGCGGTGTACAGTCTAGCAGCGGTTTGAATTTTCGTTGTTGTCTGTCTAGCAGTCCGTCTGCCATTGACATTTTCCATATCCGTGACTTTTTCCACTTTCGTGAATGGCTGCTTGCACAAACGACGGAAGAATCGCACAATGGCGGTGGCAAAAAAAACAAAGCTGCCCGGCAAAACTGTATGTTATTGGGCCAACATTGGTATCACGACAATTTGGCGTGACGTCATCTAGCGTCGACAGCACATTTTGCGGTTTCCAAACGATACATTTTGTTGGCAGTACGGCAAAATGTATCGTTAAGGGTGTACTGCGGAAGTTACACGACCGGTTTTGAAACGTTGCATTGTACCGGCGGTACGGAAATGTTTTACTAATGTCCTACTTTGGAAGTTTGACGGCCGATGTGTCGCCCGTGTCATGACTTGGTACAATAGTCGGTTCGTATATTGTACTTTGACGGTGAATCGACGGCGGTTCTCGTTCGTAAACTCAATCGACGGCAAATCATCGGTGACGGTCGGTTTTGAAACGTTTTCCGACGGTTCTTGTTCGTAAAGTCAATCGACGGCATGGGTCCACTTTCCTGTCAACGGATCACTGTAGACATGAAAGACTTGCAAGTCGGGCAAAGTTTTGAAGGCAAAGTGGTATGCTCTCCTATTTGACTCTTTGTATCTTAGTCACCAAGAAAGTATTGGGTCAATCTGCTTTGTGTTTACTTGAATGAAGAATTTGAGCACAACTTGGTAAGTCGCAGCTAACAATTAGACGTCACAATTTTTTTTTTTTGCTTCTTTTCAAATGTGTGTGATGCAAATTTTGGCTTTTTCACTTCAAGCTACTCGCTTTTCTGAAACTAATGAATTCCATCATTTGGATTATGAGAATTTGGTGTTTTCGGATTCTGTTTATAGACTGCTGTATCTTGTGCCTGGTTGTCGAAAGCAATTGTAGCTTACGACTGCTTTGAGGACATTGGAACATTCACAGACGGTTTGGTCCATATATCTGAGTTATCGGTAAGATTAATATCAAGTATTGACATCTGATGTCGATACTCTATGATAGTGTTAGAAAACAGCTAGTCTTTTGTACGCAATCTGCACAATCACCATGGTTTTTTATCCTTGCTAAATAATTTATACGCTTTTTTGTTGGATGGAGCCTTCCTTTTGATTTATAAATAGGGAAATATTTCTCATTCAATTTCCTTTTGCTTGTAGTAAACCTATAGCGTTAATAAACCTTGAGTTGTTATAACGTTAATACCACTAATTTAGTGACTTATAGTGCTAATAACACTTTTTTTTTCTTGTTAATGCTTATTCTCTAAATAGTTACAAACAGACATTCCTTTTTAACTGAATTAGAATTAATAACACTGTATAAACCCCGTGTGTATAATTTGTTACCCCAGTAATGATTGATTGTGTACCTGGTGATGCAGATTTGTGCTTTATTTCTGATGAAGCAAGTAAAGGTTTTCCTTCGATTTTGAAAGTTTTGCACGCCTAAATTAAGTATTCCTACCTATTAAACCGTCTAAATGTTCTATTTACCCGTGAATTGCTGTTTGTTTTTCTACGTTTGTTACTATATATTGTCGTCCTTTGACCTAGGCTCGGACATGGTGGCAAGGTCCATCTTTCAATTATTTTTTATTTTTCTCTTTTCTTGTGTTTTCGCCTCACTTTGTGCCATCATTTGATTTTTTTTTTGTCTGTAGTCGTTACAATTTCTGTGCTACTTTTGAGGTATGTACACTGTGAGGTATGTTGGTAGAAGGCTCCAACTTGGTTTTGATGCAAAATTGTGTGGTGACAGGCTTGCCCATTGAGACTCACGCACCATCAGAATAGATGTACGTATTTTTTGCTTACTTTCCAAGTAGGAATGTTCAGAAGCAGCAGATTAGGACGAATCCTTTACCAGAAAGGAGCTGTGCAATTATAGAGTCATGGTTTTGACTGGTTGGTCCGACCTTTTTTGGAGTAATGCTATATCGTTGTTTGTTAGGGGCTACCTATAATGTGGTTTGAAATAACACTTGGACATATACACAGATGATGCATGCTCCCTCTTTTTTCCAGAAAAGAGTTGTTGCACACAATTTTTGCAAAAAAATGAAAAATTGGAACCGAATGTGGTGCATTTACGGTTGTTAAATAATATAACGTATACGTATGATAGATTTAACAATAAATGTCTGCTTGTAATGATTGTTCTCACAATTAAGTTGTTTCATAATGCCACAGAAGATGTACATAAAGCCGCTCAAACACAGATAAACTGATACAGGTGATAGTTATTCTTAACCAATTAAATTTTGCCTAATTGGTTTGTGTCCCACTTTTTTTTACATTTCACATGTATGAGCATTTAGCTTGGGTTGCATACAAGGCTAGTGTTAAGTCAAGAATACTGGAAGCTTAGTGAACCAAATTATGTCTATGGGTTGAATGTTGCTTATTTGACATGATCATTCTTTGAGAGGGTTGCGGAGGAATAAGATCAGTTTATCTATAAAGAAAATGGTTGCGAAAAATCGATTTAAGTCTCCTTTGCTTATTTTCTAACCTTGCCTTGCATGTCAGACTTTTGTTGTTCTTTGTGACGAAAGGTCACCTGTTAATGTCAAGGAGGAGATATGGCTTACACTATGTTAGCACCATGCTAGTTGTACATGTTTAAGTTCTGTATGCGTGATCTTTATCAATCTTGAATTTGTTTCTAACCTAAGTTGAAACGTCTAATGAATCTTTTTTTGGATGCTGTGTTCTTTCAGCTACTAGGAGTGATTTTTGACCTTAACACCGGAGGATCTGCAGCGAGAAATCCATTTGTTGAAGCTTTTAGAAGATGTGACCTCATACTTGACCTAGAGGTTGAGCCTAAACCAGTAATGGGTGAAGTTGAGACAGTAGTAGTTGAGCCTGAAAATGCAGCTGAGCCTGAGGTAGTAGTTGAGCCACAGACCATTGAGTCTGAAACACTGAGCCAGAGACCATTGAGTCTGAAGTAGTAGGTGAACCCCGAGCGTTAGTAGCTGAGCGTGAGACTGTAGCTAAGGTTTAGGCGGGTACTGAATCCCAGGTGGTAGTAACGGTTACTGAACCCTAGTTGGTAGTAGCTCAGCCAGAGACCATAGCGAAGCCCGAAGCAGTAGTTGAATCCAAGTCGGTAGTAGCAGAGCCTGAGTGTGTAATTGAGACTGAGGCGGTAACTAAACCTTAGGCAATAGTAGGTGAATTTGAAAGTTGAGCCTGAGGCAAAAGCAGTTGAACCTCTAACTGTAGACAAGGTGGTTGTGGTTCAATCACATTCAAATGTTGTAATTGCTAAAGGTATGCTTACATCAAGTAACATCATAAAAAAATACAAAGTTATCAAAGTATCACCAAAACAAAGTATTTAAAGTATTTGTATTATATTTCAAAAAAAAAAAAAATCAATGTTTGTAATGTTGGTCAACCTTTGAGCTGATAATGATGTTCAGCAACCTTTTTGGTCTTTAGACTAAGTTGGTTGATCGAAAAAACAAAAGGAAAAAAATATTTAAAGTAACAATGTAATCTAACAAACAAAAATTGTGAATGAAAACAAGTGTTTGTAATGTTGGTCAGCCTCCGAGCTGATAGTGATATTTATGCAACCTTCTAAGTCTAAGGACTAAGCCGGTTGATCACAAAAAAAAAAAAAAAAGTACTCAAAGTAATCAATCTACTATAAGAAACAATGAAAATTAATAAGTATTAAGTGATTATAATGTTAGTCAGCCTTTGAGCTGATAATGATGTTTATGCAACCATCTTGGTCTTCGACTTAGTTGCTTGATCAAAACAAAAAAAATAATCAAAATATTATAACTATCAAAAAATATAAAAGAAAATACGTGTTTGTAGTGTTAGTCAGCCATCGAGCTGATAATGATGTTGTTCTAACCTTTTGGGTCTTTGGACTAAGTTGGTTGATTATTAGTTAAGTCTAATGTTTTTTCTTTTTTTTATTATAATTTTCTTTGTTATGTTTACATTTGTTTCTTTCGTTTTTGAGATGTGATCAAGGTTGTATTGTGTTTATTTATTATGTTTGTTTTTTTTTTTTTTCTTCTTTTGTAATATTATGTATTTTTTTTTTGTTTTACTTTTTAAATAAATCCTATTTTGTTTGTCTATAACCTTATTTTTACATGTTTGGGAAAGTTTGTATTAAAATCATGTTGTTTTGTTATTTCATTTGTTTATTAATGTTTATTTATTTTTTGTTTTTCATATGCAAGTGTTTTTTTTTCTGCTTTTGGGAGTTCTATTTTTGGTAAGCTCATTATGACACGAAAACATCTTTTTCGATTACATCTTACAGGGTTTGGGAATTGTTTGTTTCGTGCTCTTTGTTAGGATTTAGTACTGAGAACTCATTTAGCGACGAGACATTCTCGTAGCTAAAGTAGCGACGACCAGCGACGAAGAAGTCTCGTCGCTAGATATTTGAAGTGACGTAGAAACTGTTTGTTCGTTTCGTTTCACGCGAGTTCTAGTCGTACTATTGAAGTGACGTGGAAAATGTTTGGTCGTTTCGGTTCACGTAAGTTCTAGTTGTACCGTGTGGTTCAAGTCGGTTCGTGGTTGACTTGTCTTGTCGTACCGTGTAGTTCAAGTCAGTTCGCAGTTGTCGGTCGGATGTTTTCACCACGTTGACTCTTACGCGTTTCTAATCGTATACCGTGGTTTTGTTACGTGACGTTTGAAGGAGTATATTGAGGCGTAGTGAGAGAGAGGTTCTTATCAATTTGGCGAGAGTTGATCCTCCTTGTAGATTATGAAGGAGTTGAAGGAGTTAAGGGAGTTTGATAGCTTTGTGGTGTTTCTTGAGGAGTTAGAGGAGGTTAGTGAAGATTATCCTTTATATGATTAAGAGGAGTTAGAAGTGAGTGCGTTTTGAGGGTGTGAGGAAATTATGTAAGAAAAGTTTCCCTTTGGAATATATTGACTTTCTTGGGGTTATATTTCTCTAGTGTATGTTTTATCTTTTATGCTTCCGCTTGCATTTGCACTCAGTGTTTTATTATTCGATCCTATCAATTGGTATCAAAGCAGGTTGTAGTGCTCCATGAGTGTTTTGATGATGAGGATGGAGACGATTGAAGACGAAAAGGATTGACGAAGAAGACAAAGACTGAAGACGAAGAAGAAGATGAAGACGAAGATTGAAGATGAAGTGGAAGACGAAGACGAAGATTGAAGACGTAGACGACAGATTCAAGACGAAGAGAGAAGACGAAGACGAAGTTTGAAGACGAATATGAAGACGGAAGTCGAAGATGAAGACGAAGAAGAAGACGAAGACTAAAGACGAAGAAGAAGATGAAGACGAAGATTGAAGACTTGATAGCCTAGGTAGCCATAGCTCTAGCTTCCTCTCCAACTTCTCAGTGACTGCAACAAGTGTGGGAGTTGGAGAGAGAAGTTAAAGGCAGACTGCCTTGACTTCTTTCTGTTTTTCAATTTAGACCTAGAAAATACTAAAATAACCATCGATTTCTATACTCGAGACGTTATAAATTACGCAGCTGACCGCTCAGATAAAAATAAGCCCTCGAGACGCCATAAATTCCATCGTTTGCCGCTCAGATAAAAATACACGCGCGAGACGCCATAAATCCGCGGCTTGCCATTGAGATAAAAATACGTGCGCGCAAATGAAGCAAAAGTGCAAAACTGAAAAGTGCAACGAACAAGCGACGGGCCACAGAATTTACGGCGTCTCCAACGGCGGTTTCTTTCTGAAGACGGAGTGGAGGACACAAAAATTACGCGCTCGCAAACAAAGTAACGTCTTTTTTTTTTCAAATGTCCAAACAAATTTCCGTACAGTGTGAGACGTTTGAAATTTACGAAAGCTACGAAACAAAGGAATACTACGTAGTTTTCGTAAAAAGGTCAAAATCTTTACGAATAGGACATCAATGGCGACCTTTGCCCTAGAGACATATCCAACCCTCCGACAGCTCGATATTTGATATTTTAATCGCGATAGGAAATTTCACGATACACAACACTTCAATATTTCCATCGCAACATATTTCCACGTGTCAAGCTATCTGGATGCTAATAGTTAAGTGACTTGTCAAAAATGTTACGAAACATAGTTCAAAAGTAGGCGTTTTTTTGTAGGCCTTTTGTAGGCCGCCTTTAGCGTAAGATGTGTTACTGGCTTTCCATGTGATATTTTTAGATCCCTACTTTGATCAGCGACCGTCTGATCGTCCAAAATCTGACGATTTAAATAAAAAATAACCTCAAAACTCACAGAAAATAATTTTTTGTCCGAATGTTTTTCAAAATTTAGACATGACGTTTAGTTCTCAATCGATCAATGTGCAACTCAACCCTGCTACTTTTTTTTTCATTTTGAGACCAATACAATATGGGTCTTAAGGTCATATTGTATCGGCCTACTTTCAACTATTTTAAAACTAATTTACGAAATGGAAAACTGTCCTTGTTATGTTTGTGTGAAAGCTACATCGTGTATCGCTATTAGTGCAGATAGTTTTTTCGCCACATAAAAACATATTTTGTTTGTACACATATGTCTGATTCTCAGATGGAGACCGCCCAATGGAAGGTCGAAATCTTTCCTTTCAATTGCAACCGTCAGATCCAAAATCCGAGGAGTGTGTACGTAGAAAAGATGTTCAAAGTGGCAAACAAGACCTTTATAGTCTTCACTAATAGCGATAAACCTTTGTAACGAATACGACAGCGTAACAAGATTTGCAATAATTCCCGACGGGATTATCCGCTTATATGGTTGACTTCCCGACAAACTAACCCTAATTGTCGCAATATAGCATGGCAAGGGAACGTAACGACGCGCCGAATAATAGTCGCGGGGACGGTGCTTTGCCTTTGGTTGCCAGGCCTGCCCGGCCTGTACACGCGGACCAATAAGAGCGTTACAATTTGTCGCAGGAGTTACATGTAATCCACGTATCAATCAGTTTCTGATAGTGTACGGATATTGAAAACACGACGACGTGGCGTGATGTGACAAGATCGCAAGCGCAAAAATTAAAAGTACGATATTGTACGTTGCTCGACCAGTGTTGATAACACGACATTTTGTCGTGACGTCAAATTTGTTTGGACGTGAATCGCCCTTGACGTTAGCTAACGTCAACATAAACATCGCAATGTGATTCATGTTGCCGAACGGTTAAGCGCCGATGACTCAAATCCGTCCATACCAAACCATCCTTAACGTCGTCGACCGCGGGTCAACTGTCGCGATCACTTTGTTGTCGCCGCTGTACTGTAGTGTAGCGGTTTCAAACTGTCTTGTCAAGAGTACAAAGAATTTATCGTCGCCGTCACTTCGATATCGTTTCACTTACTTGTACAATTAACTCGCATCGACGACATCTTGGTATCTGTCGTGGCCACCTTGATGTCGTTGGCCGCGGGTCAACTGTTGCGATCAATTTGTCGTCATCGTTGTACTAGAGAGTAGCGGTTTCGAACAGTCGTGTCACGCGTACAAAAAATCTAGGTCCATAATTTTTGTATAGAGATTTCTATTACATCCCATCTTTTTTCTTTTTGCCCTTGAATTTGATCTTATACCTCGTCTATTTTTAATTTCTTTATACTTTACAAAATGTCAATTTTTATATTCATTTGCGAAGGCTTGAAATTTATTCAGTAAGTGGTTTTTTACATGTTAAATGATTTATAGTGGTTTGTGTGAAGTTTATCTTATGTTTCTTTTTTTTTGTTTAATGTATGTTTCTTATTTTACTTTTTAAATAAATCCTATTTTGTTTGTCTATTTCTTTATTTTTACATGTTTTGGAAAGTATGTATTAAAATCATTTTGTTTTGTTATATCATTTGTTTATTAATGTTTGTTTATTTTTTGTTATTCAGGTGTAAGTGTTTTTTTTCCGACTTTTGGGAGGTTTATTTTAGGTAAGCTCATTATGACACGAAAACCTATTTTTGGATTACATGTTACATGGTTTAAAAATTGTCTGTTTCGTGCTCTTTCCTTATTATTGTTTGGTTGTGAGTTTAAATATTCTTATGTAAAAAAGGTAATTATTAGTTATTTGTTTTGTTATTGGGATGAGCATGCTATTTTTATTAGTTGTGGACATGGAATTCAATTTATAGACTTTAATCATTATCAAACGTATATGTCTGTTGATAAAGTTTAGGGCAGTTGTGGTGAAGTTCGTGTTGCTACAATTGTGGTGAAGTTCGTGTTGCTGCAATAATTTTTGATAATGTTTTTCATATTTGGAATGCTAATTTTTCTAGAGCATTGTCTGCTTCTAGTGAAAGATGGGCCGATGATGATGACGATGATGATGATGATGATGATAATGAAGATGTAATGCTGATGATAATGATGATGATGATGACGATGATGATGTGATGATGATGATGATGATGATGTTGACGATGTTGATGATGATGATGATGATGATGTTGACGATGATAATGCGATGATGTTTTATAATGATGATGATGATGATGATGTTGATGATGATGTAATGATGATGATGATGATGATGATGTTGACGATGATGATGTTGACGATGATGATGTTGACGATGATGATGTTGACGATGATGATGTTGACGATGATGATGTTGACGATGATGATGGCGATGATGATGATGATGATGTAATGATGATGATGTAATGATGATGATGATTATGATGATGATTATGATGATGATGATTATGATGTAATGATGATGATGATGATGATGACGATAATAATGATGATGATGATGATGATGATGAAGATGATGATGATGATTTAGATTATGATGTAATCAAAGTATCACCAAAACAAAGTATTCAAAGTATTTGTATTGTATTTAAAAAAAAAAAAAACCAATATCTGTAATGTTGGTCATATAAAAAAAACTAAGTAATCAAGTTTCACCGAAACAAAGAAGTCAAGTATTTGTGTTGTATTTTAAAAATATATATATACCATTGTCTGTAATGTTGGTCACCCTTTGAGCTGATAATGATGTTCAGCAATTTTCTTGGTCTTTAGACTAAGTTGGTTGATCGAAAAAAACAAAAAAAAAATATTCAAAGTAACAATGTAATCTAACAAACAAATATTATAAATGATAACAAGTGTTTGTAATGTTGGTCAGCCTCCGAGCTGATAGTGATGTTTATGCAACCTTCTGAGTCTTAGGACTTAGTGGGTTGATCACAAAAAAAAGAAAAAGAAAAACAAAGTACTCAAAGTAATCAATCTACTATAATAAACAATGAAAATTAATAAATAATAAGTGATTGTAATGTTAGTCAGTCTTTGATTTGATAATGATGTTTATGCAACCATCTGGGTCTTCGACTAAGGTGCTTGATCGAAAACAAAAAAAAAATACTTAAAGTAATCAACATATTCTAACTATCAAAAAATATAAAAGAAAATATGTGTTTGTAGTGTTACTTAGCCACCGAGCTGATAATGATGATGTTTAAACCATCTGGGTATTTGGACTCGGTTGGTTGAATCCTAGTTAAGTCTAATGTTTTTTTTTTTCCTTATTATTTTCTTTGTAATGTTTACATTTGTTTCTTGCGTTTTTGTTATGTGATCAAGGTTGTATTAAGGTTATTTATTTTGTTTGTCTTTTTTTTGTTTTCTTCTTTTGTGATATTATATATTGATAAAAAAAATATAAAAAATATAAATGCAACACCTTAATATAAAATAAACAAAAACCATTAGTATTCTGTTTAAACAAATAATGGTTGAATAATGTTAATGGTTTAATGTGTATTCTATATTAAACATTAAAATATTTAATACTACATGATATATTCAGTCCATTCATTCATATCGTTCAGTAGATTGAGATCGAACGTTCAAATTAATGTGAAACTTTTACGCTTAATCAAACCCCCTACATGAACGAAAGTACGAAACGTGAATTAAACCATCTACTTGGCATCCTCATGGTCTTTACCATGTACAATGCGATAGTACAGTGGGTACCATGTACGAACACCGTACGTGACGCCAACACTGAAATTACGATACACCACAAATCGTAATTAGAGTAAAGAAAAGATTAGAGTAAAAAAAAAATAATAATAATTGAGTTATAAACGCTAATTATTGTGATATAACCTTTTCACAGAGGAAGTTTACTCTAATTTATTTAATTACTCTATATTAGGTTATGTCGGCAATAATTATCCGTGCTGTAATTATGAACACTAAAATACGTAGACATACCAAAACTGTTAGTCCGTATATTTTGACGTCATTATGACGTTAGTACTATTTGTCTCATATATATGTACTATTTGTCTCAACTCATACTATTGTCGTTTAACTATAAACTTTTCACATGTAAATTCATGTAAATGTTCACACGGACGACAATGTTGTCGACGGACAGAGCTATGCGAACGAATTTTTTTCGATGCGATTTTTTTTTTTTGTTTAGTGCAATTTCACATGTGAGCGCAATTCTATTAAATTATTATTTGTACCTTTTTACTTATAAAAGTACAATTTTGCACAGTCAGACGTTGTCCGTACTCCACCCTATTTAAATCGAATCTATATTAGAATTTTTTACGCTAATTAAACTTTTCCTTAAATAGTATAATAAAAAAATTCGAATCATTTACTCTATTTAACGTGATAGAGTCGAAATTTAGGGCGACCGAATTTGCGTTATTTACTCTATTTACGATTCGCCGTGTAATGTACGGATATTGAGAACACGACAACGTGGCGTGATGTGACGAGATCGCACGCGCCAAAATTAAAAGTGCGATACTGTACGTTACTGTACCGGTATAGATTAAACGACACATCGTACGTCACGCCAACACTCAAATAACAGTAGTGTACGGATATTGAGAACAAGACAACGTGGCGTGATGTGACGGGATCGCACACGCAAAAATTAAATGTACGATACTGTACGTTACTCAACCGGTATTGATATCACGACATTTTGGCGTGACGTCGATTTTGTTTGGCCTTCTATCATACCACTACAACCACGCGAAATACAACAAATAGGATTGTACCACGTGTCTCTTTTCATTACATCGAAATGGAACATGACAAAGCTAATCAAAACTCAAATCACTCAACGGCTCAAGATCTTACACAACAATAATCGACGATCAATTATCGTTGTCACCAGAGACGCCAATCAAAACTCAAAACACTCAACGGCTCAAGATCTTACACAAAATATCGACGGTCAATTATCGTTTTCACCAGAGACGAATGCGACTAGAATGCTTTGCTCTTTTAGAAAAAGGCAAAGGTACTTTTAAGCAATATAATGTACTGATTTCGACATTTCGTATACCAAAAACTCCATAATATCGTGAACCAAAAACTCGCAGATATCGGTCCCTATCAGTATTCACATGATGTACGGATTTCGTATTGTAAGCAACATTAAAAATATGTAATAATACCGACCTTCGAATACCCCAGTGATACTGGCATACGCCATAACCGTACGATCGGACGATGAGAAGCAGTCAGCGGTACATTCAGTACACCGTACAAATATCCTGAACCCTCTCCATCAAAAGTCGCAGCTAACAAGGGCGAATCCTACGCTGTCACTGTTTCGTAAGATTTGTTGTTCTCTACTACACCGCCAATCGCTATTAGAGTATATAACGCCAATTCGGTGCCCTTTTTTCAAAAAAGAAAACCTGAAATACAATTAATAACGCTATTTAAGTAGGTGGACCATAATCTGCCACGTCTCAGATACTAAATTAGAATCAATAACGCTAATTTTTTTTTGACGCTATTTAATCCTTGACTCTAATAGCGATTGGCGGTGTACTGTACTGTACTGTTCAGTACAGTAAATTTTCCATTTACATGGGCAAGGTGTACGAACCACTTGGGTCTACCTAATCAACGGTGGAGATGATTTCCTTACAATATCCCGTTGTCATTATAGGGCTTTCGCGATTTTTACAATACCAACGGTTGAGATGGTTGCTCTAGTTCAAATTTGTACTCCTGAACCCTTTTCTGTTGTCGTTACAATTCTCTAAAATAAAAGAAGGTAACTGTACAGTTCTTGAAGTTGAAGCGTACCAATTCTGAACCCTGACCTGAACTGACAGCCTCCATTTTCCCTATTACTATAAATATCACTTCATTTCTGCTGTTCGTCTATTATCTCGTCTTTGACTGCTTACTCTGTTATGACATTCATCGCCTCTCTCGTGGTAGACATTCAGATTTTATAGAAACTTTCGAAAATGCAATTTTTTTTGTATTCCATTTGAAGGCGTTTTATCAAGTTTCAATCGTCAGTGAAATGTCTTCTATATTAAACTTCGATTCAGCTTCTAGATTGAAGGAGCCGGGAGAGTCAAATCTACCTCAAATAATGTGAGATTTTGTTTGTAATCTCTAATGTGACTCTGGCACCATTTGTTGTTTTCGGAAATTTTGTTCTCCCCTCTCCTTAACCTTCTCTCTCCCTTCTCCCTTCTCCCTTCTCTCTCCCTTCTCCCTTCTCCCTTCTCCCTTTCTCTTTCCCTTATTCTGGAAACTCTCGCCTATTCTTCTCTCTGGTCCGGGACTTTGTCGTTTTCTCGTTTTTAATTAAACATGTAAGACGATGGGTCCAAATGGGTCAGAGATCCCCATAAGGCGTAAAGGCAAACATCTTTTTCTAAGAGCCGTTGCAGATATTTCTCACATTTGCAGAAATGGCTTTCCGGAAGATGACATATTACTCGCAGTTATTATGACATCTTGTTCTTATCCTTTTTTACACCGGTATTTGCATAAATTTTAATTCCATTGAATTTTTCCGAATCCGCTTTTCTCTCCATGTCCGTTTGTGGTCCTCCCTACTTTCAATCGCTTTCCTTTTCCCTTCCTGTGTTTCGCTGATTTTGTATGCATTCAGGTTCTTGTTTTCCTAATCAATTATAAATATATTTAATGCTGCCTTGCAGCTAAACTATTTTCTGTGGCATGAGATTTTTCTCTATGCTTTTACTGTTTATCGTTACTTGACTCTCTGTGACATTCGTACGGATACTGATTGATTACTGGCTCCGGTGAATCTTCTGGAAACTCCAGGATTTTCGACTACGTGATGTGACAATGTGACGTGACAATGTGACAACACCACTTTACGAAATGGATGAAGCTTCCTCTTTCCTTGGGACGCTCCATAACTAGAGGTGAGTCAGTGTTATCTTCTTTCTTCTGACTTCTATCTGTATTCTTCTGAGTATTCTGTTCTACTATTTTTTGTTTTTATTAAGTTGTAGTGGGAATTTTACTCGGTATATCAGGTCAAATGATTTCCATACATTTTTTCTCCATTCTGATCTTATATTCACTGTTGTCTATTAGTAGCGTAGTTCAGTATAAGATATATCTTGGCACGTGAGAGGAATGGAAATGAAGATATTTTCCCCAAATGATCGACGCTGATTCGAAAAGTGCGATAAGTGTCCCTCAAGGGACCCAAGCCAGAGACTGATCCGCTTTTCTACTCACGTGCCATAGTAACAAGCTACTATATATGCGTCAGTAATAAGCTACTATATTTAAGTGTTCTTTTATTTATTCTTTTTGGGTGGCTTGTATTTTACCTCTTTAAGTGTATTATGCTTTTTCGCCGTAGTGGCTTATCTATCAATCATATTATTTTTTTGTGGAATGTCACCCCACTTGAAGGCTTTTCATTTGTAATTCTTTATTTTGGCTGTTTGTTGGTACCATCTTTTGCGCATTCCCTTTTTGCGTATTTTACTCTACTTTCTCTGTAACCGTTTTTGCTAGATTTTTTCCCATGGAGCCTGTGCGAAATGAGGACATAAACGTTTTGGTCTGATTTTACTTTTGATGACAAATTCTAAGTCTTCAAAGTTTTCTGATCGCCTTTGGTTTCTTTAAACAAAAGCAGCTTAACTTAGCTATTTATTTTTAAGTAGTACTTCCAATTCTTTTGCCAGCATGCGAGATGGAAAATAATTGAACAGGACTGCACGTTATTTCTATCTCGTCTAGCAACCCATCGCATCAGTTCAGATGCAATCTCTTCTGCTAATATGGTTTTTTAACAGCCAAATTTTTGGTTCGTTTCCTCAAAATCGTGGTTTTCGCTTCAATTAAGTTGGTTTGTTGGCCTTTATATGCCTACTGACCCGTTCCCTGAAGCCAAAAAAATGTGGTCACGAGGATTAAAGCCCCTTTTGGCCATTTACACCCTTCCTTCGCTATCCCATGTTTGCTCACACGTGTGAATGATGGGACGTTAGGCATGGGATATCCAATCATTTGAAATGGTGTTCGTGTGGTTTTACTTGATTCGTATCATACTGGTTCCGAGTAATTTCAAAATTCATACTACTGAAATTCTTTTGTCCACAAGTTTTTGGTTTTAGCTGGAAATGTGTTTTCTAATTTCAGTTTGCTCTTTCTTTATTCAGGTTCATAATGGCATTAATCTGGAGAATTAGGAATTTCCAAATTCGGCCCCTCCTTTCCCAGGTTGGTGTTTCCCAGGTTTTAACCTTTTCTAATTGATGGATTATAAGTAAAATATGTTTTTTTCTTTTACATTGTTCAATCTGTGGTCATCAATTTGGTAGTGTTTACTTTTTTATTTCATACGGGCAGCTAATCAGGCAGCTATCCGTGATATATCCTTGCATGAGGTGGCGTTCTGTTGCCCGGAAAAAGATGTTCCATTTTTTCAATTCTTGGCATAGGGTTGAGGTGCTACTAGCCTTGACTGGTGCAGTCATATCCGAAAATATGGACGACATCGTGTTTTGTAACACCTTAAGATGTTTGGCTGTTTACAAGGTCTTTCTATTCCGACTCTATGTACTTTGTTTGCTTCTCAGTTAATTTTCCTGTTGTTGTTGTTTAGGTGTATAAGCCGACGCTGGAATGATCCGCACAGAAAATTCGTCAAATGGTTTTTCACAGAATTCTTCAAGAGGCTTGATATTAAACAACTGTACCTTCAGATGGTATGTAACAGTAGAAATAATACAATTGTTCATAACTTTTGTTTCATCCCCTTTCTTGATTACAGTATGGTGATGTGTAAGTTAATGAGTTATGTATGTCCTTTCGTTTTCCTGTTTCCTCTGGATTGGGTTTTCAACATTTCGTAAATTCGAGTTCCTTTCTGTGAAAATTGCATTTTTCTGTCACCTTTATTGCTTTCCTATGGAAGTCTTGTTGGGATTCCACTGTCATTTGAGGGTTTGAATTTGTGAAACTCTTCCATTCCCATTTTCCTTTCCCCCGGGCAGCTGTAGTGATGATCCGGATATACCCAGCTCGCTTGGAGCCGCTGCGGTGGCGCTGAAGAGAAATCTCCGTTCCTATCTCACAATATTACTGAACAGCTGCCTGTTAGGGTTCTATGTGGGGAATGTAGTTGGTTTTGCTTTTCTCCACGGTTGTTGACTCCCCTCTTTTGTTGTAACTGATCTGCTGTTCCTTGCGACTCGAAAAAACCCTAATAAAACTCTCAGACTGTTCGATGATAAACTCAATGGTGTGAAAATATTTAAGAAAACTGGAAAACTTTTTGCCTCTTACTTTAGCTGTTCGTTTTTTTTAGAATTTCCTCATAGCTTATTCAGTTACTGTCTGTTTATTTTTTCTCTTTATTTATGGGTTCTATTGTGTTGCAGATCCCTGCTATTTATCTCTTGTTTATCTGGGTTTGTCCTTTGAATTGGTATGGAAAATTTTGGATGTGGCGATTGTGGGTTTTTTTCCTCTTTCTCTCTGAATATGGATTTTGGTTTATGCCTGACCTATGACGATAATTCATTGACTTGAACCTTTCTTATGGAAGGTGTTGAGAGCTATTTATATACTCAAACCGCCGAGGCTAGGCATTACTTCACATACGAGAATGTCTCTCTTAAACACATTCATGAATCGGGAGATACTAAATTTTGGGAAGATCCTTCTTGCTTCCTCTCACTTTTGCTTTTTGCTTTTCCCTTTTCTATTGTCTTTACCTCTCCCACCGCGTCTCCAGCCCTTCCGCTGTAGCTCAACAAGCGAGGAGGTCCTAAATTTTATTATTTTTTGCGGGAGAATTTTGGAAGCGATACCTATCCATGGCGCAGTTTTTGTTGCTACTGTGGAAGTAGCTTCCGTACATCATCAAAACTAGTGTCGAAGGGTTGGGTTTTCTTAGGGATTTTTAGGATCTTTGTCGGATTTTACTGATTTTTTAATGTATCCCTTTTAAATGTGGTTTTATGAAGCGGTAGAGTTTGTTAGCCTTTGAATGAAGGGGTTTTATGAGGAGCATAAATAAAAATAATAAACTCAAAAATATTATCTTGGCTTTTTTTTTCCAGGTTATAAACAAGTGGGTGACAGGTGGGATGGGAATTTGTGGCAATTTGCAACCGGATTTTTGGAGAGACTATTGGATACTTGGCCACCGGAATGTAGAACAGATGCGGGGGCGAAATAAATTTTGCCAGCTCAGTTTTGTTGAACTTTAATATTGCGAAAATTACTAGGGATTTATTTCTTGTATGATTGTACACTTTTTTTTGGTTCGTTGATAGGGGCTATTAGGAATACTAGTTGTCCTTTTTTTTAGACCCCTTTGTATCATGATGGAAAATCCATCCTATTTTGAAATAAAGAAATTTCATTACTGTTTTTCGTCTTTTTTGGAGTATTATTCAGTAGCATACCTCTCACTAATAACTGGAGTGAGAGTCCTCACTAATAACTGGAGTGAGAGTCATCAATGCACCACTTAATGCTGAAATTCAAACTCAAAGCAACCCTAAAATGCCATAAAACCCTTAAAAATTCTGAAAAATCTGTCTTACTGTGGTATGACTCGCTAGTCTACCCACCCCAAACAAATGTTGAGAAAGAACTATTGTGGTTTTTCAGGGTTAGGGTTCCGGTATTATTTGTGATTGTTGTGATTTTGTTAATGATTTGTTATACATTGGACTGTACATACGGCACATTGATACTGAATCATCGAAATGAAGGATCATTGTTGACTATTCAATCTATATATTAAAATCATTAATTATATACAAAACAATTATTATTGTAACCGTTAAATCATATTTTGTGTTATAAAGACATTGGTTGCTTCTAAATGATGTCAATACTTTAAATGGTTATCATAATATATGATGTGCATATATATAACATGGAAAGGCTTCTGCACTTGAAGAAATATGGTGTTATGCTGCCACGAATATTGATGAGGTTACGCATTATCGGCAAACCTGTTAGATTGACTGCGCCTATTGTAAGACTTTCCATTGAAACAGCGAAAGGTATTGGTGTTTAACCCAACTGTAGCGCGTTAATGTTTTTATGCAAAAAGAAGAAAATCTCTAATAACCCGTTATATTGCCGCAAGCTCTATATCTCCCAAATAAGAAATTGTGGCTCTCTGATTGGTAAGGTTGAAGACCCGACTGATAAAAGTTTCTACATGTTTACATTGTGGAAATTGAGGTCGTGTTATTGGTGGTCCCCAATATGTCACATTACAATATTTCCGGACGAGGGAAAAAAATGAGATTTAGCAAACAAAAAAATGAACAGTGAAAGACTAGGAAAAAATTTGAAAAACGGAACTAAAATTGGTTGTAGGTTGTGATGTCGTCCTAAATCTTTGAGTGACTGTATTTGGTCCCTTTTTTTTCTTGTCCACTGTTCGAAAAGTTTGCTATTACTGGAAGAATACTGGAGCATAAACAATTGACAATTTTTTTTTTTTTTTTTTTCTATACGAAAGACATTTTTTCTTTCCCGATACCAGTACTATGCCCAACACTAAAAGGGAAGGCCTCTAGGTTCCAATGGGAAAACGCCCTAATGGAGAGAGCTCCGCAAAAGTAAAGGGGAGCTTCTACTAAAGCGTGCCATAAAACGTATGTCATACATTTTTAGAAGTAATTCTTGCCCGATTTCCATTAGGTCATCCCAGTAGACGAATATGGGTGTGCCTATTTTGAGTGTTTTACCCACTTTCTACCCAGACGGTGTCCTATGGCAAGTTTCGCGACAAAAAACCTTTTCTTTATTTAAGTGCCGCCACATAGGCTTGGGCATATGTTTTGATACCTTTAAAAGATTTCAATTGTGGAATCGCTCGCCGGTTAAACCGCACAATTTTTATCTAAGGTTATTTAGACAAGTGTACGATGATGTAGGCAGTGTGCCCATGTGTTAAAGCAAGGGTTTTTTTTGTCGTTTTCCCACAAAATGGGACTTGCAACGTGAAAATCTTCTGCTGTACGAAAAATGTGTGAGAACCGAAGTACATTTTGCGTCATACTGAAACATTGAATGTACTCCAATTTGGCATTATTATCTTTTCGACCTACTACCACGTGATGCCAGGACATCTTCAAACTTCCACTAAAATCAACTTGCGAGGTGATTTAATTATAAGTATTAGTTGATTGACGAAAAGGAAAATGTTATCGCGCGTGTCACCAACGTCGAAATTTTTTGAACGAGGGAGTGTACACGCTATTTTATCCCCAACTCGTCAAGCGTATGTACATAGAAAAATGACAAGCGTGTACGGAAAAAAAATTGCAGGGGTCCCACGTTCATTCATGGGTCCTATGAAATAAAACAATAATGGTATGAAATGAAAGAGCTTTTTTTTTAATTTGTTTAATACCTTTGGGCATAAGTTGATGGCATATCGAGTGTTAAAAGATAAAAAAAAGAAATCGGGAAGCCATGGCGGAAGTTTTGGTACTAATGACGTCACAAGTGAGCATGACTTGGCAATGTCACAAAACCATTAACGTCTGCAATGTCACAAAAAACTCGACGTCTACAACAGTCGTTGTTTTTGTAAACGTTGCCAGTTTTTGTAAGTTTCGTAGTCGTCTTCAACCTTCACAAGCAATCACATTTCAAAGATACGATTTCATTCTTGGACATAGGAACACTCTCAAAAGTACTACGGAGAATCTTCGCTATAATCCAAAGTTTCATTCCAAAGTTTCGGTTACATGGGCAGACCACCTTTGATATGTGGAAAAGCGTGAGAGGACTATGACCTTTCATCAAACGGTAAAAAGAGAAGATCAAATAGATTGCTCCGGATTGGAATTTTGGTGGATTCCACATCTAGCTTGTCTAGCTGTCATTTCGTGTTTTCGTTGCTTTTGCCTTGCTTATCGTTTTTGTTTTTTCCCCCAACATGTGGTTTTTCAGTTTTTGCCGTGCTACTTCTCTTTTGTTCCCATGGACTCAAATGGTTTACCATCGCGCTTTTTAATAAAGTCAGCCCCCCTATATTTCTTTTTTTAAGCGACTTGTAAGACCCCTAAGAGACCCTAAAGCACCAAAAGTGGACTCCTATATTGCACATTTAGGGTAAAGGTCTTTGGTGGCAAATGTTGTACACTTAAAACTAAACTGTACAAGACGGTATAACAGATAACTTCACCATGTCTAAAATTTAAAAACTGAATGAGTTAGGGGTCCCATTAGGAGGTCCACGTAACATCGCCTCTTCTCCCTCTCCCACCTCCTCCACCTAAACCTCGCACACAAGCCTCAACACGGATAGAATGTACTGGGTGTCACAACTATTTCGCGGCCGGTGCCGGTTACGCCCGACATACAAGGAGTTGTCGAAGATTCTTCACTCAGGGCAGCACATCCTTTAGTACCATTCCTTCCACCACACTCTTGTTCGGACCTACGAGCGAAGATTGGGCATCTGTACGCGAATTAGATGTGCTCCTTATGATTTAGGATCCCCGCGTCCTGAATTATACAAGCGAATTCCCATGGCTCTGCGGATTATCGTACACGACGCCCTTCACCTCCCTTTGTCCTGTATTTGTTCCGATTCCACGGATGTTGAACCTTCGTACCTCCTTTTCATGTTTTCTCGTTTGGTTCCACTCTTACCACGCCGTGGAGGTGGTAGCGGGGCCCGAGATACTATGGCTTGATGCCGACGATTCCTTCGAGGGGATTGGCGGACCCTTCACGTCAAGCACGAGGATTGAGTTGCGAGTGCTTCCTTCACACAATGTGATAAATCTGGGACTTCAAATGTCCCATCCTCATATTGTCCTGTTGTTCATTTGGGTAGAGTTGGTGAGCTCTCTCGGGCGGTTCGCGCCCTCCAACCGTTTAATCATGCTCCTCAGTCTACTGTGACTGTCGAGATTCTTTGATCTCGACATCCACCAGCTCCCACCCTTCAACCACCCTCTATTCACACATTCGAGCCGTCAAAGTGTTTTCTCTTCGATCGAGACGCTTTCATTAAAGTCCTTACGAATTCTCAACATCTTTTAGCAGGGGTCCATCGGGCATTGTTTATGAGTTATTTCGCAACGTTTTGCCTCCGAAATCGGGTGCCCAGGGTTTTGATATTTTTTTTCGAGTTTGTTCCCTTATTGCGACTGGCACTGTCCCCTCTCATATTTGTGATCTCCCCTTTCGTATTTGTGATCTCCTCACGACTTCATGCCTTGTAGTTGTCACCAAACCCAATGGGGGAATCCGTCTTATTGTAATGGGCGAGGTGTCCCCTCTCGTATTTGTGATCTCCTCACGACTTCCTGCCTTCTAGCTCTCACCAAGCCCAATGGGGCAATCCGTCCTATTGCAGTGGACGAGGTATTGTACTGACTGGTGGCCAGTGCCATATTGGGCTTTCCGTCCTATTGCAGTGGGCGAGGTATTGTACTGACTGGTGGCTAGTGCCATCCGCATCCAGCTCCAACTGACCTTCCACGATAATTTCTCTCCTCATCAGTTCGGAGTGGCAACCCGGGGGGGGTTGTAGCTTTATCGGATGTCCATCCGGATTGGTTTGTCCATCTTGTCGATGTTTCTAATGCTTACATTACAGTGGATTAGAATGACAAATTTTCATAGCTTATGGATGCACCTTCCTCGATTGTCTAGATACTTTCTTTTGTCAAGACCTTTTATTTTTTAAGCAGTAGCCTCTATTTTTCCACTGATGGTGATTTGGTCCCACTTTCCTCCACGATTAGCACTCGTTTAAGTGAACCTCTTGGAGCCCCTTTGTTTGCCCTTGCTCATTACTGGGCCCTCTGTGAAACTCTGAGACCTCCATAAGTCCTCAGAGTGGACAGCTTCCAAGAAGCCTCTAGGATAATCCTGACCCCTTTGTGTTTAAGAAAAAATAACTGCCACCCTGGCAGAAAAAAACTCTGACCACCTTCACCCCTGTGAAGACAAGACTCCCCTGAGTCGATAGCAAAAAGAATCTCTGAATTTGCTCCCCTGAGCAATAAGTTATAAAGGGTCAAAGTTGACCTTTTGTACAGGAGCTCTCTGGGAGAGAGGGTCCTATCTTCTAATTTTTCTAAGTCCTATCTCTCTCACAGACTCTATCTACTGATGTACGGAACCAATCAGATTACTGTTCCGTACGCAAAAGTACAGCTGCCGATGTACTTTATGTACGGACATTGTACGACATGGCCTAAATGTCCACACGTGGAATATCCGGATTCGCTCTTTTAATCCTCGGAGATGCCGCGCTCCAATGTTACATCGCCACGTGTCATCCGATGTGGCGATGCCCACAAACCGCCGAATTCTCCTTCCGCGATCTCGGCGCTAATTCCGGCCGTCTGATTAAACTCGCATTTGATCGTAGCCGTAATAAATACATGCGCGGTATTTGTTTCGCTTACGAAATCAATGCGCGGTATTGATTTCTTATCCGTACCGCAATTCGTACTTTTACACTACCATATCTATGTATCCCGTTAACAGTTATAGTTAAATGACTTATCCTACGTGTACATGTTTAAATCATTATCGTACTATATACTATGTAACACTACTTCTAGACTTAACGGCTAAGGCTACCGGCTATCTACTCTCTGACGGCCGGCAGGTACCAGGATCAAATCCTGTCGCCGGCACATATCTTTTAGTAATTAATCCCTAGACTAATATAAATTTCCCGTAAACCTCAGGATAGCCTAGGTAGCCATGGCTCTAGCTTCCTCTCCAATTTCTCAGTGACTGCGACAAGTTTGAGAGTTGGAGAGAGAAGTTAGAGGTAGACTGCCTCGGCTTCTTTATTTCTATTCAGACCTAGAAAATACTTAAAAACCATTAATTTCTACACTCTGAGCTTCTGCGGCCACTTTCCCTTCTTGCCTCCTCCCTTCAGTTGCAGATGATACACACATTATTGGTCCTTTCGACAAAGTTATACCAGGCGATTACTTTTTCCAAGATCATTTGGCCGACTTCAATCTTTCTATCCAACCCTCTAAGTGTGTTGTTCCGTCCCCTCATGCTATAACTCCTCCTTTCACTCCGTATTCTTATTTTCCGATTTCTCCTCCATCCGAAGGTATTCATGTGTTGGGTTGCGTGCTCGGTTTGGATCCATACCTCACGCCAGTTCTTGATTCTGCTCTTCAAACCGATTTTGTCCCACGTGGACAACCTTCCCAACCTTTCTGATCCCCAAGTGACTTTTGCTCTTTTGACAGGATGTTTCCCCCATCGCCCCTCCTACTTTACTCGCACTTCCCCTCCCACCCCTACTTTGTGTCCTCCCTTTCTATATTTGACCCTCTCCTCATTGACGTCCTTCACGCTTTGTTAGGTCGTGGGGCTTTTGATCGCCAGTTTGTGCTTACAACCCACATTTAGGCCTCTCTTCCTATCTCTCTCTTCTTCTCTCTCTCTTCCTATCACTGTCGGCGGTTTAGGTTAACTATCGATAGCGCGTGTTGCTCCCGCTGCATATTTGGGAAGTTGGTGCTTTGTTGTCTCCACTATTGTCTCTCGTTTTTTGGCTCAAGATACTTGTTGATTTTGGAAAACTTTATGTCTCAATAAATTAGTGTGACGGTAGAAAGGTAGTAATTTGTAGCATAAGTTTCACAAGGACATGCGTCATCACTTGAATGTAGTACAGGACAACGCAACTCCGACGCAGACGGAAAAACACAGCTGTTATGCAGACAGAGCAACGTAGGTTCTATGCAGGGAGAGCAGCGCAGCAGCGACGTTGCGACGCAGACACAACAGCGCCGCTGCAACACAGACAGGACAACGCAGCTGCGGTTACTTTGGATATGATCCGTATAGACAACGCAGGTCCTGTTATCTGGGATATGATTCGGTACGGGACACCGGTACGGGACACCGCAGCTGCGGGTGATATGAATGTGATTCGGTACAGGACTACGGAGCTGCGATTGATATGAATGAAGTCAACGGACGAGATTCATAATAGTATCACAAGTGACTTAGTGGACAAGTATTTGTACAATCACTTAATATAGATTCTGAGTAATATTGCCTGTACGATGATATATTTGGTTGGCAAGATTAAGAACACGTAGATCTCAGTAGGTGGGTTGATTTTGGCCGTACCTCTCAAGTACATTTGTATCGGCGGTACAACACCGAGAGTATAAGACTTAGGACTTAGAGCATTCTATCTATCTAGACTTCCAAGTAGTAAAATTGCAAACAATTTTTGGGAAACTTGTGAGTGTTATATCTTGAGTGTTGTTGGGTCAATTGTGCTGAAACTTTGGGAGCTGTCAGTGTTTATGCTGCTCCATAATTTGATAGAGTTTTGTGAAGTTTGGTTGTTTTTGAAAGATTTGGTGAGCACTTGAATATAGCTGTTTGGTAGGATTCTTGATAGCTTCTGAGAGTGTATCATGTCTACTTCTACTACTACAATTGCTCCTCCACGTGCACCGGTAGTTGTAGAACAACAGGTTATGGGCTTGCCATCAAGAATTCGTATCTTCTCAGGGGAGAAATGCTCCTCCATCTGCACTGGTAATTGTAGAACAACAAGTTATGGGCTTGCCATCAAGAATTCGTATCTTCTCAGGGGAGAAATATGTTTTTGGGCGGATATGGTGGAGACTCACTTTGAGAATTTTAATCTTTTAGATATATTGGATCATTCGCTGGATGAATCAGATCCGTCATGGTAAAAGAAAAATACTCAGGCTCGTTCTATTCTGAAAGTTTGTATATCTGAGGACTTAGCAATGTCACGGATAAAAACGAAAAAAACACTTCATATATGGATATCTCTTAAAAATGATCATGAAAAAGCTAATGTCCAAGAAGAACTTCTTTTTGCTGGAAAAATTTGGGACTATAAGTACAGTAGCGGTAGAATGGCTGTATATTCTAACAAATTTCGCATCCTTGTAGATGCACATGCTTGTGCAAGAGGCGTGTTTCCTTAGTTTCAGCAATTAGCATTACTAATGAGGGGTCTACCTCGTAGTATGAAAGGAGCGTTTGATATGCTTAAACAGAAAAGATAAGGCTAGCTGGACTTAACAGTTGGCAATTAATATTTTACTAGAAGAGGAAGCTACATCTAATATTCTCAATGTTGAGCAAGTAAAGGCTGTCAATTCAGACTTTGAAAGAAAAAGATAGTTTAATCAGCAAAGAAATCAGTTTACTTCACAAAATCAGTTCAGACAGTTTAATCTAGGTGGAATTAGACAGTCCAACAATGCATGTTTTTATTGTAGCGATAGAGGTCATGGATATAAGTTCAATCCTAAGATAAAAAAAGGCTAACGAAACAGGTTTATACAGGCCGGGATGGCAACATTGTCAGTTCTACAAAAGCTTCACGGGGCCTACACCTCGTGGAAATGCATTATTTTTCGGCTTCTTCGTCTCTCCCAGAGAAGACTTTGACGTTTACTATAGAATATGAAACGGATCTATTTGCTATGGCAACGACAATGAAGGGCTTGAAGGACATTGAATGGATAATGGATACGGGAGAGTCAACTCACATGTGCAGGAACAAAGCTATCTTCAAAAATCTGAAAACAACGCCGGAGAAAAATATTTATTATGCTTGTGGGATGAGTGTCCAGACACGTGCTGTGGGTGATGTATCTTTGCTCGTTGATGTAGTATGAAAAGCAATTGAAAGGACCATTCACAATGTCCTTTTTGTTATTTGAAAAATGGTCGGCAGGTTGTTAGCAAGAATGGCAAGGTTGCAGATACAGGTAATAGAGATAATAACAAAATGTACTGCATGGATATGGCTAATACCATGGAGAATGATGTGATGTACTCCGGTGATTTGCATTCCTATGAGTTATGGCATAAAATATTAGGCCATGTAAATTGTGATAGTTTGAAAAAAATGGTAGTTGTTGGAAAAATAGATGGTCTATTAATCAAAGATCAGCCGGTCAAAACATGTGTTGGCTGCGCTTTAGGCAAAATCCACAGACTGCCATTCCTTAAATAGTCTGAACATCGATCAACTAGACTCTTACATCAAATTCATTTTGATGATTTTGGTCCTGCGAATGTACCATCTGTCGAGGGGATGAAATATATGGTCACCTTCACATATGATTTCTCAAGGTTTACAAAAGTTTACTTCATGAAAGAAACGAGCAAAGTGTTTGGTCACTTCAAACACTATAAAGCATGGGGTGAAAACTCCATAACTTACCAATTTTGGAGTTCAGATCGGACAATGGTGGGGAATATACTTCGAAGGAATTTGAAGCCTTTTTACTTGATGAAGGTATAAGTCATCTTTTGACTTTTTCGTATTCACCGGAACAAAATGGGGTTTCAGAGAGATTAAATAGAACCCTCACAGAGAGCTCTAGGTCGATGCTTGCAGATAAAAATGTGGATCGGAAATTCTAGGCTGAGGCTCTAAATTGTGCGGTTTATATTAAGAATAGGATAAGATCAAGATCGGTAGAGACTACTCCTTACGAGATTATGGACAGGTAGAAAACCATATGTTAGTCATTTCAAAGTCTTTGGTAGTAAATGCTTTATCTTCGAAACATCTAATGATAGATGGAAGATGGAACCGAAAGGATTACCGGGTATTTTGTTAGGATATGATGGTCATTCAAAGGGTTATAGAGTTTTTGTGTTCGAAAGGCAGAAAATAATTGTAGTGAGAAACATGATTGTTCAGGATGCGGTAGACTCGATAGATTTATTTGAAATGACAGAGCAAGAAAAACAACAAAAGGAATAGGAATATGTTATTCTACATTGCATCCATGAAATTGTCCAACAAATACAAACTTCACCGGTGGGAACACGGGAGTCTGAAATTCTCCATGTTCCTTCACAAGTTCAGTTCCAACCGAACCTACTGCGGTCAATACCTTGTGATCGCAACCAGCGCAACAAGCGCAATGCAAGGGATTCGGCAATTTTAGCCTCAAAATTTCCGGGGGAGGAAGAAGATCTAGTGGCCCCCTGCAAGCAAGTTTTCACTTCGCCTACTCGGCAGCCTCAGGGGAGCCTCTAACCATTCAAGAGGCCTTCTCATCACTAGAGCGGAACTAATGGATCGAGGCAGCAAACGATGAAATGAAGTCGATCATGGAAGCTCAGACATGGGAGCTTGTGGACCTTCCTCTGGACTTAAAAGCGATCAACAGCAAGTGGGTATTCAAGCTGAAGTTAAATCATGATAATACCATTGAACGATATAAGGCCAGACTTGTGGCAAAGGGGTATAATCAAAAGGAGGGAATTGATTTTGAAGAAACATTTTCTCCGGTTGTAAGATTTCCGAGAGTTAGGATTTTGCTGTCCCTAACTGCAATATAAGATATGAAAATACATCTGATGGATGTGAAAACACCCTTTCTGCATGGAGAACTAGAAAAGACCATTTACATGCAGCATCTTGAAATGTATGCAGAACTAGGAAAAAAGCACTTAATATGCAAATTGTTAAAATCTATATACGGCCTAAAACAGGCCCCTTGGCAATGGAATCTAAAGCTTGATGAATTCTTAACTAGCCTAAGATTTGAAAGGATAAGTTGTGATCACTCCATCTATGTTTTAAAAGGTGAAGATGGATTGTATATATAGCGGTGTATGTGGATGATTTACTATTATTTAGCAAATCAATGGCTGAAATTAACAAAATCAAAACTGCTCTAAATTCACGGTTCGAGATGAAAGACCTCGGTGAGGCAAATTATATTTTGGGTATCCAGGTAGAGAGGGACAGAAAAAAGAAAGTAATAAAGTTGACTCAAAAAGAGGCTATTGGAAACATGTTAGATGAGTACGGAATGCAGGGGGCAATAGGATGTCTAACTCCTATGGAGTTTCGACAGAAGTTAGAGGGAGAAGAGACAAAACCGGGTGTCATTCTTAGAAAGTATTTAGAGTCAGGGGAGAATGATCCTATGACACTAAAACCTTACATACAGATAGTGGGAAGCTTAATATATTTCATGAACTGTACGCGTCCTGACATTGCTGCAACAGTTCGGGTACTGAGCAGAAGTCTAGAGAATCCGAGAAAATCTGATTTTGATGCATCAAGGAGAGTCTTAAGATATTTAGCAGGAACCAAAGACCTCAAACCCACAAGAGGCGGAGGAGAAGTAAAACTGCAAACGTAGAGTGATGCAAGCTATGGCGACATGCCAAGCCAGAAATCCACCACGGGATTCGTTCTACAAATTGGGAACGGGACTTGCTGCTGGAGCAGCAAACTTCAAAAGGTTAAAGCACAATCAACAATGGAGTCAAAATATATGGCAGCAAGCTCGGCCCTCAAAGAACCCTTATGGGTAAAATCCATGTTACAAAAACTATGATACATGCAGGTAGGTCCACAAGTGATCTGGTGTGATAACCACGCTGCCATTGCCATTGCCTCTAACCCAAATCATCACTTGAAGAGTAAGTACATGGATGTAAGATTACACTTTGTAAGAGAAAAAGTGTTCTCTAGGGTGATTAAATTATGCTATCTAGCAGACGTAAGAATGATTGCTGATATGCTTACTAAATCTTTTCCTGTTCCTAAGCTGAAGTATTGTAGGGATGCAGTAGGATTCAGTGAATAGCTGAGTTGTTGCACTACGATACTGCCATGCTACGCTATTCTACAATCAGGGTGTAGTGGGACTAGGTGACTAGTTTTTTTTCGGCGCTGCTATGTTGCCATGGTGCGCTGCTATGCTGCCATGCTGCGCTAAGTGTGACATCGCAGCTGCGCGGCTTTGACATCGCAGCTGCTTTGATATAGTGAGTCTAAAGCTTTAGGGGAGTGTTGATTTTGGAAAACTTTAAGTCTCAGGAAAATAGTGTGACGCCAGAAATGTAGTAATTTGTAGCGTAAGATTCACAAAGGCATGAGTCATCACTTGAGTGCAGTAGAAGAGAACGCAACTGCGACGCAGACGGAACAACGTAGGTGCTATGCAGACAGAGCAACGCAAGTGCTATGCAAAGAGAGTAGCGCAGCAGCGACGTTGCGACGCAGACACAACAGCGCAGCTGCGACACAGACAGGACAACGCAACTGCGGTTACTTTGGATATGATCCGTACAGACAAAGCAATTGCTGTTATCTTGGATATGATTGGTACGGACACAACAGCCGCGGGTGATATGAATGTGATTTTGTACGGTACAACGCAGCTGCGATTGATGTGAATGATGTCAACGGACGAGATTCATAAGAGTATCACAAGTGACTTAGCGGACAAGTATTTGTACAATCACTTAATATAGATTCTGAGTAATATTGAGTGTACGATGATAGATTGGGTTGGTAGGATTAGGAACATGTAGATCTGTGTAGGTGGGTTGATTTTGGACGTACCTCTCAAGTACACTTGTATCGGCGGTACAACAGCGAGAGTATAAGACTTATGACTTAGAGAATTTTTAAGTATCCAGACTTCCAAGTGGTAAAACTGCAAACATCTTTTGGGAAACTTCTGAGTGTTATATCTTGATTGTTGTCAGGTCAATTGTGCTGAAACTTTCGGAGTTGTCAGTGTTTATGCTGCTCTATAATTTGATAGAGATTTGTGAAGTTTGGTTGCTTGTATAAGAGTTGGTGAGCACTTGATAACAGTTGTTTAGTAGGATTCTTGATAGCTTCTGAAAGTGTATCATGTCTACTTCTACTACTACTGCTGCTCCTCCACCTGCTCCTCCACCTGCACAGGTAGTTGTAGAACAACAATACTCATATTCTTGCTACCGTTGTTCCACGTATTTCGGACGTTGTGCTCGCCTTTTAGAGGTCCCTTTTGGATGCATCACGTTTTATTCCTCGGGCTTCTATCGCAAACATACTGATTCTTTCCACCCTTGTTACAACATTAGTTGCGCGTGTACATGAATCCATTTGTGATGAAGTTGTTGCTGTTATTAAGACCGAGCTTCTCGAGGCGCTTCCTTTCGATTCTTCGCGTGCACGCTTTCTTTCTTGTAGCGGACCTGGTTTCGGAGCTTAGTTGTTGGCTATCCCTATTTTATCCACCTTGCGTTTCACCTCGGCTTAGTTCACCACGACCCTAAAGTTTCGGCTTGGCCTCCCTCACCCACCTTTGCTCTGCTCTCTCGTTTGCTCATGTGACCACGTTCTCAAGCCCGACCGCGTCCATTTGCTTCGGTGCTCCCAGGGAGTCGAGTTAATTTAGGCGCACGACAAGATTTGAGACACCATTGCTACTATCGCTTCCGAGGGGGGATTTTTTATTCGTCGCGAGATTTCCCACATTATTTCTTTGCGTCAGATTGTCATTGGATTACTCAATGGTGCGCGTCGTACTTTTAGTGACGTTGCTTTGGCGAACCTACCTTGGATACAGTCGTTAGCGAAGCAGCTCGACATGTGGGTGTGGCCGCCCGTGATGCGGCTAAGAAGAAGGAGCGTGATTATGCCCATTGCGGCGCTATAGATGGATTCATTCCGATGGCGGTCAAGATATATGGTTGTTTGGATGTGGCTTTGGATGCTTGTGGTCGGCGTCGTTCGAGCGGCGAGGACTTGGGAGCCCTTTTGTTTAAGTACTTACTTCTTTTTATCGTCAACGTTTTTCTGTGGCCCTACAACGAGTGTAGGCTTCTATCCTCTTTCAATCGTCTATTGCATTTTTGGATCGTCGACGTGTTCCGGAACTCCCTCCTCGTGCTCCTCCGGGATTTGGGGACTTACGTGGTTGTTTTTTGTAGATTTTTTGTTATGTTGGGGTTTTTGTGATAAATGTTGGATCTCTCCTTAGATGTCTCATTTGGTGTTTTTTGCTTCTTTAGGTGTTTTCGGTTTACCTGTCATCTTTCCGTATCGAGCTTTTTAATAAAGTCAACCATTTTTGTATTAATTGTACGGACAACATTACTAACTATACGACATCGTGACAATTGTACGGAAAACATTACTTACTTTAATATCTAGGACTTGGTGCCATCGAGTAGGGTTTTCAAACAACCTTTCACATACGTGTTTGGATTTGAGTGGTACCGCGTAATTTAAAGATAATTTATTGAAAACCCTCAAAAATTTTACAAATCAACCAGTTTCAATGTAAAATCTAGTCTTGTGTATCGAGTCAAAAATTATTGCGATAAAACCGATTACGATAATAATCGGTTATCAAACGGTGAGGGTCCTAGTATTACTGAACGGTAATGAACTATGAAAACCCTAATACCCCCCTTAAATAACCCTAAAAAGTACGGATATACATGGACACTTTACGTAAATGTAAGGAAAATGTAAGGCAGTATGTACGGAAAATGTAAGGCAATTGTACTAAAATATACAGAAATCGTACGAGTACAGAGTAGTACTCATTTTACTAACATTTCAAAATCATTTGATGCGCACTGTACGTAGCATTGGCTAAATTACTCCGTGCGTAATATGGGCACGACATCTATGCTCAGGACAAATGTATTGCAAAAAATAAAATGTACGATCAAGTTGTATTTCATGAACCACACTTTGTGTGAACAAACTCTCAAAAGTTCTCCAAACGAAAATATCCTAAGAAATAAAACTATGAAGATTGGTTAAGAAAAGATTAGGGATTCGTAAAGAAAGAGTCGTTGCGTGCTCAATCTTTCATGGACGTACAAAATGCGTACTTTTTAACATTTACCATTTTTGTTTTTTATTATTGTTGTTTTTCAGTGTTGGTCATGCCACCCCTTTTGTACCCCCAGACTCAGATGGTTTACCATCGTGCTTTTTAATTTATCCTGCAAGTTGTATTTATCTGTATGTAGTTCAAGAGCTCTCTAGCTCTGAAGGGCGTGAAAGGTGTGAAAGTCTTCAAAATTACGACTGTTTGTTATTTGTGGATTCTTCGAGGATTTTGGATTCCACTAACTTTTTTTCGTATGACTTGAATAGAAGTGCCGATGGAGATAGTAAAGAAAAGGACAAAAAAAACAATAAAAAATACCAAGTATTACCGAAAACGTCAAATCCTAGCTTTAACCGAAAAAATAAAAAAAACTGCCAAAAAGTTTGGAAACCAAAAGTGCCGAAAGGAAGGAAAGGAAACAGATTGGAAAATCTGTTGGAATTTAGCCTTTCTTGTTGTTTTTGAGATTCGTTTTTAGGGTGTTTTCAGGTTATTTTTAGGGTTTTTTAGAACTCCGAAGATAAGAATGGTTTGAGTGACCTCCACCTCAGCAACATTAACTAAAAGAGAAGACAATTTTTTTTTGGGAAACTCAAAAAAAAAAAAGTATCGCAGAAAAAAGTAAAAAACGCTAAACACAAAATAAACAGCACTATTTTTTGGTACTCATGATTACTTTCAGCAATACTGGTATTTTCTTTGTTTTACCATAAGACTAGAAAGGTACATAACTGAGTAACTCGTGAGTTAGGAGTAACCACTCCCATATCCTCGTCGATAAAAAACAAAAAAAATACATATTTTATACAATAAAATATATTAAACATTAATATATTTAATATACAAAAATACAATACAATACAAAATAAACCACTTTTGCTCAAAACCCTTTCATCAAAGGTCCTAAGAAATCGCATTCCCATCCGACCAATCGGATCTTGATTCTCTCGAACACATGAATTAGAGTGGATAACACCAAATTTTTCAATTTTACACCAACAATATTTCATAATATAGTGCGGTGTTAAAACTTTGCTTATATAAATTATATATTATATAAATTAAGCAAAACCTCGGTTTGAACAAAACCTCAAGCTTATGGAACTTCAAAAAATCCGAATCTCTCTTTTTATCTTTTTTATTAATTAACTACCTATTTTATAGCCACATGCTATATTATTATATTAGGTCAATGAAAATAAAAACGTCGTATAAAATTGTTTACTAAAACAAGCTCAAGAGATTTAAACAATTTCCACATGTTATATTGTTATATTAGGTCAATGGAAATGAAAAAATGTCATACGAAAATGTTAATTAAACAAGCTCGAAAGATTTATACTAAGTTTAGCAAAAAATGGACAATATGAGAAACGGACAAAACTCGCATCTTAAAGATGGCGGTTTTTATTTCACAAAAAGATTACAAAAAAAAACAAAAATTTGAAATCAACCATTGGAATTGATTGAAAAAATGTCTCATCAATGTAACGATTTTCTTTTATTAAAAATGCTTTTGAATAAAACCTATTTTTCCCTAAACTGGCGCTAATTTTTGCCTTTTTGCATTAAATACTAAACAACCTTTTTCTACATAGAACCGTTTTTGGAACCGCAACCAACAAAAAACCCAAACAAAATGACAAAACCCCTAAAAACTCTACAAATGACCAGTAGAAAGTAAAACCGACAAAGTAAGCTTAACTCTTTGGAGAAGAGAGATATACATGAAAAACCTAGAAATAGCCGATTTGTTTTTTCTCCGTTGTACTCAATTTCGTATACTCTAGTACAAAACTTCCTTGTCGTTCCCGAAAATATAGAGACGTAAAAAGAAGAAAATTTTCAAACTTCCATCAAAAAGATTGTCGATGCATAGAACATGACATTTGAAACGGTAATTGTAACATTTTCTTTTCTTGATTAAGTGAAAATGTGTTTTTAAATAAAATTCGAATAACCCGAAAAGTGAGTCAACCAGGAAGACAGAATTTCCGACCACCAAATCTCGTAAAGGAGAAAAAAAAACAAAAAAAAAGAATAGTATGACGGAATAACATAAATAGTCCAGAAAAACAGAAAGAAAAAACAGAAAGAAAAAAAGAAAAGGAAAAAGAAGAAAAAAAAAAGAAAGAAGAAAAAAGAAAAAAAAAAAAAAAAAGAAAAGAAAGGGAAAAAAAAAAAAGGAGAGGGAAAGTGTGAAGATGGCATAGATACTTTGGTTTATTGACAAATAGGGGGGGAGGGGAGGGGGTGGGGGGGGGGGTGTAGAGAGAAGAAAAGAAGAAAAGAAGAAAAGAAAAAAAGAAAAGAAGAAAAGAAGAAAAGAAGAAGAAAAGAAGAAAAGAAGAAAAGAAAAGAAGAAAAGAAGGAATGAGAAAACAACGATGACGAGATTAATTACTTAGGAAGAAAGTCGGTCTCGACTGGAGAAATTGTTTTAACTTTGGAGACTGGATTCCAATACTGGAAAAGGTTTTACGAGATATTTTGGTTGTCGTCGAGAAAATTAAAAACTGCCCGCGTTTAAAAGCATGCTGGACCTGCAAGGCGGGAGAGGGGCAAAATAAAGAAAAGAAAGAGGGAGGAAGGAAGAGGGAGAGGAAGGGAGGGAGGGAGAAGGAGACGGGAGAGAGAGGGGGACGAGGAGGGGGGGGGGAATGGAAGGGAAGGAGGAGGAGGAGGAGGAGGAGGAGGAGGAGGAGGAGGAGGAGGAGGAGGAGGAGGAGGAGGAGGAGGAGGAGGAGGAGGAGGAGGAGGAGGAGCGGGAGGAGGAGAAGACGGAGGGGAAGTGGGAGAGGGGAGAAAGATGGAGAGACAGACTTTAGGTGAAAGAAAAAATACAACGTGAAAGTAAACCAATTAAGAAATGCTTCTTAAAACTAAAAAACCAAAAAGGACCCAGAAAAAAATGACATGAAAGGACACGTGATGTGAAAATAATACGAAACATCCAAACTTTTCTTGGGTTGAGGAAAATTATTATTTAATGTGGATACAAAAATGTATCATCCCTCTCCCCCTCCCCCTCTCCCCCTCTCCCCCCTCCCCTCTCCCCTCTCCCCTCTCCCCTCTCCCCCCTCTCCCTCCCCCTCTCCCTCCCCCTCTCCCTCCTCCCCTCCCCTCCCCTCCCCCTCCCCCCTCCCCCTCCCCCCTCCCCCTCCCCCCTCCCCCTCCCCCCTCCCCCTCCCCCTCCCCCTCCCCCCTCCCCCTCCCCCTCCCCCTCCCCCTCCCCCTCCCCTCCCCCTCCCCCTCCCCCTCCCCCTCCCCCTCCCCCCTCCCCCTCCCCCTCCCCCTCCCCCTCCCCCTCCCCCTCCCCCTCCCCCTCCCCCTCCCCCTCCCCCTCCCCTCCCCCTCCCCCTCCCCCTCCCCCTCCCCCTCCCCTCCCCCTCCCCCTCCCCCTCCCCCTCCCCCTCCCCCCTCCCCCTCTCCCTCTCTCTCTCTCTCTCTCTCTCTCTCTCTCTCTCTCTCTCTCTCTCTCTCTCTCTTCCCAACAATCTTTTTTCGGACAGGTTTTGCAACATTAACCTATTTTTTAATTTACAATGTCATGAATAAAGGAACTTCTGTGAAGTCAATCTATGATCTATGAATAAATTAACTTTTTTGTGTTGTTTCTTGAAAACTTACATTGAAAGAAAGTAGGAGATTGAATTACTGTTTAACAAATTTTATGATCTATGAATAACTTTTTTTTTATGCTTCTCAAAAACTTACATTTAGGGAGAATCGAAGATGAAGTGTTTGACTTAAGATTTCAAAGACGATCGGCTCCAGATCCTTGAAGGAAATAAAACGTTTCTTGATCGACCCGAAGTAAAAGAAATGGCCATTTTTCTGAATTGCCTTTGTCTTTTTCTGAAACTGCTAGGTCAATATTTGTAGCCTGCCAAAGAATTCCATAAACAAATAAAGAAAGAAGGAAAGAAAGAAAGAAAGAAGGAAAGAAAGAAAGAAGGAAAGAAGGAAAGAAGGAAAGAAGGAAAGAAGGAAAGAAGGAAAGAAGGAAAGAAGGAAAGAAGGAAAGAAGGAAAGAAGAAAAGGAAAGAAGGAAAGAAGGAAAGAAGGAAAGAAGGAAAGAAGGAAAGAAGGAAAGAAGGAAAGAAGGAAAGAAGGAAAGAAGGAAAGAAGGAAAGAAGGAAAGAAGGAAAGAAGGAAAGAAAGAAAGAAGGAAAGAAGGAAAGAAGGAAAGAAGGAAAGAAGGAAAGAAGGAAAGAAGGAAAGAAGGAAAGAAGGAAAGAAGGAAAGAAGGAAAGAAGGAAAGAAGGAAAGAAGGAAAGAAAGAAAGAAAGAAAGAAAGAAAGAAAGAAAGAAAGAAAGAAATGAACATACATAAGTATTAATAACACACGTCACCCTGACAAACCCTAAAAAGCCCTAAAAAAACCTAAAAAGCCCTAAAAAGAACCTAGGAAACCCTGAGACGTAGACAAAAATTGGTAAAATTTTGTCAATCGCAATTGGTCAAAACTCCTACGAAACAAAAATGGTCAAATTTATAGCTACACCGTGAATCACTATGATAATAATAATGACGACACTAATTTTTCCCCTTTTTTTGGCCCTAATTGTTTTTTCTTAAAACTAATTCTTTGAACGGTTCAGAATTAGCCATGACATTCGGAACCCTAAAAAAACCAAACAACCCTAAAAAACCCTAACGACACTAATTACCCCTACGCTAGTCATTTCTTTACCCGCATAACACTAATATCACTATTGAGTAGAAAGTCTTTTTTTTTTGGTAAAAATGCAGAAAAGGACAGGTAGGTAAAGGGCAAAATAAAGGATTGCCAATTGAATTAAAATAGGTAATATTTGACAACAAAGAATACGTCTTAAAAATAGCAAACGAGAATGTCACGAAGTGACATTTCCAAATTTAATCTAGAGCTCACGTGATCCTGAAGGGTCACTTGACTCTTTTAAAAGAAAAGACAAAAAAACGTCTTTTCGTAGAGAAATAAAGATCTAATCTAAAAGCTGAAAATAAAGATTCTAAAAGCTGAAAACAAAGATTCTAATCTAGAAGTGAATCTAAACACGAGTACAAAAACAGATAAAAAAAATAACGTAAACTAGAATGGTAGTGTGCGTTATTTAGAAAAGAAACTGTGAAAGAGGAATACAACCAGCAAAATTCCAACAAAAACTCCCACATAATAATAATTAATAACTAATAATTTCCTCCAAAAGCGATTCACAGTGTAGAAAGCTGATGGTCAATTTTGGTTATCATTTAGAGGATAATTTCCACGTTTAAAGACCACGAACCAGATGCTAAAAAAACCCTAAAACACCCTAGAAAAGAAAAGAAACCGTCTGAAGGTAACCGTTAAAAAACCTTGAAATCCCTAAAAAACCTAAAAGAGGGAAAAAAAAATCTCACTTTAACGCGGTCTAAAGCGATTTCAAATCACATCATAATGGCCGCCATCCCCTCGAAAACCCTAAAATACCCTTAAAATTTTATTAAAAATTTCTAAAAAAAAAAAAAAAAAAAAAAACATAAAAACAATCCCAGAAAAACTGCTAAAAAAACTTAAAAAAAAAAAAAAGTCTCACTTTCACGCGATGTAAAGCCACTTCCAATCGCATCATTATGGCCTCCATCCCCTCCACTCGGCCCGTCATATTGCAATGGGAACAGGGTTCAGTAAAAGTTTGCATGAGGCTCTGGCGCACCTGAGAGAGGGAGAGAGAGGAGGAGAGAGACGGAGAGGGAGGGAGAGAGAAAGAGGGGAGAGAGAGGGGAGAGAGGGAGGGGAGAGAGAGAGGGGACAGAGAGGAAAAAGAGAGAGGAGGAGAGGGGGAGGGAGAGGGAGAGAGAGAAAGAGAGGGTAGAGAGAGAAAGTGGGGAGAGAGAGGGAGAGAGAAAGAGGAGAGAAAGACGGATTAGGGTTGACGGTTTTAGGATATTAGGGCTTTCAAGGCTTTTGAGGGTTTCCAAGGTTTATACGATTTTTTAAGGGTTTTTACAATTTTTTTAAGGGTTTTCAAGGGATTTCTAGGGAGTTTATAAAGATTTTATAGGGTCTTTTAAGGTTTTTAGGGTTTTTAAGGACTCACGGAAGGCTTACATAGAACTCTATTGGACTTGAAAAAACACATAACCTGTCATTTTCGGGTTTTAGGGGTTTAAAGGGATTTTTAGGGGCTTGTTCGTTTTTATTTTAGGGTTTTTAGGGCCATTTAAAGGATTCTAAGGAGGGAGGGAGGGAGGGAGGAGG